>WBNM01006532.1:0-38054 GCA_013399055.1 Ramphastos sulfuratus | reverse complement strand
AAATAAAAGAAAAAATGTGGGGGGGGGGGAAGGTCAAATAAATTATAGGATTCATGGAGCTCTGCAAACCACAGAGGTGTTTTGTATGCAGTCCAGGCTGTCACCTCTGTCTCAAGAGAAGATGACTTCTTTACTGAACTCACCCTTCCCTGTACTCTCAGTCAGATTTCTTGTCCCCAGAAGAATATCATAACATATGGTTGACTTTTCCACATAATACCTGGCTCACAACCTCACACAAAAGCTTCCCCCATGTATGTCACTTTGACACGGGTTTAAAGATGATAAACAGGGTAATCCAACCTCCAGCTGTTTGAACAACTCTGCTCATAAAGTGCCTCACTGCCCTGTCATCATCCTCGCTTCTGCATCGAGCCTTTGTTCTCTTTTCTTCCCCACATTGTTTCCCTTCCACTCTGAGATGTTTCAAAGGAAAATGCATAAACACAATGTTAAAACCCAACGTTCCCTTGGGCCTTTTATCTCTGCGCAAATAAGAGCTTCAATTTTAGTTTTGTTTTAAATCAGAGATGGACCTTTAAAAAAAAACCCAAAAAACAAAAAACAAAAACAACCCCAAAAAACCCCCACAAAAACACAAAACCCCAAAAAAACCCAACCAAAAAACCCACAAAGCACCAAAGTGTGGCTTTTTCTTTGGAAATCCAGTGAGGCCATTCTGAAATACTGCCTATGACTTCTCAACAAATGCTTGGAGAAAGCATTTCAAGAGTGGGAGAAAGTGCATGGAAATAAAATACTGAACCATGAACCTATTCCAATTTTTCAACTGGAAAGACCTAGGCCAATATTTAGTTCTCCCAATTAAAAGATCCAGAAGGCTGTAAACAAAATGTTGTCTATTTATTAAGCTGTGACAGACAAAAAAGCTTTGCTCTCAGTCGACTGCAGTAATTTCTTTCTCAGCCTAGAAAGCAGATAAAACCTTCCTGTTTTCTGTGCAGCTCCAGTAAAACAAACTTACCAGCTACCAGAGCAGCAGCTGTTGCTCACAAGAGGTTAATACCCACTGGCACGCTGTCTGCTATCCCCTATCCCTGGAGGTTCCCTGCGCGGGTCGGTTATGAAATCCTATCTGCCTCTGCTCTAACGAAACAGCCCTGGCAGGAAACTCCTCTGCTCCGAGTGCTCTTGTGAGCTCTGAAAATCCTGCAGAATACAGATGTGCCTGCTGCTTTTCTGTGATGGCACAGGATACAGCACAGCACTCAAAGAGGAGAGGAAACAAAACAGCAAAGATGAGATCTATAAAGACAAGCTCAGATCTGGCTGTGGTTGCAGGGGGGTTCTTACAAGCCCTTTCCCATGGAGTTAGGGGTTTCTTCAGTGCTCCAGCATGGCTGCAGAATGAATTTAAATCCTTCCCTGCTGGCCCAGGTGCAGGAGAATATATTTTAATATCATAAGAAAGACAGAGAAAAGGGAAAGGAGTATTTTGCTTCATTAGTGTGATTTTAAAAGGGAAGATCTAAGATAAAGATGAAGGGAAATTTAGGGTAGACTAAGGAAAAGAGTTCCTGAGGGAAACCACAGAAGATCCATCAACTGAGATGCTCAAAACTAAACTCAATAAAGCACAAGAAAGTTGACGGTGCAAAGCAGCCCTGCATCAGCAGAAGAATCAGCCACATAAAGTATCTTTTTTCAGCCCTGCTTTCTGCTGTCTGCCTCTTGCTCCTGCCCAAGTGTCCTAGGAGTGTCTGTTCCCACACAGCATCACTGTCACTGCTCCAGCAGCCAAGGGCAGCTCCACTTATTTTAATTGGTTTAGTGTCATGTTAAATCCCTGCCTATAACTGCAGATGGACACCTAGTTATAGGTTTATTTGTGCTGAGCAATAACTTATTCTAGGCTGCCTTCTAACTCCACACTTTGCCCTCAATAAGGACAATCACTGTCCACTGCTCAGCAGTGAAGAAAGAGCTGGGGCCTCCCATTAGTTCTGGCTCTTTCTATTACCCTCTGGCCATGAAGCATCACCTCAGGGACAGCCAGCAGGTCCCTGGGCCAAGGCTTTCAGAGTTCATTCTACTCTAAGTCAGTCTCTGATGGCAGCCAGCAGCCAAGAAACACCAGACTGGTGCCTCTGCAGATAACTCAGTCCTGTCACCATGCAAACCTGGGGTGAACCCAGGGCAGCTCTGGTGTGCAAACACAACAGGGCTGTTCCTAGTGTTAGGGGAAGAATTACCAAAATCAGACAGATTAAAAACCATGTTGGCTCATACCAGGAAAGTCATTAATATAACTAAATACTGTCGAGAGGGAAAAAGATAAAAATCATATGTCAGAGCTGGGGAGAGGAGGATTTGATTAAAGATGGCCTCACTGATTCAGCAGCAATTAAGGCTGCTCTTCAAGTGTGCAGCTCGTTCCTGCCAGGAGGAAGGCACCCCTCTTGCACCAGCCTGACATTAGTGAAAGCCTCACCTCTGTTCAGAGAGCTGCTGCCTAAGCTCAGCCCACAGGGCAGAATCCAGCCCCAAGGGTCTGTGGCAATTGCACAGTATCAGATAAGACACCTCAGGAATGCAGCACTGAGAGCACTTAAGTAATGCTTTAATTTCCATCCTTGGCTTACTCAGTCCCAGCTTTCATGAAGAGACTACACAGGGGTTAGAGGAAAAGTTTTTACATGAATTAGCATAAAGGACTGTCATGATCTGGTGTCCTGAGCCAACTCTGGGAAGTGGGGAGGTTGTGCCGAGATTCAAAAATTCCCTTGGAGCAAATTAAAGCAAACCAGCTGATGAGTGGGGTTTGTTAGAGCCAATGGAAACTCTAGGTAATGGACCTGAGCAGGGGGAAATGGGAAGAAAAAGGAAAGGGGAAAAGAGGGAGGGAGAGAGAAAGTTAGTAAGTCAGACAAAAAGACAGACATCAGCACTCCTGGAATCCAGAGTCCAAGTCCTTCAGTGGCAGGTGTTTAACCCAGCAGGGTCTTCTGTGGTAGATGCAACACCTGCACCTGTGGTCCTTTTATACCCTTTTGTTGGTCACAAAGAGAGGCGTGCATGAGTGAGGTGTGCCCTGCCTCACACACTGTTCTGAGTCAACAGAGTCATTTTGGGCTATCCCAAGGGCAGGAATTGCATTCACATTTTAAAGGAAGAATCTGAACAGGGAGCAACAAACATGGCAAGAGTTGCTCCATGTTTTCCATGCACCGAAAAAAAACCCAACACTTGATTTTCTTACTCAGCTACCCCTCCAGTTAGCTGCCAGCAATCTGCACACAGATGCTCTTTGATGCAGTGCAGAGGATCATTTTCACACTTGTCCTGGGGGAGCAGCTGAGAGCTCCTGTTGACCTCAGACCTGCAGCCTGGTCTGACACGGTGAGCGATGCAGGAGAAGCAGGTAGCACCCTCTAATGTGAGATGCGAAGTGAAGCCATCTGTCCACCTTCACGCTCCACCAACATTCCCTTCCACAGTGCAGAGTCCAGACCAGACTTTAAGGAAAGGCATCAGAGAACCAGAATGGATCTCACCACTTTCCAGGACAACTCATCTCATCCTGACTAGTCTAAAGTGTTTTACAACTAGTTATTATTTCCAAATGCACCTGCTAAGAAGTTAACATTTTTATCTCCTTTTTATCAGTATATAAACTGAGGTCCCACTGGCTTCTTAAAGCAGCTGTCAAGAACAAGCAACCAAAAGGGAGAGGAAGGTCTTGGCCACAGGGCAGCAAAGGCTCCACCCTTGTGCTAACCAAGACAACCAGGTTGTCTGTGGAGTTTGCCCCTCACAGACAGCAGTGTACCAAGCCCTCCACTAGCCCTAGGAAGGCAAATGTGACCCTGGGGCTCTCCCAGTTGCTGCACAGTTAGATTCCAGTTGCCATCTTCTCATCTACTTCTGAAATGCAGCAATGAGCCTGCTGGAAACATCGAGCCCTTGTGTTTCTGAAGTGGAAGGCCCTGGGTGGAGCTGGTATCTTACTTCCTCCTTTATCTACTGTGAAAGATCTACAGGTCTAGACTGCTGAAACTGCAAGACATGAGCTCAGGGCAAGAGGCCACAAGCAGCTGTGGTATCTTATTTGTGCTTATTTCCAATCAGGCTCCTGCCTGAAACCTCAAAACCACAACATCAACCACTTGGAAATATGCAATTGCAACCAACAGGCAGTGCTGCTCTTTTAAGACCAATAAAACATGATGCTGGACGGATGCCACCCACAGAACTGATTTCTTCAACGCTTTCCACACAGAAGCCTACCTACTGACTTCAGCAAGAAGAGTACACATCTATGGCTGCAAATCTGAAGCCTAGTTCCTGGAATCAGAAATAACATCTTATGTTTAGCAACAGAAATAGTTTGGTGGTTGTGCAGACAGAAGCCTGGCAGCCAACCTGCATCCACACAGCCTGGCCTGGGTGAGTGGACAAGGCAGCTGCCCTCACCCCACCTCAGCACAGAGCAGTTTCTCTATAGGAAAGCAAACAGTGCCATCACACCTGGAAGCTCTTTTGCTGTAACTTGATTTTGGTTACACTACAGCTCTTGGTCTTTGGAGAGAAATGATCACAAAGAGCCTCAGGAGTGCCAGATCCTTAGGGGTGTCCCAATCGCTTCGACTCCATCGACTTGGAGAAATTCAGGGAACAGCAACTCTTCGGCTGTTTGCTAGCTGCCAAAAGAGCATGGCATCCTGCAGCAGCTCCAGCAGGGCTGGCAGAAGAGCTGAAGATGTGACAGTGCCATCTGCTGATGGCAGCTCCACCAGCCCCACCAGCTCTGCATGTGGTGCTTACATGGTGCGCTCCTGAGGCTTGTACTGCAACCAGCAGTTTGATTTCTTCCCCAATGAAGTGGTCTTAAGGTATGCCACTGGGTAAGGACATCATCAAAGTCTACCATCAGTTTGGTGTTGCTGACAGATGCTTCACACTAAACAGAAGTACTGGACTGACTTGTCTCAGGGGTGCTGATTCCCATTACAAATCAGCATTCCTCCAGGGAATGGAGCCTCACCAGCTGAGCATCAGCCTCATCATTAGAAGCAGCAATTTGCAGCCAGCACAGTGCACACCCACTACCTGAGAAAGACCCAAGGAAACACGGGGAAAGAAACAGGTACAGCTTAGTTACTCACTGAAGCTGCTCTCTGTAAAGCAAGCAATGAACACAAGCTCTAAAACTCCAGGCTACGAAGGAAACAGAGAGGCTTGGGGAAAGCAGCAGACTGACCTGGAACAGACAAAAAGGAATTTGGTGTTTACAAAGCGCAAGGACAGGAACAGCAACTACGTGAGCTGGGAGATGTTCTAGGATGGCACAGAATGTATAACTGATGATCATTAATCTCTGCAAGGAAAGGAGTTCTTCTTTGGTGCCATCTGTTTCTAATTGCCGCCCCACTCAGCTCTAGGCCTAAATTGCACAATCCAAACTCAATTCCAAACCACCCAAAGTGCTAAAGGTTCTGGAAGACATAGGAATGGAATCGTCAGGCATAAATTGGAGGGTTTATGGTATTTACACAAGAGAACCCAATTAGCTCATGCCTGAGTGCCAAAACGATCACAGGAGCACCCCATCAGGTCACCACAAGTGCCAGATTACTTCACCCAATTAGTTTATGCAGGAATGCCTCAGCAGTTCACACATGGGCACCCAATAAATGAATGCATGAGTGGCAATTTAGTACACACAGAGTGCCTAAGCAGCCTGTGCATGAGCAGTCTGTGTAGTTTACTCAGAGGTGCACAGTTAATTCATGCATGAGCACAGGACCAGTTACTGCATGGCTGCCCAGCTGGTGCATGCATGAGCACCCAGTTAGTTTGTAGCCAAGTGCTTGACCAGTCTGTGCTTGAATGCCCTGTTAGGCCATGCCTGAGCACCCAAAGGCTTCATGCATGAACGCCCAAATAACTCCTGCTTGAGGGATGCATTTTATGCACCAGCACCTAATCAGTATAAGCCTGGATGCCCCAGGAATTTCTGCTTGAGGCCCCAGATCCTTCATGCAGAAGCTGTAGTCCTTTTGTGCATGAGCAGCCTATTAACTCACCTGAGTGCTGCACTGGGTGTGTACAAGCTTTTGATACCTGGGCCTGCTGTGGTGCCTTTGCCAGGTGCTGCCCACCGCCAGTGCCTAACCAGCCCTGAAACTGCTGGAAACACCCAGAACTCCCCAAAGCATCAGTCCATCAGAAGAGCCCTCAGTAGCCCAGCTCAGGCATATTTGAAGAAGAGTGGCAGCTGCGAGCTGTGGAGACACACAGGAGAGAGAGTGCAGGTGTGGGGCTGGAGCTGTGCCCTTGGAAGGAGGCACTCCATGTGCAACCAGCGGGACTGGCTTTGGTGAGAGCCAAAGGTATTTTTAATTTCTTTATTTCTGCATGGCTTTTGCAGAGTGTCAGACATCACATCTGGAACCAGGACTAGAAGCTGTCTAGCAGCTCTGATACAGGCCAGCTGCCTGTGATTCTGCAGCATGCCCACAAGAACTCAAATCCAGCAAGTAATGACTGGTAGGCTCTAGAGAAAAGCCTCACTCTAACAAAATGTATTGGCTTAAGAAGGATAAAGGATGAAGCTCTACAGCCTGTGCTACACAGGAGCTCAGATAAGATGACATAATGACGCACAGAGGTCATAAAATCTATGATCTTATCAGTGCAGCTTGCTTAGGTCTCTTAATCACTGCTAAGTCCAACTTGCACGACTTTCCTTGTCCAGGCAGGAGCAAACAAGGTGCTGTGTATTAAACCTCACTCATGCCAATAAAAATGTACTACAGGAATGGATGTATTTATTAACTCTCAGCAGTGATGCCAATGGGCTTGGCTCAGCTGCAGTTTCCTGGCTTTGGACACAGGGTCACAAATCTCTGAGACTGTTGAATCTTGCCCCAGAGTAAGGAAACTTGTGAAGTCTGAGCCAGAGCTGGCTGCCACAGGGGACAGAGAGCAAAGCTTAGGTGTCCTCGAAACAGTGGGATTTTTTTTTTTTTTAGAATTCAAACAGAACAATTTACTAATAAAAGATTTGCAGGAGCAGGGGAAAGAAGCCAGGATGGTTTGGATCCTCTCTTGGCACTTCGATGCAGTTAGATGAAAAGGAAGGGGCCAGCCAGAGCACTCTGCAAGGGAAGGCTGCTCCTGAAAAGCACACAGCAGTGTGCTGGAGATCTAAGCCCCTTCAGGAGCATGGCAAGTGCGGGACTGGCAAGAGGAGGCCTCTGTCTACCTGGTTGACAACCAAATTCACAAATGCAAAATATTTATTATCTACTAGAACCAGTTATGACCTGGTGAAACTGGCAAAAGCTATAGAATTAGTCCTTTTAGCATTTGATTAGTGATTCAGAAAGTTACCATGGAAGGATGGCAGGAAGGCCTCTTTACTAGCTAGAAACCAACAAATGTGTTCATAAACTGTTGCTCCAGATGTTGAAATCCCAGCTGTGAATGCTGAAATGTAACCTATCAGAGTCTGCAGCTAAGGAGACCATCTCAAGTCTGTGGTTAAATCCCTCAGGGGAGGTGAGGCACCTGGACACCTGCAAATGCCTGGATTTAGAAGTCTTCAGCAGAATCTCTCTCTGCTCAGAGCACTTAACATAAACACGAGCTGCATGGAGAGCCACACAATAGCCACCCCCCAGCTTTCTCCTTTTGTCCTCCCTGCCTACGTGGGAGGTTTTCAGGGGAAGCTGGCCAATAATACTGTGAGCTAATAACAGCATACTTTAGACAAAGAACAACGAAGAGGAGAAAAAAAAATCAAAACAGAAAGATTCACATAATTAGGCTAGGATGTGACATCATCAGTTATATGAAGCATCCCTAAATATTTTGGCCCAGCTAATGAACTGCAGGTTGGTTTTACAGGCAGAGAGAACCTTCACATAACTAAATGGTTCACAAATCACTGGCATTCATTCTTAGATTTATGTGTCACTGAGTTTCCAGATGAAACGGAGGGAAAAAAAGCATGTTGCAAGAAAAATCGCCAGGATGATTGAGCAGCCTTCTGGCTTGATTATTTTTTAAGCAGAGTTTTGCAATTAGGCAAGAGGATGCCCTGGTACATGTGGACTTAGTGTGCAGACCCAGGGGCTGCGAAATATGTCCTAGAACTAGAGGTGCTGCATAGAGATAGGAGAGAGCCTACACTCTTGTTCCCCTCAAGATGAAATAGCAAAATTCAGACCATGCACACAGGGAGCTCCTCTGAATTGCTGCAGTTTTAAGTACTTGCCTGACGCCACTTACCACAGCATCTACTCACTGCTTTGTGGTACAACGCACTCCAGAAGCGCTGATCCCCCAACATTGCTCTAAGGTGGAAAATACTTTTATAGTGATTTTACAGATACTAAAGGGAAGTATCAAGAGATGAAGTTACTTGCCAAAAGTCACAGAAGGTACCTGTAGAACAGCAGAGACTGAACACAGATGTTTCACACCACATCGATGCCATGAGTTTGCGCTTCTCTTCAGAACTACTTCATGAAAGACATCTTGGCTGTAGCTGTTAAATCCTCTCCTTATCACAACTGATTTGTTAGTATTTGGGTTGCCCATCAACCAAGATGAAATTATCTCATTTTCAATCGCAAACTCCAAACGTGCCAGAGTTAAAAATAAAAGCAACACTCAGCTCTGCAGTGCATGTTTTGTGTTCTAGAAAAAGTTAGTTCTGCTCTTGTTTAAAGAAACCAGTCCTGGTTTTATCTTCGTACACAAGGTGCTTCCAAGGGTGTGTTTGGCCTCAGGACAGCTCTGGATCAGGCAGCAGCACAACACATCCTCTGGCAAATGAAATCTCTGCACATTTGGGAGCTGTAGGCTTGGATGAAACATTCAGTGGACTCTTCTCCAGGTCTGTTACAAAGCGGATAACAAGTGGGGTCACTGGGTAGCACAGAAGAAAAGTTTGCATGGGGCTGGAATATGTCAAGCTTCACAGTGAGACACAAGCTTTAAGATTTGCACTTCCAGTATACTTAAGATTCCTCTAGAACCAAGGCAGAAAGACACCAGGGAAAAGACTCAGCAGCTGCTTCCATGCTGCAAGGCTGGGAGGGCAGAGGTGCACACCTTTACTCTGTGCCACAGCATCTCCCAGAGCTAGCAGCAGTTGGACACTCTCAGTCTCACAGCTGTACTCACTGCTGTGTGCCCTTTCCTCCTTGCTGTGCATTTGCTCTTCTCAAGACAGGCTTGACAGAAGCATGAAAAGATGTAAATACTAGCTCAGAAAGGAAACACAGGAGTGAAATTCTGGTGATTCCCAGCTCTGCCATCATGCTGTGTTTCAGACCATTCCTGACTAAGGACCCCAATAAAAAAAATACAGCTGCCTGCACCACAGGCAGTGTTTTTAAACTTCATTGCAATCCCTGAAAATTCCAAGCTAGGTGAGCCAACTGGGTGTATTTCCTACCACTTCTCAACTGACCAAAGGCCCAACACTTTTTGTTGCTTTTCGAGGCATGTAGTGGGCATTGCATCAAGTGCCTCCAACAGGAACTGTGAAGAGCTCTTTACTTCTCATATCCAAAAATGCCTGATCAGGGCAGATCTCTGGAAAAGAAAGCAGCACTGAGAAGCAAAACACTTGTCAGAGGAAGAAAATCACACACTCACACTTTACTAAACCTGCTTTTGTCAGAGCAAACTTTCTTCTGCAAAGAAATATTTCTGGCTCTGGGAAAGGAAAAACAGTTATCAGATCAGTGCTGTTTGCAAAGGAAATGAAAAATGGTGAATGTTTATCACTTAAAGCGTTTTTAATGAGCTTAACTGCTGTGTTTTGGTCTTGGAGGAAGAGTAAAAGTACTTAGGAAAACAAGCAGTGTAACAGAGATGAGATCTGTTAATTCCCCTTGAACCACTTTGTGCTGGTATGGATTCTTTCACCATCTTCACCAGTCCTGTTTTATGATATGTGGAATAAATGCAGTCTGGCACAGAGGGAAGAACCCTCTTGCCAAAGCAAGCTGCTGCACCTGGGTCACTTCCCTGGGGGACCTAGCAGAGCTCAGGGCTGGATCACTGCTGCCTGCCACCAGCCTGCTTGCTGTGCTTAACTGTCCAGTGAGATTCTTGCAAGACAATCCCTGAGGACAGTGAAGCACCTTCCCATTTTCCTGCTTACGTGGCAAAGCCACAAGGGCTGTTGTGCAGGTAGTGCAGATGACTCCAAGCTGGAAAGCAGTTAAAGGCAGCAAGTTAAAACAAGAATCTGGGAGTGTAACAATTTCATTAATCATCTTCATTATCTTGGTGTACATCAGAGACTTATTAGCAAAACTTAGGAGCTAAGCAAAGGGGTCTGAATACTCAAAACTCCAATTGACAGACAGCGACACACACCCACAGAAAGATCAAATAAACACTAATCTGTTAAAAAGGAAAGAAGAATACAGGATCTTGGGGAATAGGTCCTTATTGCCAGTGTGTACAACACTTCCAGCTCCTTCTCCCTCCACCGTGCACAAACAGGTTCCACTGCTCCCTTCCAAGGCAGCAATGGAGCTGGAGAGCTTTAGAAAGCACCTATGAGAACAGACAGAAACTGATCATAGACAGAGTGGCAATGAGCAAAAGCAGGAGGCAGAGAGCAGCTAGGTCAACCTGCAGTGGGCTTTCTGTCAAATCCAGGACCTCAGTGTTTCCAGGGTGCCAGTACCTCCTGAAACACCTACTGGCCTCCACCACAGATGCCTGTACAGACTGTAGGGAGAGCCCAGCCCCTGCTGCCATTCAGCCTGAATGACAGCTGGAGGCAGATTTAAGAAATCTCCAGCAGGATTTTCTGGAAGAGAGGTTCCCAGACAAGCATTAGAAAATAAATCTCTCTCATGGTATGTAAAATCAGGCAGATTTGGACCAGGTAGAAAGCCAACGGCTTGGGGAATTTTGTTTGGTTCGTGTTTTTCCCAGATGTAGTTTGAAACACTCTTCCTGCTTACATTTCTCTGAGAGGGAAAAAGCCACAGTACCAACCTGGATTTAGCACAGTGAAAACAGGGCCTGGCTGGGCTTCCATGGGAAAACTGAGACCTCAAGGAACCCTAAGCCATGGGCAGCCCCATGGTACTATGATGGCAGACGCTGAACTCTGGGCAGGCCATTCTGTTGTGGACACACCAGGTGACAACTCTGGCTGAGCCACGCTGGCACTCACTGCAGTCTGACATCACTGAGCAGTGCAAAAGCTGCCCTTGAATGCCAGGCGAGGGCTGGTGCTAGCATTTCTGAAAACCCAGAGCAAAAGGACCTTTATTCCCTTCTCCAGAACAGCTGCAGAGCAGAGAGCTGCCTCCTCATGGCATACTGAAGTAAAGATAGAAGTGGGATATTCCTGGAAGCACAGGCTCAGACACAAGGCAGTCTCTTGTACTGGGACTCCAAGTGCAGGATAACATCTGTCTTCTGGGAAATAATGGGCAGGTTTCCCATTGACTCAAAATGGGCACAGGCACTCCCCGGAATCCCTTAAGCACAACTACCCAAACCTGCACTGCCTAGAAGATGCTTGAGAGAACCAATTGAGCTATTTCTGATTATGAGGAAGTCAGACCCCAAAGAGAAAATAAAATAGCAGAGGACATATGAATCAGCTTATACATAAACACAAGTGACAAGACAGCTCCCATTCTGCCTCCTTCTCCAAGTACCCAGCAGGTGAGTGAAGTGCTTAAACATTTCTGCTCTAACCTCATATTTAAACTCATACCTGTTTACACCACCTTGGGGATATACAAAATGGCCTAAATATGAGCATAAATAATTATGCGCAATCAAGAATTCAGGCTGCCTTTGCCTGAGGTGGAAAAAGTCCATAATCATTCCAAATCCAAATTCATTTTGGCAATGAATTTTCATGACTGATCAGTTTATCTGCTTGATCAACATACCTGCAGTCTAGCCCCACAGCATTAATGCCAAGAACAGACAGTGCTGATGAGGAGGGATGATACAAGCTACATGTTCATTGAATTTATCAGAGGTTGATGGATGCCCTGTGCCCTGGGCAGATAATTAAACCTGATTGATTGGGGATGGAATAGGCTGAGCTGAAATCCATTTTGAAAACCTGCCCTTTCCCCAAAGCAATAGATGAAAGCAGTGCCCAAGTCCTCACTGCAGAATTCCAAGGTTGTTGTGCTCTGCTGGGAGCCACAGGGAGATCTGCTGCACCTGTGGAGCTGTGGTCATGGCTGCCGACATGAGTTCTGGAGATGAAGTTGCAGAGCATCTTGCAGCGATGGCAGACCACCAACTCTGACCTCTCACAGACACTGCCAGGACAAGGCCACCTGAAATACTCATGACTCAACTCCTGGAATGTCTTTGCCTTACATGTTGGAATAAAACTGTGGTAGTTTCAGAACATGACAGATAAGCAATATAGACCTCCACTACTACACCAGCCCCCTGCTTCCTCAATCACACACCTCAGCTCTGTGCCAGAAAGCTTCAGTATTGTGTTTAAAATCCTACCACGTGTCCTTCAGTGCCTTTGGCCAACAGTGTTATGTGACTGACACCCTCATCTGTCAGAGCCCTGTAGAGGTAATTCCTCCACCAGTAACTCCTTGGACCTGGCAACCCATGAAAGCACTCAAGTGTTTTGGACAAGCAGAAGGACTAAGCAAGGGAGCAGGCAAGCAGAAATCTATGCCATGCTTCTAAGGACAGCCAGAGCTTACCACCAGGTAGCCATAAGGCAGACACCTCCAACTCAAACCAATTTTGCATAAGCTTGCTGAAGCCTCAGCAGCTGAAACCTAGAAACTCTTAAGCACAGAATGCAAGCCAAAAGTGTCTGTCTAGTTCTCATGTAGACACCATTAATGATTAATTAGGATTTAGAATCTGGCCTTTCTTACTGCTTCCCAGTTCAGTTACCTGCTCATTAAAAAGGACTGGTTCACAGCTGTAAGCTTCTCAGTAGCTCATCCTTGACAAATCCCATTTTGAGTTCTACTATTTTCTTGATACTACTGAAAATGAGAGAGACTTGGGAAGAGAATGTAAAAAATAACTTCTGATTTGCTGTCTCTTGCTCAGCCCTTACTTTCTGCAGCCTCGCCAAAGCAAAGGCGGCAAAAGCCCAAACACGTGAGAGCATTTCAAGAGCAACCCAGTTAGTGACAGTAGGTTTGGATTCCTCACATTCTTGGCACCCAGCATTTGTGACTGCACACATGAAAATTAGCACACAGAAACAGGGATTACTTTGGCCATGGCACTCAAAAATAAGGTAAAGATTGAATACTGCCTGAAAATTCACACTGGATGAACTCATCTGTTTGTAGTCTTCAAGCTGTAGACAGCAGCACTGCTGGCAAACAGGAAAAATCCTATTTAAAGGGAAGAAATGGCCCAAGTGTGGTGTTTGCTGCACCATACCTGGGTCTTCATCCCATACTAGAAGACTGCAGAGGGAAATGAACATATACTAAGTATTCAAATGTAGAAATGGAAAAGCAGCATCTGCTGGCCTAATTCCCCTATCTGCAGCCTGGAAATATTCTGCTGTGGCCTTTGACACTGGTAACTCTCACAACAAACTGAGCACTAAGGTACACAATCTGTAATGGGCACTCAACTATGGTTTGTAATGGCAAACGCTGAGACATGGCAAACTTTCCTTCTGGCTCTTCATTCCCATCCCCTGACTTCAGAGCCCGTAACATACTTGCTGTGTAAAGTCATCCATTATTCGGTAGCAAGGATTAGCTGCTACTGACAAAAACTGTGTGCCCTGACATCACAGTGCAGAGCCATCGAACTGGGCAACTAAAACCTAGTGCTTTAGTTTATAATGGAGATAATTTAAACAATCACTCTGGGTTTGAAAATCCCAAGCAGAGAGGAAGAACAGGCCCAGCACGTCCACCTCACTCCATACTGCTGCCAAGATCCCATCTCTACCAGCACATCAAGGCAGCTGATCCCTTTAAATGGGTACTTTTAAGTAAGAAAAGCTCTCCTTCAGACAATCCCAGCTCTGCACAGAATCCCCTATTAGCCCTTCTAGCTGAGCAGGGTGCTGCACGTCCACTTGGCACAGCCACAGGAAAGTGCACTTTATCCTGCATCCGTCAGCATCAGTGACAAGTAGACTCCACATAAGGGCATGAAACAGCACATATCAGGGACAAGGTACTCATAAGAAATGTGGGAGATTTAAACAGGAATTTCCATCTTTGCACTTCTGCCCTGGCAGAATGGACTTGAGATGCTGCACAGGAAGAGGAAAGGTTTTTTTCCAGAGCTGCCAAAGAAGGTTCTACAGAGTGACAGCAAATGTTCCCCTTTCTGCACAGATCCAACACACTTACACTGCAGTGAGCGGGGCTGAGCCTTCCACAGCTTAGCTGAGCTTTCACTCACATCAGAGGTCTCTGTAAAGAAATCACAGAATGTTAGGGGTTGGAAGGGTCTTCAAAGATCATCCAGTCCAACCCCCCTGCCAGAGCAGGGTCACCCAGGAACACATCCAGGGGAGGTTGAATGTCTCCAGAGGGGGAGACTCCACAGCCTCTCTGGGCAGCCTGCTCCAGGGCTCCAGCACCCTCACAGTGAAAAACCTTTTCCTTATGTTCATGTGGCACCTCTTCTGCTCCAGCTTGCCCCCACTGCCCCTTGTCCTGTCATTGGGCATCTCTGAGCAGAGGCTGGCTGCATCCTCCTGACACTGCCCTGCAAGTCTTTATCAGCAGCAATGAGGGCAGCCCTCACGCTCCTCTGCTCCGAGCCCTAGGTCCCTTAGCCTGTCCTCACAGGCGGATGTTCCACTCCATTCAGCATCTATGTGGTTCTGCTCTGGACTCTTTCAAGCAGTTCTCTGTCCTTTTTTAACTGAGCTTGAAATGCAAACTCCTCTGGTCCTGAAGGAAAGAGTTCAGAGAGAACAGCAGCACCTCAAGCCAAAGGCGAAGGGTTCTGATGCCAAGGTCCGCATGTTTGTACACCAACAACTCCCTCTCCTCCCCCATGGTTAATCAGTTCAGACTATGTATGAGCAGACCACTTCTGGAGTAACAGATGCTCCTAACCCATCCTTCAACATCACACCTAAATATTATCACAGTTGGATGCCAGAGTCCCCAGTTTGGAGCCTTGCCTGTCAGAACAGGGATCAAGCTTCAGAGCTGCTCTGCCATTCAAAAAGGAAAAGCTAAAAAAATCAAGGCAGAAATCACTGCTCACAAACACACACTGCAGGGAGAGGGCAAAGCTGCAACAACTTAGCAAGAGCTGAAATTCAGGCAGAGGAAAACAAGAACCAAGAATAGTTGATTAGCAAATCAGAGACATGGAAGGAGAGACAGTGAGCAACAGAACAGCATGTGGAGGAGCCCTCTTGGAAAATAAATGCACACATTAGCAAGTACAGAAAACAGAAGAAGCGAGGCTAAAATATAACTGCTCCAAAACACATTTCTTTGGAGAGAAGCGTTTTTAAATTATTTTCTTCACACTGAGTCCACATGGTTTGGTTTGTATTTGCTCTCCGTGACTTTTCTAGCAAATGAAGTTGTAAGCAGGAATGTTGTAAACAAGAGCATTTCAATCACATCTTGGCACATACCCAAAGGAGTCATATGCAAAAACCAAAATCCTAAGAATTGTGTTCGTTCAGTCCAAGCAGAGAAACCAAATCACATGCACAAAGTGAAACCTTAGCTGAACTGAAACTGCAGTATTGCCAACTCCAGCCATTCCAATGTCATCAGCCAAAGGCTTAGCTTCCCACTTCTCTCATGGAAGCTGATAGTGATGATCTAAAACAACACACATTAAAGAGTGAGGCACAGATGTGGTAGAGGTCAGAAACCTGTGTGTCTTTTCCCAGCAGCTGGATCAGTGGGACTAACCAGAGGTATGTCCTCTCCCAGCAAAACCTTCTCTCACCCCAGCTAGGCAGGTGGAGAAAGGGAGAATGAGTTCTCCTGAAGGGTGTGCTACAAGAGCATCACTTATACAAGTCAGGCAGACAAATTTGGCCACAGCTGGAGCCCAGTTACTGGAAAATAAATGAGGATCTTAGATGAGATATGCCTTGAGACTGAGTCGCTTTCCCAGTAGCTGATCCCAGTGGTCTTCAGAGTAAGTGGCAATGAGGAACTGATGACATATCAGCTTTTAAAACTATCCAAGGCACCCAGGCACTAAAAGTGGAGAGGTTTTTGCAGCCATAGATCACACATAATGAACACAAAGAAAAGGGGTGTTGGAAGTAATCTGCAGGTTCTTTTATGTGGGAATTGAAATGAAAACATTGATTTGCTTTACAAGGAATCACTGAGTTATGCACTAGTCTCAAGATATCACAATGCAGTAATTAAGCAAAGATTTCTAGACCTGCAGCAATTCCAGCTTGGAAAGGTTTAAATTAACTGAGAGCAGGTGTATTTGCCAGCCTAGTCTAAAGCAAAGAGTGATATAAAGGTACAGAAAACACAGGCCCTGTTGTGGGAATAAAGTCTGATTAACAAAGACATGGAAATCAGCAAAGTTCAGCCTAAGCCTTCTGTCAGACCTGGCACCTTCTGAGTGCCTCCATCACTCGTGTCCAGCCCACAGCCCAGTTGAGGCTCTCAGGGGAGTCACTCTCACCTTTTAGGGATACATAAACCAGTGGGTGTTGAGTGCAGGCTGCACCTACAGCCCCACTGTGCACCTTGCCAGCAGAATCCCTTGGAGAGAAGCAGAGTTTGCTTTAATTGCCTCAGATGATTTGGTTCCACATTTAACAGTAGTGGTGGAGACTTTAAAATATGAACTGAGTCACATACTGCAAGTTTTATTTGCTTCTGCATTTTTATATATAAATAGTAAAAAAAGCAATTTTTAGTATTTATTTCCCAACACAGATAAGGGAGTTACCATGGCTACCAGGCTCCAGTGTTACGGTTTAAAAGGACAAAAAAAAGGAAGCCAGACTGAAGCTTGAAATAGTCAGGTTGTTCTGTCCAACACTCACACCATGTATGTTGTGATAGGAACAGAGGACTAAAATCATTCAGGCTGGAAAAATACAACACTGACAACACAAACAAGGAAAAGGAGTCCAAAAGGTATGTGAGCCATGCAGGCAACTTCAGATTCAATGTCTTTTCAAGTAGACAGAACATCTCAGCAGGACCTGAGCAGCCTTGGATTTAAAGAAAACACAGTGAAACCCATGAAACAAACTCAAAGACAGGTGCTTCCTAGGAGATTAATTCAGCTCCACAGGCATTGTGCACAGGGTACCCCAGTCCAAGGGCTGAGTTTCCATTTGAAGGCTCAGGTACAAAGACTAAACACTGGGCCAGCTCCTGAGGGTATCACAGCAGCTGTGAGTGACCCACAAAATATCCCCTAATGCCCATGCCCTACTTCCCCCTCAAATGAAACAATAGATCAAGCCCACTTCCCAGTGCTGCAGACACATGCTGGAAGTTGTGGCTCTGATGTGCTCAGATGCCCTGGCAGTGAAGGCAAGAAGGGAGCACCCAGCAGCACTGCTCACCGAGGCTGTGCCAGCGGAATGTGGGACGGCAACGCCCTGGCAGAGAATGACATCTGCGCCATGGGAACAACCCCTCAGGACAGAACACTACTACTGTGCCACTGAAAAAAAATCAGCTAAACACTTTCATGCCCACACAAGCACCACATCACAGATGTGGGAAGAAGCACACATCCCTCTGCCCCCTCCAAATGCCCAAGGAGCCCGACTCCAACCTTTTCACTTCATCACAGGAGCCCCTCCAGCCCCCAGATCTACCTCATACACATCTCCACCTTGCTGGGAGTTCCTGCCAGCTAAACCCACTGCAAAGCATCATACCAAAGGGCATCCAGAACATCTCAGTCCCCAAAATTTGTGCTGGCAGCTGCAGCTGGACATCTTTGAGTGCACATCAGCTGCTGTATTCATCTGCACGTGTTCATAACTGGTTGGTCACCCTTTGGTGTACCTCCATTTGCAAGCGAAACCAGCCTAACTTGTTCCTACCAGATTTTTTTCAGCCCTTTGTTTTTATTAGAGAAGAGAGTTCAAATTGTCTTTAAAAAAGGAAATCTGATGCTTCATACACTTGATTTTCTGATGCGCTGAAGGCCTTCAGACAGATGTTTGAACTATTTTATTGACACAGTACAAAGGACTCTTTGTATGCCAGACTTTCCATTAAGAGAATGAGCAAAGATATACTCTTACATTTCAAAAGCTGAGCAAAGGAGGTGTTAAATAAAGGCCTGAGAAGAATGAGTGAGTGTGATTCATTTTATATGGATACACACATTGTTCACAAAAATGGAGCCTCATTTAAACAGCCTAATATATTTGGAGGAGGGAAAAATGACCCAGCTGCACAGGATGATGCACTTCCCAATGCATCGTCAGATGAGTGAGCTGAGTATGGTGATAATTTATTGAGAAAAAGAGATTGTTTGTACTTATACAATTGGGAGTTTAATGTTTAAATCATAAATACCACTGTGGGCCTCAGGGTTTTTTTCAAAAGTATCTTTCTTCCCCTGCTCAGCTCCTTTAATGTTATCCTTACACTCCCCTACTATTGACAGTAAGCACTTCGAATGCGTCTGTCCATGTGGCGACAGGTCCCATTGTGTCCACATCCAAACACAGCTCAGGACAGCAGAGAAGGCTCAGTCCTTTCACAGGGGCTGCCTCTTAATTTGTTTCATTCTGAATTTTCTCATTACTTTAAATCATATGAGCAAAGAACAACGAGATGCCCCCTTGGCAATGCCAGCACCATCAGCAAATTTTAACAATAGTTTGTCTGTGTGCTTTTCAACCTTGCCATGGCCTCTGCATGTTTGACTCAAGAGCTTGATATTTGTTGGGAATTCTGTAGTGCCAGAAGCACAGTCTTTGTGGATAAGTTAGAAGTATAAATTGTTTCCAAAAGCATCACAAAAATCTCTCTCTGAAAGCTGAGGGGACAGGGGCTTTATATATTTACATTTGAAACAGCCCTAATTATACAACCAAAAAGGATCTTTCTGTCCTTCATTAAATTTCACAGAGTGTAAATCACAGAATGCTAAGGGTTGGAAGGAACCTTGAAAGATCATCTAGTCCAACCACTCCATGCCACCCTGCCACAGCCCAGGGAATAGCAGGGGCATCACACCCTCTGCAGGGAAGCACTTCTTCCTCCAGCTGCTAAAGCAGCACCTTGTGCAGACCCGTGCCAGTGCAAAGTGTGTGCGTTTAGAGAAAACAGCATGAGAACAGACCTGGGGATCCTCTCCTCTTCCCATGTTCTATATACCAATAAGTGCTCCCTTCCCCAAAAAAGGGACGGCTCAGACAGAGGTCTACTGCAGCAGTTGTTCTGACAGCCAGCCTCCAGTCCGAGGCTCTGATTACCACAGCCAGGCCCAGCTCATGGGTCACTTGGGAATTATCATCAGACCATATACATTTTTCTTAGAAAGCAGAAAAACAGGATAGGATGAGTAAGTTTTGGCTCACTACGAGTTTTTTTTTTTCTTTGCTCAGGTTTCTAATGAATAATATGTAAATGGATGAACATGGATGGAAGAATTAGGGAGGGACCAGCAAATAAGAAAAGCAAGTCAGGTGTACTGGAAAACAACATGGGGACTGACTTTAGCAGAGCAAGACACACAGCAGAAGCACCTGAACAAGCCCCAAGTCAGCCAGGAAGGGTGCGGAGATGTGCTACAAGCTCTGTGAATACAAATCTATTAGCTGGCACCTTTGTTCTCCCAGTGCCCTGTGCTGCTCTGAAGAGCTTCACCAAGAAAGGCACTCACAAGAACAGGATCCTGGATTGCCAGGGCTAAAGACTGAGAGCATCCTTCTACTGCTGCCTCTCTGCTAACGAGATGCATAGCAAAGATACACTCTACTCCCGTGCACCGTGTCACTGAGTCCCTGGGTTTTGGTCTCACAGCTGATCAACCACCTGAGTCTCAGAATAAAGTCTGGAGTGAGAAAGGGTTGATGAAGCCCTTTACCTATTGAGTCTGCATAAAACAGGGAAAACAAGCCTCTGCTGCAGCCCTGTGAGGCTTTTCTCTATTTCGAACCTTCCTGAGACCTTCTTTAGCTGAAGAAACTGCAGAGTTCAATTATCATCTTGTAAGCAATACAGGAGGCTGGAGAGGACAAACACGCACTGGTTTTATTCCTTGCTATACCAGCAGCTTCGTGTGTGACCTTAGCAACTCATCAGCCCCTCCTGGGCCTCATTTCCTGGTTCACTTTTTAAGAAGTCTGTGGGTTTGACACAGACAGGTAAGATCAAGTGAGCCAGCTCATTGCCATTATAAAGCTCCCCAACTCTGTTTTATATCAGTAAGGAATTTGGCTCAGCGTTTCTGCTGGAATAGTTCACTGCTGTTGGAAACAAAAATAATAAAAAAACGAAGAGAAGCTGAGAGAGTAAGAAGAACCTTAATTTAAATCTTAGATGGTGAAATGGCAAAACACACTTAAACCCTCTAGCCAAAGAGATGCCTAGGAAAAGCCTTTCGAACAATGAGAAAATGGCTTGACAGGAAAAAAAGGCCAGCAGAAGTGCCTGAGGCAAGCAGTGCCTTTTAGCAGTCCTTTGGCTGTCTGTTTCCACCCCAAGCAGAACCAAGGGAAATAAGATCTTCTTATTCACCAGATTTACCGTAAGAGAGCTGCACAGGAGATAAATCATCATTGTCATTATCACACAGATCAAGAGCAGCACTTGACAGCCTGCAGCAGGTTTAATCTGGAGTACCTCGAAGCACTCTGCCATGCCAAGGAGAATCACAAATGTCATCCAGGCTTCCCATCAAGATGCAGCACATGTAGCTCCAACAAACAGAGGCTGGAGCAATTGGGTGAGGTGATGTCATGCCAGCTTGGCAGTGCCCTGTGGCTCCCCAAGGAAGCACCACACACCTCTGCACTGCTGTACTGGGAGGAATGGGTCTTGTCAGAGATGCCACCCTCTTCCACGGGGACAATTTTAAGTGTCACCTGTCTCCTGTCAGGGTTTTCAAGGTGGGCACCTGCCAGGTGAGAAATCAACTTTCCTGTAGACATATTCATCCCTTATAAATGGACATGTCTAGTCTTTGTCCAAGTATTAATGTAGTACCTAGTGTGCTCATTCAAAGATGGTATGTTTGTATCAGCCACCCCACTGACACTGCAGGGCTTTGCACACAGGTTTAGTGCAGCTGCGGCATTTCAAAATAAAAAAAAAGTAGCAGGACTAATATTTCATAGCCACCCAGTTTCTCTTGAAATCGACTTAATGATTCAATTAAATTAATAATAAAGAGGAAAGTGAAGCTTGATACATGCTAGTACTCTGCAGATTACACTTGGCTACAAAGAGAAAATAAACCATCACAGAAAAAACAGAGATCATGAAGGGAGGGAAAGTGCAAAAGAGGAGGCAAAGGAAGTAAAATGTCAAAGTTTTGGGGTTTTGTAACCTGTCATTTTCCAGTTAGGTCAGGAGGATGGAAAGCACACCAATAACCCACTTGAGGTGCAACTCAGGCATTTGTGGAAGGACCTTTCTCTGACTTTGATTTGGACTGAGCTTTGCTGATGCACAGATGCAATACCTGCTAAGATGAGCCTGTGCCCTGCACCAAGGACAGATGACAACTGCCTTGTGGAGTCTAGATTAGAAAGTAGAAAAAACCCAAACAGTAGCACAGTGCTTGATGAACACCATAAGAAAGAGTTTGTTTCATTGAATTCTTAAGAGAAATTACATGCTTAAATATGCAGCTAATTCTTCTTCAAGGCATAAATTTGGGGGGGAAAAAAGGACTTTGCTGAAATGAAGCACTTCACAGATTTGGTTGTTCAGTAAAAAAATATAGGGAGTAGAGTTGAATACCAGCAGGTTTCTTTGCTTGCTTGTTTGAGAACTCAACTGACCAAAAGGAACAAAGTCCCCCAAATCCAAACCTCTCCACAGGGCTCAGGGTGGTAAGTCAGGACACGCAGTAGCCTCCACCAGCACATTACTGCACCGGTCAAACAAAAGCAGCCTGCAGGATGAGTCTTAAGAAAAGCTCTAGCTCACTGCTGCCAGATGCTTCACCTTACTCATCACTGTACCTGTGGCTCTCCAGTTTTCCCAGTCTCCTCTCAATGCATAGCTATAAAAAGGAAGTGCCTTTGGCCCATGCTGCTGATGTGAGGCACAGAAAGATTCCATCAACTCACCTGCAGCCACACAAGAGTTGTGCCACAAGATGAGAAACCAAGCCTAAGTTCTCTGTGCCAACAGAGTATTGGGCATAAAGCTGTTTAGAAAGGACTTGAGCTCCAGCTTCACACAGGCACCACTAAAACACAGAAAGTGCTCCTGAGAGCAGTGCCTTGCAGATAAAGGAGCACTGGTGCCATTACCTAAGCCTTACAGACACTTTCACACATACTCAAGTGACCAAATTAACAGTGCTGCCTAATTTCCAGTGCATGGCATCTGTAATGTATCTCACCATATGAGCTGAATTCAAGACTGAAAATAAGTTAATCTTGACGAAGTGGAAGAGAAAAATAAAGAAAAGAGGGGGAAAAGAAAGAAAATAAAGAGAGGGAAAAAAAAAGAGAAAAAGAGGAGAAAAAAGAAAAGAAAGGGGGAAAAAAAGCCGCTAAACCAAATTATTTTGCATAGAATTAATGACTCTCAATTTCTATCCTAATTATTGTTGAATTCACATTCTATTTTTACATTACAAAATATTCTAAAAATAAAAAATATATTGACTTAAATTCAGTACTTTGATTCAGCCCTACAACAAGCCACCAGCCCAATGAGAAGAGACACTGTGACTACCAACAGCCTCCTCCAAGTCAATCATTTCCAGTGCCACAAGGAGGAATTCCCAAGAGTATCCTCCTGGGTTAAGGCAGAGAGTTCATTGATTTATGTGTAAACTCATTTTAAAAAATCCTGACTCTCCCTACATAAATAAAGGTTATAAAACAGGAACTCCAGAAGACTTTTTACTCTGTTAATCCAATAATGTCTTTTCTTTTCGCCTCACTTGATATTCTTTTCCACCTATATTTTAAGGCAATTTCATGATAAGTAAATCCAGGCAATAAATATTTTTGTTGAGTCTGATCTGTGAATTATCAAACCTAATAACACCCTGACTCAGAGCCTTCTTCCTGCCATGCCAAATTTATCACATGCAACTGGAGCACCTCTAAGCAGGAAGACTCCACCACGCCTGATTTATGTGGCTTGAAAGGAAGTGGACATGTTTTAAAGCTGCAAAGCTGCAACCCCATTTCATCTTCTGCTGGGCGTGTTTGATCAAATCAGAGCTTGCAAGCCAAGCTCTCTGCTGAGGTCTGCGTTGGAGAGGGGAGAGGATTGTTTTTGTGGGAATGATGTAGCTGGGGAAGAATGCCGAGGTTAGCACACCCTTGTGTGGAACACATTGCCGGCATTGCTTGGCACCGCTGCCGGCAGGTCAGACTTCTGCTCCAGTCAGCAGGCTTGGATCTTTTGGAGGAAGCTTGGCAGGATGATGGAAAAACACCATATATCCCTGCTCACTGGATCCTCCTCACCTTCTGGACAGCCATAGCTGCTCACCTGGGTACAACATCATCTAACGCTATTTTTAATCATGGCTTTCCTTCCAGGGAAATAAAAGCTTGAGTCAAAGTTTCCTTTGGTACCTCCCAAAAAGTTGTAAAGGATGGGAGAGGAGAAGTACAGAAATAAAGAGTACCACTGATCACAGCAAAAGGAAGGGCAGGTTCAAAGGGCTGATCAGAAGTAAAATCAAATTGTATTGACATGCTGCAAGCAGAGACAAGCTGTGAGCAGAGAGCATGCTTTGGTACCTCAGCACATCTCGCATCACACTTGGTGCCTCTAACCAGCAACACACGGTGAAACAGCAACTCTTCCAAAGAGGGTTAAATGTCCCAGGACTGTGCAGTGGCTCTGAGAAACTGCTACAGAGAGGTTAAGGTTGACTTGGTGAGAGGAGACCCCATGTCCCTGCCTTGCAGAAGATAGGAAAGCACACAAAAGATAACAGGAAACGAAATCAGAACAAAGACTCAAGAAAGGAACATGCTCTAGCAAACCGCAGGTCCGTGTCACAGGGAAGAAGTGCTTAACGCCAAAAAAAAACAGGACTCAAGTTCTCCTGCTCCATAAACCGGACTCTGGACTGGAAACGTTTCTGGTGCATCGTCGGTGCCGGGAGCAGGCAGCAGTTCTCCTGCTCTCCACAGGAGGGCAGAGCCGCTCCCAGGCGGCCGGCACGGGACAAGGCGCAGCTTCACTTTTTATATCGACATGTCTGTAACTTCAGTACTAAATATCCTTGCGCAGCTTCAAACACCTTTGGCCAGAGGAAGCAAAACTCTTACCTTTTTTAATAGATGTCAGGCAGCTGGAGGAACAAACTCACGACTCAGCTATTCAGAGATCTGCAAGAGAAAGAAATTGAAGTCTATTAACTGCAGCTTCAGTCTCATAGCCAGGCTTAGGAAATGCCATGAACTGATGATTGAGGTGGCAATGAGATTGCAGGAAGAATATTTACCCAGGAGAGGAAGAAACGACTGTTTATACAACGGTATTAGGCTTCTTCTTGAGCACAATCATAAGGGCTTTAGTAAAAAGAAAGGGCAAGCTCAGAACTTCCCCAGCTAAGTGACACACAATGACTGGAATTGCAGGCAATGCCATTCAACTTTGCTGTCTTAGCAATGAAGTTACTGAGATTTGTTTGCAAAGAGATTGAACAACTGGTCCTTGCACACACAAATCTTCAAATGATTGATCTAATGTGGCTGAAGTATTCCTGGTTAATTCTTCATCATATTGTGAAGAAATTCATAGAAATCATAGGTCTTCTCCAGCCTTAATGATTCTCTGGTAAATCAGAGGCTAAACACAGTTCTTAGTAACCACAGGGATTTCAGCTCATGTTATTCCTGTCACTGACAGAACAGAGAGTGCATAAAACTTCTGCTCCTCATACTTAAAAATAACATCTCTTACCTATCTGGACTTAGATTTTATGCCTTTTTGTCCATATGGAGTAAAACATCAACCTGTTAGCTATCAGGTCCAGCTCAGAGAAGAAAAATCAGATGAAAAACAGCATGCAGAGCATTGCACAAATGCAGAGTATGGCTCTTCCCCCAGCAAGAAGCAAAGCATGTCCTTTCCACAGGGCAGTTACATTTGTTTGCATTATTTCCCTAAGGCAGATCTGAGTGCTGCATTTGGCACACATTGTCCAGCACCCCCTAGAAGAATGAAATCAATCAGTAGAGCAGCGTGGAGGCCCCAGCAGCTGGCCCAAGCAGCCATGTCTGCAAACATACAGCTGCCTGCACTGGTGATCCATGCAAACACGCACATAGCATGAAGGTTCACATTAAGCCATGTCACTTAAAAATTCCTCAGGTATCAGAAATGAAACAAATACCCCACAATGGAGCATTTCTAGGAAGCCAAACATGTATTTGGCAGCTCCAGTTCTTCTCTTTGGGTCTTTCCACCTGTCAGGCTGTAAGTTCCTTGTGCATTTTATCTGAGCAGAATCCTCTTCTACTCCAAAGTCAAGGGAAGCTGCCCAGGAATTGGCACCTCCTGGATCCAGGGCTGTTAAAACAAGGTGAGGTAACACATCCCAAGCTTTGCTACAGAGAAAACAGAGCTCAAATACAGCACAGCAAAGAAGATCCAGACTTCCTGTAGTGTAAAACCTGCACAGCTGAGAGAAGACACAGGGGCAACATTACACGGAGATAGCAGAGACAGGGCTTCTGAGAGCTGCCTGAGGAAAAACATTCACACATCCTTTGCACACGTCATTGCTGTGATTAATTTCTTGTGCATGCATGAAATACTCAAAACCTGGGCTTGAACTTGCTCACTCCAGCAGTATAAGAACAGACTCACACAGCAGATCCTCAGCTGGAGTAAATCACCACAACCCTACTGAAACCAAAAGAGCTGCATCAGTTTATAGCACTAAAAGATGTAGTCTGGAGGCATTCAAAAACCACACGAGGAAAACAAACCCACCAAAAAAGAGGAAACACATTGCAGGGAATGTGCTTTTCTATCCTAAAAGGCAACTTTGGTTTTCTTTCCCCAAAGATGTGCTTATTCATCCCACTCCTCTGGGAGCTGCTCACAAAGCTTTCTTACACTGCTGTCCATTTAGCGTCAGGTTTCACTCCCACCAGCCATTCAGTTTAGGGGCTCCCTTGCTGATTAAGAGACTTAGAGTAATTCAGTAAGAGTCCAGATGCTAGACACTGCCTCTCTAGGTAGCTATTTGAGGCCTAGTAATTTGAAACCTTTTATTTAAACCCCCATCATCTTCGAAAACACAACTTTTGAGATCTAACTTACTGTGCTTTCAAATTACTGAAAGCAGCAGGTGGGCTATAAGGAAGCAATTTGTTATGAACATGATGCTGCCTTCAGATTGGTAGTTGGTTAATCCCTGCAGTGGTTAAGAGCCAGCATGCTGGAGAAGAGCACACGACCATTTATGATTTCCAAATATGGGGTCTGCAACAGAATTCTGGCAGCTGAGAAGAGTAATGTGATATATGAAGCCAACTACTCTGACTATGCCCCAATGCCTCTTGTAGAGCCCAATGGAAAGGTTTTAGGCTACTCATAACCTGGGGTTGTTCAGCAGCCCCAGACTGTTCAGACTGGAAACACCTTCAATCCCTGGGGTCAGTTTAGCTTTTTGTCTCCAGCAGCTCAATGTCTTTCTTGACAAACAACAATTGGTGTTGGCCTATACAACAAACTCAGCAGAAAACCAGCACCAACAGCTGACACTGGAAGGTCTGTTCTGCTCTGGAGGGTTGCAGTAGGAGTCTGAGCTCTTCCAAAAAGGCACCACTGAAGACCAGCACTGCAGAAAGGACAGCAGAGGCTCTGTTAATGAACCATTTCAGGACTCAACCAGTACTTTCTCATGTGCATGACAGAGAACCCAAATGTGCAGAAGAGGAAAGAACCCCACGAAGAGAACAAGGGGAAGCTTGAAAGTGATGTCCTTTCTAAATGAACTGGAAAGAAAATGCACTTACGGCTCTGACAGCAAATCACAAGGTAATTGTTTCTTCCCACAGACATTATTGTAACATAGACAAAAATTGGTCACCATTAAACAAAGTTTACTCAGTGGCATTTTTACTGTTCTGCTGATGGGTCAGTTAAGAAAATACTGAATAAATTATGAAACAATAGAAGGGAGATGGCTCTTTATAAGCAGCGTTCAATATAACAATTTTAAAAGGCTGTAACACAAGTTTATTGAACTTGGCAGGGCTTATAAATCCCAACTCCCATTACTGCACTGCAACTTCCAAAGGACTGCTCTTCAATATGTCATTGGGGACTTCAAGTTTAAGTGGTCCCAGTGCAAAATTATAACACGCCACAGGCAAACACCTGGTTAAATGCTCTTCTCTGTCCTGCGTATGAAAGCAGGGCTGATAACGTTGTTCTTTACGTGTCCAGCTGACCAACTACTGATCTTATTTCAGATCTCCTTGGTAGAGTTGCTTTGTTTGAGTTGGGTTTTTTTATTATTTTATTGGGGGTTTTTTTTAGAATTCTGACCCTCTTGAATAGCTTTCTAGAATTATTTCATGTTTAAAAAGCTCAGGAGTCCCACAGCATTTCAGTTAGGATGCCCAAGAGTACTCCCTGCTGATTTCAGAGACCAAAGTGTGTTTTGGGGTTCTGTTGCAGGAACTGAGGTACTTGCCTACAGACCTAGAGTCAGACCTGTAGAACTGAGTCTGGAGGATTCCAAAGGGAAGGAGCTCTTTTCCCCTTTCCCTACATAGCAAGCATGCCAAAATGAAGCTGCTCTGAACAGGAATCTGTTTTCCAGCATACTGACTTACAGGTAAGTCCAATTCATTAAGAACAGGACTGGGCCACTTAATATTGATTTTAAAAGCAATTTTTATATATAAAAAAATATAAATGTTTTATATATATATATATATAAAGGCTTAACCAGTAGGAGCTGCTAGAAATGTGGCTCCTCCAAGCCTGAAATGCCCAACTGTAACTAGAAGTAAATTATTCCAAAATTTGCCAAAAGAGCCTGAAGCTTTCTATTTTGCTTTCATTCTGGGGAGGATATAGAGCTATGCACAGACTTCAGAGGAAAAGATAAACATATTTGGTACTAACAAATTCACCTCATCCTGCTGTAATTTGCTATTAATTTCTGCTTTGAATTTCAAGCTGAAAAACTAAACGAAAAATCCAGGTTGCAATAGACATGAATAAGATCTTCCTGTAGAACAACATAACCCTGGAAAATACTTAACCAGGGAAGGGCTTGAACCAAAGACCAACAGGAGCCAATGAAAAAACTCTGCACACCTTTAACAGTTTCTGAATCAAGTCAATGAAAGCTTTAATTGCTCCCAATTACACAGGTATATTGCTTTCTCTAGCTACAAGAAAAACTACTTTTTCACTGAACAAGGCCTGGGAAATGGGGACTGTTACAGGGACTGGCCTCTAAAAAATGCTTCCCAGAGTTACATACCCTAGACCTACACTGAACAAAATGCAGCAACACTTAACAAGAGGGATGAGAATATCCATAAAAGGGACAAATCTGTTCCTACAGAGACACAAAGAGTTAAATAAAAAGTGTGAAGCTCATCCCGTAGCACACTAAGTCAGCAGACAAGCCCCACGTTTCAGCAGCAGATCAGTGGTGCTGTGATGGCTCTTGGGCTGTGCTGGCTTCTGAACACCAGCCTTCATTTAAGAGCTTTCTTTCAATACAAGCAATAATATTTGGACAGCTCCAATAGAGCAGGATTTACCGCCCTGCCTCTCCATCCCCCCTCTCTAGGAGTGCTTTTGAAATACTAATGATTTTTTAAGCCTTCTTTTCTTGGTGAGGCACAGAGAGAGCAACAGCTTTGCCCAAAGTCAAGTGAAGTGAGAGGAAAGTGATATTCCTTGAGGTCACACTGAAAGCCCAGGACAGACTAAGAGCTGCATTCAGATCATGACTCTCAGCTCTGATCCAAGAGCTGCCAAAGTTGGTGCAAGTCTCCCTGCTGACTTCAATGGGCCACAGACCAGGACCCTTTGGCCTTAACCTACACATTAATCCTTGGCACAAGCTTGAAAGTAAGTAAATGCAGAGCAACTGCACTTCTGCCAAGGCAGCACATCACAACAGCCAGATTTGCTTCACAAGGACTGGGAATGTGCAGTGCACTAAAAAGCACAATTCTCGGTATTATCACATTGTTGAAACCTTTAGTTGAAACCTGCACTTTATCTGAAAGTGCTGTCTGCTGCTCTGAGAAACAACCTCCCTGTGCACATTTCATGGCACAGCTCTTTGTTATTATGGGGTCGTGCACTGACCAAGCTCTCTTCTTGTTTAGGTTTGCTAGAAAAGACTGATCAAAGCACACCGAGTTCTTGCCATTTTCTCACCTAAAAGTACCGATAGCATTTTAAATTCAGGTAGACTGACAAGGAACACGAGTTGTTGCAAGCAAAGAGATGAAATTGCAGTATAAAGAGGGAGATTTTGCTCTAACCTTTAATCTTGTTTATTGCTTATACAAGCATCGAACTCCTACAGACCTGAGGGTCCAGCTGTATCCTGATGTACGGCAATCACTTTAGCCCAGAAACGGGCTTTAAACAACACATCGTTAGGCTAAATGCAAACTGAACATGAGCCCTGACGCGCTCCACACAGGAAAAGAGGATTCCTGGAAGTTGCACTTTATGGGACATATCACACACTGCTGCTGTCCTTGGATGCTTTGCCACAGCCAAGATTAATACCCCATTCTAAAGCCTGTAAATGTTTAAGAACTGAATGCTGGTGCTGGTGGCTGGGCTCCCTCCCGTTCCACTGAGATCAATGAATTTGAAAGCATTTGGCATCTTACATGATGGGTGAGCCCTTCTCCAGCTACCAAATCTTGATTAGACCGAAACAGAGGAACTTTGAACACAGTCATGGAAGAACATAGAGGAAAATGTGAGCTGTTGTTGAAGAGAGGTAAATCTCCTCCATGCCAGCCACAGTAAATCTCTCTCTCACACTCATCAGCTTCCCCTTCCCCCCACAGCCTCAAAGGAAAAAAAATAAATTGATCTTAATGGAGAAGGCTGGCCCACCTGATAGAGTATTTCTGACCAGCTCTGTACAGCCTCCTGAGAATTTCAACAAACATCATAAACAAAACCAGGTGGGAAACTGGTTTCATTTATTTTCATTTTACAGAGAAGTTCAGACAGAAATTGAGTTGTTTACAAAACTACAGGACCTTGAGGGGCCAGGAGAGAAACCTCTGTCAATCTGAAATCCACGGTCCACGTCTCCCTAAAAGCAAGGGTATATTTATGTATGTGCCCAGAACTAGCAATAAATAAAGAAACTCTGTTAAGATGCAGAGGCAAAAATCCCAGTTTACACAGCTGCACCAACCCAAAGCATTTTATAAAGCTCTGCAGGACCTGACAAAGGTTGAATTGCAGCCTCCTATGAAAGGGAGTTTCACAGCAGTTCACAACAGGATGTGAGGGTCATCGACACAGTTAGAACTGCAAAATCATTTAAAAATAGGTAGAAATAAGAAGCTGGAGTTTAGCCTGAGCAGAAAGATGACTTGCACCAGAAATTCTTTAAAGCTGACAAGTCAGTTGAAATGAATGTTTCATCTCCTTGAAAGGATGAAGGGGACTCATTTACACTACATGAAGAAGGGTTCAGATAGAAAACAGTAATGTCTGGTACCTGCTTATCATGAGTATTCCTCAGACATCCCTCTCCAAAACATCTCCTGAGGTACTGAAACTAAGGGTAGAAGATACAGAATGAAAACCTGCATCTCAGAGGTTAGGTTAAGATCCATCTGTGGCCATACTTGCAGTTGAGAACAGCACCACCTCAGCTGGCCATGGCTAAGATTCCCAGCTATAGGATGATAACCCAAGTAAGGCTGTGACATGAACTCTCTCAACTGACTCACCCTTTGCTTGGTGGTCAGCAGCTCCACACCACACATGCACCAGCAGCCGAGGCAGGGGCATGCTCAAACACGAGCAAAGCTTCAGACCGAAGCACGTGAGGCTTCACAGTCTCCCCAAGATTCTTGCTTCTGAGTGAGTCAATCTTTAGACTCATTGTCATGCTCTGCAGTTAACTGCAGGGCACAAACATCAGTGGTTTTCTACTTTCTTGACGTGACAGCAAGTGCATGTCAAAGAGAAAGTGGTAACACTTCTTTAATCAAAGCAAGAAGCAAGTTTTTGCTAGCTGAAAACAGAGATTAAGATTCAACTCTGATGAAGCTGCTGTCAGACCAGTATGATTGAAAAAAGATTCACACCCGTGCGGAAGTAAGTTAGAAAATGTCATTTTAAAGAAAAAATAGTTTGCCAGCACAAGCTGATGTGTGTGCAGCTCCTCTGCCATTTTTCATGCAGATTCAGAAATGCAATTTCATGAGAAAAGGAAAAACTGCAACCTCATAAGAGCTGAGAATTCAAAAGACCAGGTCCCCTTTTATGGAAAACAGCCCCTTTTCATCATTTAGCTGAGCAAAGAAGCTTAAAAATACATTAAATTTAAATTTACTTTAATATCCTGTTAGACTGCTGGGGTGGTACAGACAATTTTCCACATAATTCAGAACCAAATCACACTGCAAGTCACAAAGAGTCCTGAACACTCCACTTTATAGCATATAGAAAAGCAACCCTCAATACCAAATAGCTTTCCACTGAGCTCTCACAAAGTCCAGACCCTACCTGCACATATTCACCACTGTCCTTTGTGATATTTCCTTCTGAGAGAGGAGGAAATGCGTAGACTGGGCAGAAAATAGACAGATTTGCACAGTCAAAAAGTGAGCCCTGTGTGCAAGACTACAGCTGTCAATGGACTGAAGTGATGCTGGGCTCTGTGTTGCCCCATACCAGGCAGCACAGGTGTCACAAAGTTGTTTTGGCTTAGAAAGACCTCCAAGATCATCGAGTCCAACCACCAACCTAACACTACCATGGCCACAAAGCCATGTCCTGAAGAGCCATGTGTACAAATGATAGAAGTGGCAATATTCATCTGAACAGCACTGCCACCCTCTCCTACTGCACTACTCTGCACAACTCTGCTCCTGGCATTGAACACATCTCCACATTTCAGCCACAGGAAAGGTTCTCCCAACAGACTGAGTGTATCAATTGCAAATGTTTACAGGTCACATCACAGAGATAAAGAAGAAAGATTAGAATAAGAGGCAAGAAGGAAGTACAGAGAATTGATCAATAAGTAACCAGCATGGCCCAGAGACCTTCCCCAGCATTGATGAGTTCTTGCTAGTTGCTTCGGTGTCAACTTCAGCCACCGAGCGCAGAGGAATTAGCTCCTACACCCTGGATTAACAACTGACCTTAGCCAGCCTCCACAGCCCTGGCCTTGCCAGAAGCTTCCTCAATCACACAGCACCTTCAGCCAGGTTACCTACAGACATCTGGGACTTCTGTCTGCAGCTCTAGGGAAGAGAGATGTAAGACACAGGCAGCTGCCAAAAACCAGTAATATTACAAAGCTAACCAATTTGCACCACCAGGTAAGCGCTTGCATTCTCATCTTTCAAAACCTAGAGAAAGCACAAGACAAGACCAAGAGCAATAGATTGAGGGCTGGGTTTGACCTAATATGGAAAATACTTGTGGTGTGAGTGTTCTGAAATGACATATAAAATAAACCTGAATAAGATAATCTGCTTCTCCTGTGCCCCAGCTCCCTACCAGCAGGGTATGATCAACATGTTCAAAGTCATGATCCATTTCCTTGCAATCCCAGAAAACAGAATATGAAATGCCCTGGAAACAGTTTGACATCTCCTAAAGGAAGCACACTCCATTTCTGAAATAAATATTTGAGGTCTCAGAAATGAGGATTTTCTGTTTAACAAGCAGATAAAACCTCTGGCAGAAAACACTTTTCAACCCCCAAAAACACAATCACAAGAAAAAGTAACTTTGCATCCCTGAGAGTTTTGTTTTGCTCAACATCAGAGCATTTCCACTGATCTTGGGAACAAAAAGCCATCGTTTCTATGTAACATGAGGATAACATAGTCCACTATTTTTCTGTGATTTTTTTTCTCCCTCAGCCCTTCTAGTACCCTGAATCCCTTTGCCTGTTGTGTCCATGTCCTGCCCTCTGTTTCATATCTAAACTAAACCTCAGGCATAATGACAGCACAATGAAGCCTTGATCAAGCGCTCTGAGCCCTACTGTAAATACATCAGATAGGATGAGATCTTCCCATTTGCCCTCTATAAGCTCTGGATCAAGTCCAGGACAAAGAGAAGTTTATTAACACACACACACACATTCCTACTGGCCTTTGAGCTCTTTGGCAAGAAATTATTTTAAACAGGCCCCTGTAGAGAGTGAATGAGCAGTGCTCAAATATTTACATCCAGCAACAGAGTTAATTACACTTTAAGACATTAGTAAGATTCACTTCAGTGCAGCCTCAGCAACACACTGCAGCAAAGCAGCAACATAAACCATTTTCTGCCATCTGAGGCAGGCAGCTTTCCATCTGGGTTTCAGCTAAGGCAGGAATGTTTCTGTCTACAATAGAACCTCACTAATCAGCACTTCACTAATCCACACATTTTATTTTCACCCAAAAACTCACAGCCTCTCCCTGCCCCTCAGCAAAGATTTAACAGCAGAAACCTCAAGCAAAGGTTTTCAGCACCAAAACACATTTTTTTGGGCAAACATTGTGCAAGTTGGAGTCAGATATTACAAAGCAGTTTTGATAGATAATTTGAACGTTGTCAAAGGCAGAGCCAAACATTATGTGTACCTGGAGAAGAAAACCCAAGGCAGTTTGGAAGCTAAATCTACAGAAGAACATTTTATCAAACCCCACTTAATGCTTGTTATCTCTCAGGATTTGCTCCTTTGTGAACAAAATAAGGTACACAAAGGAAATTTCCTTTCTTCTAAGTTAATACTATGTTTGCTCACTTGACTTACTGTCTCACAAATTCAATAACTTTCAAAGAAGTCTCCCTCCAGCCACTTCTGACACTTCATTCTTCCTTTCACAAAGCACTCTGCATCCTTTACATGTAAGCCAACAGAAACAGCAGAGCCAACAACAACATATAACTCTACCCAGGAACACAAGCTCTGTCCATCCCACTGTCTTAGCTCTGTGCTTAGCAACTGTTTGTGCCTCTCTGCACTAAGTAGCAGCACTTAAAGGCTGTGGCTATGGCAGTTTCATCTTTCAAAGTTACCAGATATTATCCACGTGCCATCCTTAAAAAATAAAGTAAAAGGCAGCACATCATCCATTATCCTTCCATTTCCAAGGGCATTTTAAAACAAGTGATGAGATAATCAAATATATTGACTTGTTAGGGTGTTATTTCCTCATCAATTAGACTATTGATATAGAATATGAATAATCCAATGTATAAATTATGTACATGCATCTACAGAGGGACAAAAGACATACACATTTCTATTGATCCAGTTCTACTTTTTTTGTATGAAATATTTAATGACACAAAGAATGATCTGTCAATTCTACACGTGATTTCACTACATCTGTTGGGGGGTTGACTTTTTAGTTGCAATTGCTGTTAAAGTCTCAAGCAACTAGATTACATGCAAGCTGCCTTCATCTGTGACAAACAGAAAAAAACCACCAAAAACAACACAGACCTTAAGAAGTTCTTATCTTGTATTATGTTTGGATGTGGAAGGAGAAACTAATTGGTTTTACTTTCTATATTTTAAACAGTGTATTGCTAGAGATTTCTTCCCTGGGTTTTAAGGCCCTTATGAGCAGGGATGTACCAGTGCTCCTCTGTGAGCAATGACCAGCACACAAGAGACAAAGTGAAGGGCTCCAGTCATCAATAATTTCTGAGACATTGTCTTTTCAGGTCATCAGCTTGAACTGGAGAGCCATAGATAGTGAAAGCTGCACCTTCAGCTAAATAACTTGTGAATGGCTGTTTTCCAGTGCACAGATTTACACCTGCATGGAGCCTCAGCAAACTGGCCAAGTTCTGAATCTATACAAAGGCAACAGGCAGAAGGAAGGAATATACAAAAAGCCCCATATTCTCCCCTGTAAATTACACCAATGGATTAGAGACCAGATTTGTCCAAATTACAGTTGGACACCCCTACAAAAATTCATTATTCAAAAGATTTTGTCCCCCCAAGCAACCCTCCAACTGCCCTGGCAGTCGCCTAGCTGGACTGTGATGACCTGAACCCAAAGGGATTCTGCCAAGTCCACTTAGCCTACAATCAGATTCCCTTCTCACCAAACCCTCCTCTCCCTCAGCTTCCCTGGTGTGCAACACAGTGCAAGCAGTCACAAGTTCTCTTTGGAGTGCAGATCACAGTTCCAGGCTAAAAGAGGACATAGGCCCTACATGCTCTCCCTTATTGCCAAGAAATACAGAAAGGAAGCCTCAGCAAAAATGGATCGAGTAGACAGAGGACACGAGGAAGCTGTGATCATGCACGTTCAATCCCAAAGCTATAAGCACCCCTGCTTCATGTAGTATCCTCTGCACAGGCAAGCCCAGGAGAACACAGAATCTGGGCACAGCTCATTTAGAGAGCATATCTTTCAATTAGCATCTGATGGTCAGAGTAGATGCAGGTAGATGCAGTCAGGTTCCTCAGTCTAGCAAAGTTCAGAGGGATACATTAAGAGCTGTTCCTGAGCTCTCAGCCCTGGCAGCATTCCTAGTTGCAGATTCATTGTTCTGGGTTTACAGTGAGTAGTGCCACGAGCCTGAGGAATGAACATAATAGCTTGTCTGTTAATGATCTAGCTCAGTTTATTATATAGATCTTGACGTTTCAAATGAAATTACACTCTTAAAGAGGCATACAAGAAACTCTGACAAAACATAACTTTAAGTGAGACCAATAAAAGTAATCCTTGTCCCAAGCAGTAACACTGCCTGACTGCAAGTTCATTCACTAACACCATTTATTCGCCAAGCCAGGATTTCTCTTCAAACCTTGTGATTAGCTCAGCAAGCCAAACCTGGAAAATACCACATTGCATGTAAATTGCTGAATGCTGCTTCTGTCCTTGAGAGTTAAAGCAACATTGAGATGTTCAGACTTTCTAATCCAATACTCCCCTGTGCCTCCACTTGAACGACACTGGCAAGACAGGCTTAGTACATCACTGGCGGCAAGACACATACACCCATGTGGATGTCATTCTTGGCTTCCCACTAACGTTCACTGGAGGATATTTTGATTTATTCAGATAGATGCCCTGCAAAACACTCACCTCACCAGAGCTGACATGATACTGCAGCAGGCTTTGGCTCTGCACACTTTTATCAGTTCCTCCCCAAACCTACTCTGCTCATTGCCTCTTCATTTGAATTGTATTTAATAATAGCAACACACTCTGACCTTCTGTGGCATGCACTGATCACGAGTGACAAACCAGGTCACACGCAACTCTTCTGCATGAGATGGGAGATTTTGGCAGGATTCCAGCAAAGGGAGTCCTAAGAAATTAAAAATACATCCCATATGTACAAAGCTATATGGTGAGGAATTGAAAAGAGAACAACTTTTCTCCTGCTTTAAACTTAATCCTAACTATCCTTTTTAGGAAGGCAAAGTCCTCCCCTTTCACAGCAACTTTTGACAGACCAATCTTGCGATCACTGAGCAAGGGAAACCTTCCATGATCTACTGAAATCACAGAGGTTAAAGGCAAATTGCAACCTTAGCTGAGCATGAGGGACAGCTGTGAAAAACCCTTCTCTCCTAAGGCAACCTGCTTTGCATACAACAGGAGAGACACCCTACACTGTTCTACATCTGGAAATCCATCTCCAGCATGCCCATGTCCATCAATTCCAGGACGTATGGTATGACACATGGCAGAGAGACTTCCGCTATCAAAGCAGCATCTAGCAGCCTGATGTAAATTATGCTAAGGAGAAGATGAAAGCAAAAATGTATCTACAGATTATTTCTCACTTCAAACAGTCCACCAACAGATCTGAGAAACTTGTAGCTCCATCTTCCTTCTGAAAAGCTAATCAAATAATCTCTCCCACTTTCCAGATAACATCCCATTTACTCTCACCAACTAACATTGTAATATTTCAGCTAAATTCAGACAGAGGCTGACATGGTATTCTGGGTGCTGCCAAACATGCTGTACACCTGTAAACACACACAGGACTTAGATAAACAGAGCTATACCTACAGCTCCACTCTATAAACAGAGGCAGACCACACCTCAATCTTCCAGCCTGCACAGAGCTCCAACTCCTACACCACTGGGAATTTCAGGATATGTTCAAACTTGAAGTCAGTCCTGGGTGCGCTCTGACCTCTGAATTTCTGGGCTTAAGACAGATCTGAACTTGCAGAGGAAGGCTTCACAGATATCCTCCATCTCCAAACCAGACCTTGCATTGGAAAGAACCAATTTATCTATAGCAGCCAGCAAAATAATTACAGCACTCAATGTAAACAGAAATTAACAACCTTTGGAACAGAAGTGTTTGTTATTTTTAGAAAGGAATTTAATAATACAAGAAATGAGAAGGGACCTAGCAGAGCTAAGTTAGTCTGTGGAGACATTATAACCTTCACTAGGTCTTTGTCTCCACCTACTGTATGGAGAAATAGTGCCTGGAACTCCCTAAAGGATCCTGAGATACCGAATCCTGTTCTCGTTATAAACCTCAACATCTATTCTATATAAACAATAGAATCATAGAATGGTTTGCATTGTAAAGGACCTCCAAAGGTCATCCAGTCCAACCTCCCTGCAGTCGAGGGACATCTTCCCCTAAGTTGGCTTGCTCAGACCCTTGCCCACCCTGACCTTGAATACCTCCAAGAATGGGGACTCAGCTGCCGCCCTGGGCAACCTGTTCAAGTGTTCTACCACCCTCGTACTAAAGAGCTTGTTCCTATCATCC
>WBNM01006527.1:53119-64580 GCA_013399055.1 Ramphastos sulfuratus | reverse complement strand
ATATTAGGCAAAGTCAGGGCTTAGTTTTATCTTTTAGGGCAGAACAAAAGTGTATAAACATTAGAAAATAGCATGTAAACAACTTTGGGAGGAGACTCAAAGGCATCAGGCATTTTGTTTTCCTTTCCCGTGGTTCCTTCTCCCATCAGCAGAAGGAGGGAGAGAAGTAAACATGTCTGAGCAAGCCAGGACATGTTTGGGCCTAATTTGGCCTATTTTGGCCTTCCATGGCAGGAGGAAAGATTAGTCCTGTCATCCATTTACTAAAGGCAAAAAAAAATGTTTTGATGTATTTCTCTCAGGCTGTGACTTACAAAGCTTTGTGAAAACAGAGCAGGAAAAAAAAAAAACAAAACCAAACCCAAACCAACCCTCAAACATATTTTTGATAAGATTCTGAGTAAGCAGTTCCATGCAGACTGTCATTTTCTTTCCTAATTGCAAATGCCTTCAAACACCTTTCCATCACTTTATTCAGCGTTTTTAATAACCAGCAGTAACTGTGAGTAAATCGCCTTGACCCTTAAGGTCTGTATATAGATCAAAATAAACACACTCAGATTAAACACATTGTTGCTTTCACTGCAGTGATATGCAAACAATTATATACCAGGTCAGTCTAGGGCATCATTGATATTGCTTGCCAACCAATTTATTTGTGCAACCCCTGACCCCCTTTAATGTGCTTCTTCAAAGAAGGAGACCTAAGAGGCTCTTAGGTATGACTGATGGAAAATTGGTTTTTTTTTTTTTTTTTAATTTTTTTTTTTAAATTTTTTTTTTTAACTAGTAAAAGATTCTGAACAATTTTTAGGCTCTATTTCCAACTTAAATCAAGTGTTAAACGAAACCAACTTAAATGAAATGCTAATGGACGGCAATTTAAAATCTGCATGGTGATGATTTTCTGAGATATTAAAAAAACATACAGAATTTAATTCAGAGAAAACATTAAAATTACGTAGCATGTAGTAGACTTTTGCAATTTTTATTCACTTTTCCATTGGTCATAGGAGAATATGTCTGTCTGTTCTTCCAGGATGTGCTATAGGATATTAAATTTCCTGTAAATGTGGTCACTTTTAGGCAAAAGTGTTTGGGCACAAGTTAAGTTTGTTTTCTTTCTTTGTTCACAGAATCACAAAACCCAGGAGGTTGGAAGGGACCTCCAGACACCATCAAGTCCAATCCCCCTGCCAAAGCAGGATTTCCTAGCATAGTTTGCACAGGAATGCATCCAGGAAGGTTTTGAAAGTCTACAGAGAAGGAGACTCCACAAACCCCCTGGGCAGCCTGTTCCAGGGCTCTGTCAACCTCACCATAAAGAAGTTTCTCCTCATGTGGAGGGCAAATCTTCTCTGTTCCACTTTGTATGTAGCCTTTACTCCTTGTCTTATTGCTGCAGACCACTGAAAGGAGATTGGCTCCCTCCACTTGACACCCACTCCTCAGATATTTATACATAATCATAAGATCTCCTCTCAGTCTTCTCTTCTCCAGACTGAACAGCCCCAGGGCTCTCAGTCTCTCTCCATAGGGGAGATGCTCAGATCCCCCACTCATCCTTGTGGCTCTCTGCTGGACTCTTTCCAGCAGGTCCCTGTCTCTCTTGAACTGGGGAGCCTCAAACTGGACACAGTGTTCCAGGTATAGTCTCAGCAGGGCAGAGTAGAGGAGAAGAACTTCCCTAGACCTGCTGGACACAATTTTCTTGATGCAGACCTTCTTAATGTTCCTTTGATTTTACATATGAGTGTGGTGATTTCTTTATATTGCTGTCAACATTATGGTATTTAGAATGTTGTATCTGAATCACCAGTATATGATTCAAAGAAAGGGAAATGACTTTAGAGCTGCATACAAAACAGACACTGTAAATCATAAGCTACCAGAGTTTAAAGCCAATCGTATTTTTAATTCACCCAAGAGAAGCACACACAATGCTGGGTTTAAAAAAAAAAATGCATTCATTAGGATTCATGATATGAATTTAAATCTTTTAATGTCAAGTATTTCTAGTAATTTCTAAATGTAATTAGGAAGCTACATCCTTGACATTGACATATTTTTTGATTGTGATTGCGTTCTCAAAGGACGATGAAATCTGAGGCCAGCCAAGGTGTATCTATCATCCCACTTCTTGCAGAAGGTATAAAGAACAAAGGCAGATGTACTTAACATCTGATTCTTCAAAAGTCATTGTGAACCCATTCATGCCTTTGTACACAACAGTTTTCAGTTCTACCTCTTGACCTTTGTTTATAGGAAAACAGAAACATAAGTAAAAGCATGTTTGCATTTGTCTGTGCTCCTCTAACAGCTCATTATGTAACGGACTGAGATTTTCCAGCATTCTCTTTATCAATACAGACTGGGGAATGAGGTGATAGAAAGCAGCAATGTGGAAAAGGACTTGGGACTGCTCNCTAATAGTAGCCTGCCAGTACCTGAAAGGGGGCTACAAGAAGGCAGCAGAGAGACTGTTTGTAAAGGCTTGTAGTGATAGAATAAGGGCAATGGCTTCAAACCAGAGCAGAGCAGATTTAGATTGGATGTTAGGAACAGTTTCTGCACCATGAGGGTGGTGGAACACTGGATCAGGTTGTCCAGGGTAGTGGTTGAGGCCCCATTCCTGGAGATATTCAAGGTGAGGCTGGACAGGGCTCTGGGCAACGTGATCTAATTGAGGATGTCCCTGCTTACTGAAGAGGGGGTTGGACTAGATGACCTTTGGAGCTTTGGAGGTCCCTTCCAGCCCAGATCATTCTGTGATTCTATGATTCTAAGCACGATACTTTTCTGAGACAAGCATACATTGTCCTGTTGGAGTTTCTGGGAGTTATTTCTTTCCTTTTTTTTTTTTTAAATTTTATTTTTTCCCCCCCTCCTGATACATTTTTTCCCTTAGCAGCCTATTAATCATAGTAGATCATGACGTAATTGTGGTAGGAGGGTGCTGATCCCTTTGAAATGTTGGTAATAAGAGCCAAACTGAATGGTCCACGGAAGCAGGCTGGAGTGTGTGAGATGATAAAGGAGGAAAAAACGTGCAGGAAAAGTAAGCCATGCCCTGCATTGCCAGCCACAGATTAGTAACTGGCAAAGTAAATTCAGCAGGCTCTGAAGGCTTCATAGAAGCTGGATGAAATAACATGAAAGAGACTGTATTTGTTCTGGTCAGGAGATGAATTAATTTGTCCAAGCAGCTCTTTGTAGCCTGTCTGAATGGCTCTAGCATCCTAGCTTAGCACATGTTATACTGGAATGTCTGTTTTTCATTAAGGTGCTGCTCTCCTTTAGGCATTCAAAATGTTGACGTACAGACTAAGAAAATAGAAAAGGCAGTGGGTTGGCCTGAAGGACGTTATGACCATGGAGGGCATGACAGTTCCTTTTGTTTGCAACAGCTTATGATTTGTCCCAGCATCATCTGGAGCTGTTCATCTGGCACTTCATGTGTTTGGGCCAGCCCATAGGGCTTGAACACTTTTGTTCTGCACCTGTTTGCAAGCAGGCATGGATGTCTCTGTGTGTTTGTATGCACATGGGTGCTTATTTGGCTTTCTGATTTGCTCCAAACACATCACAGTGCACCTAAGGTAAACCAGTAAAGTGGCCTATGAATGGTGAAGTAGTTCAGCAGCTGTGCAATGAACTTTCTAGGGTCTTGAGGAAGCACAGGATCACAGGGGTTGGAAGTGACCTCTAGAGATCATCGAGTCCAACTCCTCTGCCAGAGCAGGACCATAATCAGCACAGAACTCTGAGACAAAAGATGCCACATGATGTTTGCTCAGTGTTCTCTAATTATTGCCTTGGAATTATGACATAGAAAGATGATGGCGAGGTGGTAACTGGAGACATTTTGTGCAGCAGAATAAGGTTTCATCTCACTTTACTGATCTTAGAAGCTCAGCACCCAGCCAAAATTTGTTTCACCAACTCTTCTTGCTAGTCTAGGTTGAGGAAAAGACAACCACAGAAAGCAGTTCATCCTAAATGTTTTAAACTGTACTCTAGTGAGATGAATCAGTCTTTGGTCTCCTTCTCCTTTCCATTGAATACTAAGGCAGTGAGAAAGACTACCTTAAAATAGATATCTGTGTTTCAGATAACTAAAAGTACATGAGATGAAGCCTACTTCAAGGACTAAGTGGGTTATGACACCTCTCCTTGATATGAACAGATTTGTTTCTCTGAAGTAAATACTCCTTGTGGCAGCCACTATTCACACTGCCATTGTCACATATCTACCACACGGGTCACTGATGTATCTCCCTCATCTCTTTCATAGTTCATCCCATAAATATTCCTCACAGCTCCAGGCTTCTGCCTACATGTCAGATTAAATTGGGGTGAAGAGGCAATTAGTGTCATGAGATCTGAGTTCAGAATTTTATGCCATAGTGAGCTCAACTGTGGATTCAATTGTGGAAAGCAGGCTAAGTGTTTTGAGTGGTATTATTACCTAATTACACTTACCTAATTACATTTTAATTAGGATGAGTAGCCAAGGGTTCGGTAGTGCCGATAAGAAAAGGCTTCTGTCCGAAGGATTTGACAGCTCTTTGGAAGGTATTGCACAGAAGAATTATGGGTTTCAGTCTGCTTTGGTTTTTATATCTCTTTCTTGTCATTTTGTGTACAGATAGGCTAAAGAATTACTCAATTTTAAGTGTACCATAAATTCTGTAAATATAGATTGCATTTTTACTTCATTGCCCCTTCTTACAAAGTGATTTTACGGTGGGAATGTGCTCACAGACTGACATTTCATGGAATTTTTACGATTAGCACAAAAATGAAACATGGACTGTGCTGTCTCTGCACATATTCCAGAGATTGTGACTTTGACCTATACAATGTTTTCAATTTGGTGTGCTGGTAATTCCCAATCTTTTCCATTTCTAATTTTGATGCTTTTGTAAAGGTGATGTAAAATAGTTTGTCCATCAATACAGGTAACAGTGAGAAGGTTAAAAATACTGATAGTGAACAGGAAAAATAAACTGGTTGGAAACTTGGTCACCTTCAGGAGTGCTTGTACCCTGAAAAGTGGTATGCAAAATTTGTATTTGTTGACTTTCTTTTGCAAGGCTCTTGACACTGTCTCCCATAACATCCTCATAGGTAAACTCAGGAGTGTGGGTTGGATGAATGGACAGTGAGGTGGATTGAGAACTAACTGAATGACAGAGTACAGAGGGTTGGGATCCATCAGTGGTGCAGGGCCTAGTTGTAAACTTATGGCTAGTGATGTTCCCCAGGGGTCAATGTTGGGTTCAGTCTTGTTCAACACCTTCATCAACAACCTGGATGAAGGAACAGAGTGCACTCAGCAAGTTTGCTGAAGGTATAAAACCAGGAGGAGTAACACCATAAAGCTGCACAGCCATTCAGCAAGAGCTGTGCAGAGGGTAACCTCGTGAAGTTCAACAAGGGCAAAGATAGAGTTCTGCACCTGGGGAGGAATAACCCCATGCACCAGAAGGGGTAAGTGATTGACCTGCTGGAAAGCAGCTCTGAGGAGAAGGAGCTGGGAGACAACAGGTTCACCATGAGCTAACAATTTGTCCTCATGGCCAAGAAGACCAATGGTACTCTGGGAGGCATTATGAGGAGTGTCACCAGCAGATCAAAGCAGGTTCTCCTCTCCCTCTACTCTGCCCTGATTAGGCTACCACCTGGAGTACTGTGTGCAGTTCCAGGCTCCTCATTTCATGGGACAGGGAACTACTGGAGAGAGCCCAACTGAAGGTCACAAGGGTGATTAGGGAATAGAAGCATCTCTCATAACAGGAGAGGCTGAGAGATCTGGATTCTTTAGCATGGGTAAGAGAAGACTGAGATGGGATTTTAGCAATGCTTACAAATTTCTAAAGGGTGGGGGTCAAGAGAATGGGGCAAGCTCTTTTCTATGGTGGTCAGTGATAGGAAAAGGGAAAATGAGAACAAACTGGAACACAGGAAGTTCAATTTGGACATAAGAAGAAACTTACTTTGAGGTTGATGGAGCACAGGACCAGGCTGCCCAGAGTAGTTGTGGAGTGCCCTTCTCTGGAGACTTTGAAAACCTGTTTGGATGTGTTCCTGGGCAACCTAGTTCAGGTGTACCTGCATTGTCAGGGGTGTTGGACTACCATCCTGTGGTTCTTTCCAAGCAGATTCATTAAGTGTATTTTGTTAAGGATCTGCCTATCTTTCTAATTGCAGTGTAAATGCTTCTCATGTTTGCTATTTAAAATGCTAACAAGATTAAGAATAAAAGGTCTGCATTCCGATACTGTGACTCTCTCTACTGCAACTGAGACCAATAACCTCTTTGAATCTTTCCCTAGTCACTACTTAATGTGCACTTCTGTAAGGATTTCCCTGGGTGTGCTTATCTGCCTAGGATCTAAGAGGTGTATGTACTGAGTACTTCAGAACTGTCCCTCAGTCAACAACTGAGGGACAATGTCAACGGCACAATGTCCACCTGGAGACCACTGCCAAGTGGTGTCCCTCAGGGGTCAGTGCTGGGACCAGTGCTGTTTAACATCTTTGTCAGTGACATGGACAGAGGAATCAGTGCACCCTCAGCAAGTTTGCAGATGACACCAAGCTGTGTGGCACAGTCGACTTGCTAGAGGGCNTGTGGCTGCTCCCTCCCTGGAGGTGTTCAAGGCCAGGTTGGACAAGGCCTTGAGTAATCTGTGCTAGTGGGAGGTGTCCCTGTCTATGGCAGGGGGTTGGAACTAGATGATCCTTGAGGTCTCCTTCCAACCTTACCATTCTATGACTCTATGATTCTATGATTCTAACTATTTTAGTTACATGCAAGTCAGGATGAACTTCTTTCTAAATTTTTATATATACCCCAGATGGCACAGTTTCATGGGAATAAAATACAATAAATCTTGTTCCTCAGATAAGCAGATATGATTACTCAAAAGACACAAAGTTTGCACATCTGTTGGATAAAGCACTTCCATGTTTACACAATAACTTCCCAAAGAGGAAATATGCTTTAATCGCTCATGGTTTTTATTTCTCTGCCTGATGTTCCCAGAAGCAAGTTCTTCTGGGCATCACATTAAAGCACTGAGAGATCCTCCTCAGTAACACTGCAGCATCATTCCCAGCCACATTCTGCCTTCTTTTGCTCAGATAATGCACAAATCAAACCGTGATGTCTAAATTCTCACGAGAAAGCGTGTAGTGAGAGCCAAATCTGATTCCAATAAGAGGCCAAATAGAAGCTACACATATATAAGAAAAAAAATCTGGTTACCACCCTACAGCTGCGACTTTGCAGGCTTTCCTGGATACTGTTTTAGTTCGTTCTGTCATCATGCAGATGTACTTAATCCAGGATCCAGCTTTCAAAGTAAAGGAAAGGAAAAAAAACAATAAGTTGCATGGTATCCTATTAAAGTACTGTTGGTAGAGCATAATGACAGAACACGGTACAGAGTGTTGTACAGTCAATTACATTGAATTGGTTGCATCAATCTCCACACTAAAAGCTTCAGGAAGAACTGAAAAAGTATTCCATTTGTTACAGATGGACAGAAAGAATAAACATATTGTTCTGCAGAAAACTGTGTTGAAAGATCTTTAACATTCTTAATATCAAGGGATTACGATGATAAAAGCCTTTTGCATCTCTGCTCGCTCTAGTTTGTTTCATCTTGTTCAGCTGCTCTCTCACTGCTGCACATGAAAAGTGTTTTGAAAGGATTTGTGCTAGAACATGTTTATGATAATGTAAAGGCCACAACCTTTTCAGTACCTCTTCATAGGATGCTTGCCTCTAATTATTTCCATCTTCGGGTTCAGAAACTTCAGTTTTCAGTTTTAAGAGGAGGGATTTCTGTAAATGCATTCTAACATCTCCCCCTCCCTCCCTGTACCCTTGTCCTATCATCGTGACAGATGGTGGCATCTTAATGGAATTTTGGCACCTCTGTTTCTGACAATTTTACTTTACAGCAGAACCTCAATGTATTACCTAGGACAAGGAAAATTAAGGTGACTATGGGCAAGACAGACACCATCACTCATTTACATTCCAAAGGATCTCACACAAGTTCCATTTACATTCCAAAGGATCTCACACAAGTTCTTATGCAAAAAAAATACCAGATAAACACAATATTGTCTTATATAATTGCTTGGTCTTTATACTATTTTAATTTTATTTATGAGTGAGGTTTTTTTTTGTTTTGTTTTGTTCTTGGTTTTTTTTGGGGGGGGGTAGGGGGTTGTGTTCTGATTGTCTGTTTTGATGATTATTTTTTGTGCATCTTTATACTGGCTGCTCATAGTGTGGGTTTTTCAGTTTGGCACACATATTTGCTTCTGTGATTCTGTGGAAATGTATATAAGAAACCTTTCTGTACATCAGTTTCCTCTTTCAGACTTCAAGGCTGCCTTGACTAGTTGCCTAAGAGCCCTCCTAGCCAAATCTAACATGCTTTCATTTTACTCAACATATCTTCTTTCACAGATGTGTTGGATTTAACTCTGTCACAACAGCTTTAACCATCGTTCTTTCCAGGTGAAAATAAAACCAGATGTGCTACTTTGAGGCCAGTCCCAAATTATAGCAGTTCTGTATTCTGCTAAAAAGTAGCATGGGGCAAGAGCTGAGTGCAGAAATTTGAGGTCTTGGTTAGATGGTGTGCCCTCTGCACACCAGTCTCTGGCATGGATCAGGAAACAGGGACTGGAGAAGGGCAGCTGCTTCAATAGACAGAGGNCACACTGCAAGCTCATGTTGAGTTAAGAAGCTGCTGTGTTCATTGATCACTCCTTTACTTCCTTTAAAAAAAAATTAATTGTATCTGACTTTTTGCTTATTAAAAAACACCTTTCTCCTGTCTCAGAAAGAAAAGGGACAGAGGAGAAAAATCCTCAACCTCATTCATAGAGAAACCAGCCTATAACCATCACTCAGAAATTGCCAGCCGACAACCCTTGATGTCAAAATGCTACTGTAGTGTGGTGGCTCCAGTGACTTGGGGCACTAATTATGAGAGGGAGTTGCTTAAAACTTTCTGAATATCTTACACATTTTGATATGGCATTACACTACTTCAGACTGTGTTCTTTTATGTGTTCCATGAACTGAATGCTGGCTAATTACCAGTTAGGTCTCATGTCTGTAAAAGTAAGCTGGTTTTAAATTAGAAAAACTGTTTTAAAGAACAGGTATAAAAATTCCAGCCTTCTGCATGACAACCATATTCTCTAAATTACTTCCTCATGCAAAGGTTTATGGGGTCTCCTATAAGGCATACTCCTAAATCTGCATAATGAGTGAGGGCTTGTTAAATGAGAATGTGAAAAAGAACAGATTGTGGGGAAACTACAGAGTGTTTTAAGCCCAGAAGACAAATCACATCCTAGGATGCATCAAAATAAGTGTGGCCAGCAGATCAAGAGCTGATTCTGCCATTTTACTCTGTTCTGCTAGGACCTCATCTGAAGTACTGTGTCCAGCTCTGGAGCCCTCCATACAGGAAGGACATGGACCTGACGGAGCGGGTCCAGCCAGGAAAATTATCAGGGGGCTGGAGCATCTCTCCTACAAGGCCAGGCTGGGGGAGCTCTGGTTGTTTAGTCTGGAGAAGAGAAGTTTCTGGGGAGACTTAAAAGCATTCCAGTACCTGAAGAGGGCCTCAAAAAAAGCTGGAGAGGGGCTGGAAAGAGGCCTGGAGTGATAGAATCATGGAATCATAGAATAATAGAACCATAGAATAATAGAATCACAGATCACACAATCATAGAATGGGCTGGGCTGGAAGAGACCTTCAAATGTCATCTAATCCAACCCCTTCTGCAGTCAGCAAGGACATCCTCAACTAGATCAAGGTGCCCAGAGCCCTGTCCAGCCTCACTTTGAATATCTTTAAGATTGGAGTCTTGAGCAACCTGTTCCAGTGTTCAACTACCCTCATGATAAAGATAGGATGAGGGGCAATGGTTTTAAATTAGAGAAGCACAGATTTAGATTGAATCTTAGGAACATGGTAAAGATTGAATCTTTACCATAAGGGTAATGGAACCCTGGAACAGGTTGCCCAGGGAGATAGTTGTGGTTCCATCCTTGGAGATGTTCAAGGTGAGGCTTCACAAGGCTCTAAGCAACCTGATGTAGTGGAGGAAGCCCCTGCTCACTGCAGGGACGCTGCACTAGATAACCTCTGCAGGTCCCTTCCAATGCAAATCATTCTGGAATTCTATGATTCCAGGATTCTATGATTCCATGATTTTATGACTTAACACAATCTAAGATATTTCTAGAAAAAAACCCATGGATTCTAATTATGATTTTTTTTTTTTTGATTGTGAGAACAGGGCAAATCCAGTTGTTCTTGGATTCAAAAAGAATTTGATGGTAGCTAATGATGCAGTGCTCTGAGATTTGACCTGTCAATTAATAAAATGCCATAATAAAGAATAAGAAGGGAACTGTTTACAATTGTGCTGAGTTCAGCTTGCAACATCTTTGAAGACTTTGTGAGTGGTAAGAGAAGAGTGACCTATGAATGTTTCCGAGTTGAAGAGACCAATGGTCTGGCAGGCAAGCTCAAATTAAGCCATCAGACAGTCTTTATAGCTTGTACATGAACTGATGACCCCAGGTTGATTGAATTAAAAGGAGTGTGATATTCACCTGCTGTTNGTGTATATATCTGCTTGTATATTGTGCTAAGCTGTAAATAGAGCTTCAGTCCTTAACTTACAGCCAGCTGAGTTCTAGTCTGGGTGATTTCATTGTGTTGGGGGTGGGTAACTCCCAAACCATCACAGAGGTAAAAAAGAATCAGTTTCCTAGGAAATGTTTATCATTAATAATTCTTATTTTTTACCCCTGTACTTCTCAAGCCCTGCTCGAATCTTTGAAGGAGTGGAAAAGAGATTAAGCTTGCAACTAACAATGGCAACGAATGTGAAACAAGGGATGAAAAGCCAGGGAGGTTGTGGTTGCTCCCTCCCTGAAGGTGTTCAAGGCCAGGTTGGACGAGGCCTTGAGTAACCTGTACTAGTGGGAAGTGTCCCTGCCTATGGCAGGGGGTTGGAACTGGATGATCCTTGAGGTCCCTTCCAACCTTACCATTCTATGATTCTAAAAGAGACATCTCATCTCTAGTGCACTGAAGCACTTGGATAACTAGAGCCTTGCCTCTTAGGAGTGCAATCAGTACCCTGGAATGTGTCTGGTAGGGAGGTGTTACAAAGTCATCCAACAATTTCTTCTGCCTAGGAGGACTAATCCTGAGAGAATGGCTCTGATCACTTGATTTTGTACTGATCCGTGCCCTTGATTTCTCTAAATCACATAGGCAAAACTCCCTTGGGAAATAGGACATCACCTGGCTCCTGGTTGCTCCTGGTTGCAATGCTGTCTTCCTCCCAAGCATATTCTACTCTGAGCTATTTCCAACAGAGATGTCAGAAGTCATATTAAACC
>WBNM01006527.1:37887-52809 GCA_013399055.1 Ramphastos sulfuratus | reverse complement strand
TTGTGTATATATCTGCTTGTATATTGTGCTAAGCTGTAAATAGAGCTTCAGTCCTTAACTTACAGCCAGCTGAGTTCTAGTCTGGGTGATTTCATTGTGTTGGGGGTGGGTAACTCCCAAACCATCACAGAGGTAAAAAAGAATCAGTTTCCTAGGAAATGTTTATCATTAATAATTCTTATTTTTTACCCCTGTACTTCTCAAGCCCTGCTCGAATCTTTGAAGGAGTGGAAAAGAGATTAAGCTTGCAACTAACAATGGCAACGAATGTGAAACAAGGGATGAAAAGCCAGGGAGGTTGTGGTTGCTCCCTCCCTGGAGGTGTTCAAGGCCAGGTTGGACGAGGTCTTGAGTAACCTGTACTAGTGGGAGGTGTCCCTGCCTATGGCAGGGGGTTGGAACTGGATGATCCTTGAGGTCCCTTCCAACCTTACCATTCTATGATTCTAAAAGAGACATCTCATCTCTAGTGCACTGAAGCACTTGGATAACTAGAGCCTTGCCTCTTAGGAGTGCAATCAGTACCCTGGAATGTGTCTGGTAGGGAGGTGTTACAAAGTCATCCAACAATTTCTTCTGCCTAGGAGGACTAATCCTGAGAGAATGGCTCTGATCACTTGATTTTGTACTGATCCGTGCCCTTGATTTCTCTAAATCACATAGGCAAAACTCCCTTGGGAAATAGGACATCACCTGGCTCCTGGTTGCTCCTGGTTGCAATGCTGTCTTCCTCCCAAGCATATTCTACTCTGAGCTATTTCCAACAGATCTGTCAGAAGTCATATTAAACCGTGGAGTAATACTGTTAAATGTAGCACTGAGAAATCATGAAGACAGTACTGGAGGAATCTTCCTTTGTGACCCAAGGCAAGATTTAGATGTGTGCAATCCAGCTACACAGAACCCAACTGTAAGATGTGCCATTCTATGATTCTGTGATTCTATGAGCAGGTAGCACAATGTGTGCTCTGCTGTTGCATCCATGCTTGCTTACTACCTCATTGCATCCTGAGCTGTGTGGAACTCCAGCGACCAGGATTAGGCTCTAAATGCCTCCACGCGATTGGCCTACACAGCCAGCCTGACATCGTGCTGAGACTGNGAGAGTGTTTGGGTATTGTCTGAAGCTGTAGCCAGCCCCACGAGTCAGGAGATAATATTTCATGAGTAGATACTTAAAGCCTCTTGTAATTCACCATTACCTTCTCCCATAAGCAGAAAGGAGCTCCTTGAGTCCATCTAGTGGGCAAGCAGAGTATTGACCGCAAGCGGTGCACGGACCTCAAACCCTTCTCTGCCAGTTCAATCAAGTTCAATTAATGTTATATATTATTACTAGTTATTGCTAGAGCCTGTTATAACCTGTATAAAGTTTCCATGACTGATGCAAAGAACTGATTATTATTAAAATTACTGATCAGGGTGGCGAGACTTCCGAATGTTGGATATTAATAGACAATATTAATTTTTGAAAACATCATCTCTCATTAATTAATTACCCCTCCACTACCTGCGCGTGAGAGGTTTTCTTTGCCCCTTGTGGAAGAGGTAAAAGAGCCATCCATCCTGCTTAAAACCATGACAATCAGACACAAGGAATTCATATGGAATTTTATGGACTTTATAACTTTCCCTGGAAATTGCAGCACAGTGAGGATGTTTTTTGTCAATTGTTTTGTTAGGATGCACACATCCGAAGGGACTTTTGATCTACCGCAGAACTACAAAATAGGAACCCCTGATAAAAGCTATCATGTAATATTGCTTCAGTACAAGATAATTTATCAGATTTTTTTTTTTATATATAAAACTGTATGGGTTGTTTTGTTTTGACACAGCAGACATGTCTTTGTAACAAAGGTACAAGATTTATAACATTCAAAGGGTTTAAATACATAAAAATCAGGAGCATTAATCACAGTATGTAGAAAAGGTGCAGACATCCTTTTGAACACAATAATGCATTGCTCTCATGACAGTATATTCTTTCATTATTATTTTGATTATCATAGGACTGACTCCATTCATAACTAGGAGCAGCTCCAGTGCTTCCAATTCAGGCTGAAATAAATATTGCATTTGTCCTTTCTGAACTGAACCTTACCCAAAGTCAACATAGTTATGCTTCTGTATTTACAGAGTTGAGGGTGAGTTGATATTTCCATTATACCCTTTATTTTTAAAGGTCTTAACTTGGATTTTGCTTTTTGTTGTGTTTATTTTAGGCTTTCTATACTTAAAATATTAACTGCATGAAAACCACATGTGTATGTAAAATAAAATATGCATGACAGAGAAAAAATAGTGATCCAGCTTTAAAATATATGTTTTTTTTTCCCTCAGTGCCTGGAAAGAAGAAAAAAAAAAAACCCAACAGCTCCCATGATCCAGCAACACACTTGGTCCAAAGATAGCAGTCTGTGGTCCCAGAGCTGACTCCTGAGAACCAGGTAATTTTGACAGAACTTCATGGAAGTAATAGTGATGGCAGATTTAAAAGTAAAATATGCATGTCTGTTCTTGTATGCATGCCCACACACACACACGTAGAAGCTCAGATAGACAGATGGTATCAGCCTGACTTACAAGTATGCCAAACTCAGTGCATCCAGAGTTAGAGTTCTATTTTTTAATGCACAGCACTGAAAGCACTGGAGTCATCTAACTAATAATCTCCACTCATTCCCCACATACCAGCACATGCCTTAACTCATGCCCAGGTGTATCAGCACAAAGACAGATATGGTAGTTGAAGCTAGTGCCTAGCTAGCAATCCAAATATTATAAGGCAATATCTTATTGCCACGATTTGAAGTATAGTGCAGAGGATGTCATTTGAATGTCAGAATTGCCTTGCCACTCTCACTGCAGAGCCAGTACAGAATTGCTGAATATCAGGAATGCTTGAGGAGACTTAAACAAATCAAAACCTTCCTGGTCCATCCTAGCAAAGCATGTCTAAATTAGCATTAGATACACTTTGATACTGTAGCCATCAACCTGGACCAAAAAAAATTTTTTTTTTCCTGAGGTAATAATATAACCCTCATTTTGAATTCAAAATCCAACTGATATGGTTAGAGACAAGGTTTCCACAGTGTTTTGGAACAGAGATGATGTGTGCAATTAAGCTGAGTTGTGAAAATTATTGTGTGGAAATAGTTATGAGAGGTCTTTATATTGTTATCTCAGTCTTCTGAATCCATGCCTATATTGCATCAGGGCAAGTTTTTCAAAGCAATCTAGGGTGTTGGCAGTGTGCTTNGGTTTAAACTGGCAGAGGGGAAATTTCGACTGGATGCTAGGAGGAAGTTCTTTGCAGTGAAGGTGGTGAAACACTGGCACAGATTGCCCAGGGAAGTTGTGGCTGCTCCCTCCCTGGAGGTGTTCAAGGCCAGGTTGGAGGAGGCCTTGAGTGACCTGTGCTAGTGGGAGGTGTCCCTGCCTATGGCAGGGGGTTGCAACTAGATGATCCTTGAGGTCCCTTTCAACCTTACCATTCTATGATTCTATGATTCTAGAACTGTGTATAGTTGTAAATATTTGTAATATGGTGTGTGTGTGTGTATGTGTGTGTGTGTATATATAGTTTTATATATATATATGCTTGCAAATTGTGCTAAGCTGTGAATATAAAGCTTCATTCGTTAACTTCCAGCCAGCTGAGTTTAGTCTGGGTGAATCCTTGTGTGGGGTGGCAGGTGACAGGTTACCCTATGTGTAGAACCACTATACATAGGGCAACCTGTCCCTTAATATTCCTTAAAGTTTTTCTTAATATTTTCCTTCTGAAAAAAAACAAACCCAAAAGCCCCCTCACAAAAAACCCCAACAAAACCCAAATCAAACCAACCGCACGAACCCCCCCAAAAACCAAAAGTCCAAAATCAACTCCCCACTTGAATCTATTTGCATTAATAAAAATGCATTCATATTATTAAAGCAAGACTTGCCACATTTCCTCCTATTCCAAGTGTTGCATCACATCAGCAACAGTCATCACCGGCACTGTTTAAAAGGAATGACACTTAGGAAGGATTTTTAAGCAGGGAGATGCTCAGTCTTAACTGCCTGGTAAAAGCCTCCACTTCATAGAATAGCAACACAGAGTCCTTTCCCTCTTTACTTGGTCTGGCCCAGAAGAGGCACTCAGGGCTGTTTTAGCCTCTATCTACATAGAAAAAGGAGGAAAGCAAATCAGCTGTCCATGGAGCATGTGGATATGGGCTTGGAGGGCAGGGCTTGGAGTGGTGCAGGGGACTGTGTACAGTGAACTACATTGATATGAATTCCCCAGAAGACTGTGAGCTGGCTGGACTACCAGTCTTGTTGACCCTTGCTATGCAAGTCTGACCTGCCACTGAGATGTTACTGCTTGTTGAAAGGAGCAAACCTGGTGGGAACTTTGCCTGGCATGGGAATCAGGAAGGTCTTGTCTGTCCTTGCTGCAGATGCAAGATGTTGAGCAGTGAGTTCCACAAGCAATGCTCACACAGCTTATTGTTAGAAACAGAATCATAGAATCATAGAATCAGTCAGGGTTGGAAGGGACCACAAGGATCATCTAGTTCCAACCCCTCTGCCATGGGCAAGGACACCTCACACCAGATCGGGCTGTCAGAGCCTCATCCAGCCTGGTCTTAAACACCTCCAGGGATGAGGCTTCCTCTACCTCCCTGGGCAACCTGTTCCAAGGTCTCACCACTCTCATGGTGAAGAACATCCAGTTTGAATCTACCCACTTCTAGTTTTGTTCCATTCCTCTTAGTCCAATTACTACCTAACATGCTAAAAAGTCCCTTCCCAGCTTTCTTATAGGTCCCCTTAAGATACTGAAAGGCCACAATAAGGTCACCTTGGAGCCTTCTCTTCTGCAGACTTCAGAGTAGTAGTGACAACTCTTTCTGGCTGTAGTGTCACATGGGAGACCTGGGAGAAGCAAGCATATTGCAGGGTGAAATAGGCCTTGTCTGTTGATCAAGTCCTCAGCCTGAGGGAGTAGTGTTTGCTGCGGCAGTGAGAATTTCCCATTGACAGTGCTGGGCTGGAGATCTGTAACTATGATTAAGAGTACCTACTGAATCACTGTCATTTTGATTGTCATGCTGTTGGTGGTTGTATGTGCAGGAATACACCACAGGTTATTTTTAAGTCTAAAGCCATGAATTATTATCTTGGTCAGAACAACATGAGTATTTTCTAATCCCTTAATTTGGTGCTGGAAGGAAACCGAGGTTCATATTGCCCCATACTGCTCTTCTTTTCTCTGTATTAGATGAAGGAAATGAAGTAAAGCCAATTCCAGTGAAGCTCTGAGCTTTTGATGAAAAAGTACTGGAGGTCCAGCAAGCCAAACAGGAATGTACTGGCTGGGGAAAAAAAAAGCAAAAAACCAAACAACCCATAAAATAAAAGAATAATGTTTAGAAGGGCAGAGACAGGAAATTACTTGTGAGAAATGTACAACACTGAGTGATTTCTTTTCTAAATGTATGACGCCAATTTAGTGTTTAAAGCTGCTCAATGGCTGGAATACAAACTTCTTGTGAAATATATTAGGTGTTTAGAGTCACTTAGTGGTTAGTAAAAAAAAAATCCTCCTAATGAAACAATGTATTAATTGCTCAGGGCCACTCAAAGCAAACGCACATAAAATATTTAGATGTCTGGAGATGCTCAGCAGCTTGATAACCAACTTTTAATAAAGTCTATTCAGTGTTTAGAGTTGATCAGCAGCTAGGAAAACAACCCATGCTCAGCAGTAGAAATGCAGGGCTAATAAAATACAGAGCTGCTCAGTGGCTGCAGCAAGGCTTTTAAAGGTACACGAAAATTAAGGAGACTAAATTAAGCAATAACAGTAGAGGCACTGGTATTTCCATAGGATTAATAGCTGACTGGGATGAGTTGATGGCCTGTGGCTACATTTCAGGTCATTAACCTCAGCTGGTCATTAGTCCCCTGGAAATGCCCAGCACTGAGGTCATTATTACTATTGTAAGAAGGCAGCCAAACAAACACAGCAATCCCTCAAGCAGCCCTATATGCATTATGGTATACGGATGTCTGTAGTCTCTCTGCATATCTTAAGAAGAGATATCCATGTTCATCTTAACATAGATTTTATCTACAACAACTGCCATGACTTAGAAGCAGTAAGACTATTGGGAATGTGATTTCCACTCAGTGCATGAATCAAAATCAAAGTTTTGGTGCTCCACACCTCCTAGTTGATGCTGTCTACCATCCTAAAAGGCAAGAAGCTGCACTCGAACTGGGATACTGAGGTGTGGCCTTATTTAAGTGCCAGCTGNCTCTTCTCCAGGCTGAGGAGCCCCAACTCTCTTAGTCTGTCCTCATACTGTGCCCTTCACACACTGACCTATTTTCCCTTTGTTTTTTATGAATAGCAAGCAGACTGGCTGCTGTACACTGCCATATTTTGCATTTTTATAGAAACACATACCCAGAGCAATACTAAAGAACTTCTCAGAGGAACTGAAAAGATTGCTGGGCTTGCTACTGAAATGCAGATTCCCTCAGGGTAATGAAAACTCTTTCTGGGATAGCAATTTTACACAGTAGTTTTTTAACTGGAGGAAGTGAAGATAAAATTTAATTGAAACAACAGGGGAAATCTGGGCATGTAGGACATAAATACCTGCTGGAGTTTGGCCAGGATGAAGTTCCCCAAGCCATTCTACAACTCATTCTGACTGTCCAGCTATGAACACATCTACCCTGTCATGGGTTTAGTGTTTGCCTGAAGTAGTAGGTAGTTGTCATACCACACATTCCAGAAATAAAAAACATACATGCAGCCTGCTTCTGATATACAGAGAAGAATTCTACATTTCAGGACTGGGATATAGCTTTGCAAATCACCAGGAGATGCTATGTTTGTTTAAATGCTATGAATTATGCTCTGGATTATACTCTGGAAGCATTTACTTGTTTCTGTTAACCTGTTAAGCACCTGAATCAGAAATTATAGGAGTGCTTCTACAAATAGATTACAACAACAGTAAGGCAAAATTGAAAGTGAAAAGAGGCCTTTCAAACTCACTGAAAAACCTGTGGGTCATTACCAGCAAAGGCAATTCCATCATGGTATTAGAGGGCTACTGCAGGAGGAAGTCTTACTAACTTACCTGTTTCTACCCCTCTCTTTGCCAGTCTGTGGAAGGTGAGAGGGAAATCAAGGTGATTCCAAATTTCTCACCTACAGTCATCTACAGAAGACTGCATATAAATAATGCCTTATGTGAAAAACCTTTGAGCTGTTGACTTTCTGCAGCTTGCAGCTGCAAAGCTGAATAATTTTGTCCTAAACTGCGCACGATTGCAATGACACAAAACATTAACGTTAACTGCTGATGAACCTATTTCATTACTTTTAATAACATTATATCTGTGTTTGTCTGCTCAATGCAGTGATAACTTAGCGAAGGAGAATTCATTTCACTTATTATTCACATAAGCAATAATGAAGGAAATCAGTTTCCTCTAGAGTTGCACAGAGAAGTTTAATTAAATTTGGATATGGGCCAGTTGATTTCAGATTGGTCATTTGCTTTCTGGCTGACTATAGGAGCTCAGGGTTTGAAGACGTGGAAAACTCATTGCAAATCCATGGCTGAAGATGCTCATGGTTAAAAAGCAAGTCTCCAGGACTTTCAAATAGGGGTGAAAAAGCAGTATATTGAAATTAACTGTACAGATTGCATGTCTTTGTAAGTTTGCATTGATTTATTTATTTATCTGTCCACCTTTTTTTTTTTTTAAAAAAAAAACCCAACTATTTATTTTTCTAAATCTTTCACTCAGGATGTGTTTGGAGTAGCTATGAGCACACACGTACCTAACAAACCATGGGGTAGTAATAATGGTCAAGGGAGAAAATTGCACCATGCAGTCTGTCACTGCTGGGATGTTCTGGTGTTATGCGTTATGAGAAAAGCAATACAGTCAGGCTCACAGGATGCTAGGGGTTGGAAGGGACCTCCAGAGATCTTCAAGTCCAACCCTCCTGTCAGAGCAGGACCATATCACCTAGCACAGGTCACACAGCAACACATCCAGACAGGGCTGGAAAGTCTCCAGAGAAGGAGACTCCACAGCCTCTCTGGGCAGCCTGTTCCAGTGCTCCATGACCCTTACAGTAAAGAAGTTCTTCCTCATGCTGAGGTGGAACTTCCTGTGCTGTAGTTTACATCCATTGCCCCTTCTCCTACCCCAGAGCACAAGTGAGCAGAGTCAGTTCCTTCCTTCCTGACATGCAGCCCTTAGATTTTTATATACATTTATTAGATCCCTTCTCAGTCTCCTCCTCTCCAGACTAAAAAGCCCCAGGTCTCTTCAGCCTTTCCTGACAAGGCATGTGCTCACTCTCCTGAGTAAAGATGCCTCCTGTTGTATATATACATTTAAACTAAAATGATTAGCAATTTTGAGTATTTATTGCAAATAAAGTCTCTTTCATGGGGCACTGTGCTACGGCGAGTACAGTGTACTGTAATCCTGTGTCATGGGGTTGCTCCTCATGGAACCAAACCTATCTCTCCAGGAGACCTTGGAGTAGCCTTCCAGGATCTGAAGGGGGCCTACAGGAAGGCTGGGGAGGGACTATTCACAAGGTCTTGCAATGACAGGATGAGGGGCAACGGGTTTAAACTGGTAGAGGGGAGATTGAGACTGGATGCTAGGAGGAAGTTCTTTATAGTGAGGGTGGTGAGGCACTGGCACAGGTTGCCCAGGGAGGTTGTGGCTGCACCCTCCCTGGAGGGGTTCAAGGCCAGGTTGGATGAGGCCTTGAGTGACCTGTACTAGTGGGAGGTGTCCCTGCCTATGGCAGGGGGTTGGAACTGGATGATCCTTGAGGTGCCTTCCAACCTTACCCTTCTATCTATGATTCTATGATTCTATCTGAACACCCAATAATTGAAATACAGGTGTTGTTATTATCTTAATGAATCAACTTGTGTAATTAGCTCCATAAATACATTATTTAAAAATTACTTTAAAATCAGTGACTTCTCAAAAAAAAAAAAAAAATGGATGAAGTGGCTAATCTATTAATCAAATATTGAATTGACAGGAAGCTGTAACTGGATTTTAAATGAGGAAATGGTGGTATTTCCACTTTTAAATACATGCAAATCAAACTGCAGATGATACAGTACTCCTCTGAAATAAAATAAATGACTGGATGATCCAGGACTCATCTCAAAACTTCTCAGTGTAAGTGGTGCTACCAAATCAGAAGACTTTTGGGCAAATGTCATGGGGATGTTCCTATGAGAAGAAACATGAAAGGTCTGGAGATTTATACCTGCAGTTGCATATAAAGATGTGGGCTCAATCCTGATCCAACCTGAAGGAATGGGAGTTAGGTAACTGATTTCAGTGGGTAAAGGATCAAGCTCTCAATCACCTCCATGACTTTCACTTTATTGTGACTCACTTCCCAGTTCAGGTTAAACTCAAAATCTGCCTGAGAGTATTTTCATTCCTCTAAGGCAAAGGACAACTTGCAGCCTAAATGCTGAATATTGCCAAGGGGCTGCTGGAGGCTCCAGGAGCCTGGCAAAGGCAGGAGTGGAGGAGTGAACTTATGGAGGAATGAGCAGATTTGTTAAAGCTCTACTAAGCTGTTACTGTTTATTAAATTCAATTTGTCAAAGGTGTAGTACAAATGGCTCTATCAGTTGCTTGTAAATGGCATCATTCTGTATGGGAAAGGGTAAAGAAAGGGTAAAGCAATGTATTGAACTTCCAATAAGCATCTAAAAGATGCCATTCCAGAGAGCTGGGGCTGACATATTCACCAATACAGAAATGCAAGTGCTGTACTTTCTATGACCTTGCCTTTCTTACTTACCCTCCCCTCATTTTTGGGGCAAATACGAAGTCTGTCCAGACATGCCTATGAATCTTGGCAACATATATTGGCAAGAAGGAGTAGAAATTGCTATACCAAGCCATCATATCAAACCACTGGGAGTAACTCTGTCAGTAAATTGCAGGTAGCAGGGGAAGCTCCTAGCAGGGAGTGACGGATCAGATACAGTAGCTTACACCCCACCAGAGAGGATTATGAATGAAGCCCGATAGGAACATGAACAATTTGATAAAATTAGGACATGGATAGTAGTGGGTTTCTTTTTTTTTTTCTTGGTTTGTTTGTTTGGGCTTTTTTTCAGTGAAATCCTCCCTTCCAATGCTAAGCACGTCAGGTGAGAGTCTGTGTTGTGCCTCTAGGAGATGCAGCACAGACCTCAAAGCCAAGAATCAAGAGGGAGAATAATGACTTTACATTAGCTCTGTATCCTCATAATTCTGGGCTGCTGCAGCAGAGCTGGCCTAAATTTCTGCAGCTTTGTGCTGCGGCCATGCACTCAGCCCATCCATCCTATTCTACTTTGACTCTGTCCTTTCTTTGCCCCAGAATGAGCAAGAGCTTGGAAGACAGGTTATACAAATGTGTTACCTACAAGCAAATTCATCTTGATGCAGATATATGCTGTGAAAAACCATTTTCTAAATATTAGGGGCTGAGCAAAGCAATAAACAAATGAGAAGTCTAAAAGCCACAAAAGTTTTAATGATTCGACAGCACAATGTCCACCTGGAGACCAGTGCCAAGTGGTATCCCTCAGGGGTCAGTGCTGGCACCAGTGCTGTTTAACATCTTTGTCAGTGACATGGACAGAGGAATCAGTGCACCCTCAGCAAGTTTGCAGATGACACCAAGCTGTGTGGCACAGTCGACTTGCTAGAGGGCAGGGATCCATCCAGAGGGACCTGGAGAGGTTGGAGAGGTGGGTCCAGGACAACCTCATGAGATTCAACAAGGCCAAGTGTAAGGTNTGGAGGTGTTCAAGGCCAGGTTGGATGAGGCTTTGAGTGACCTGTACTAGTGGGAGGTGTCCCTGCCTATGGCAGGGGGCTGGAACTAGATGATCCTTGACGTTCCTTCCAACCTTACCATTCTATGATTCTATGATTCTATGATATGTTTTGGTAGGGGTTGTTTGGTTTTTGACAAGACTGGGACCTGAACTTTTAATTAACCAACTCTTTCTATATCCCTAGATCTGTGAATCTTATTTAAGAAGGCTTCAATGTCTATTGCAATTTGTCATGTGATTGTCCCAGGTACCCACAATGCTATTACCATTGCAAACTGGCAGTGGAATGATCCTTTTCTGTGTTTAGGGCTTTTTAATTAAAAAAAAAAAAAAAAAAAAAAAAAATTAAGGAAGCAATTTTCTACCCTACAACCTTATTGAAAAAAAAATCAACATTTCAAGTGTAGCCATCATCTTTCAGGTTTTCCAAGTGGCTCGACTGCCATCCCTGTAACATTTTTCCTGATTAGCCTGCTGTCCTGTTTAATCAATAGAGCTACAAAGCCAGCTATCTCTCACTCTATGGTTATCTTTCATTGTACAGTACATAATGCCACTAGTCCTGCTGATAACAAAGAGCACACAGAGGGAATGTGGCACTGCATGCTTGTTATCATCCACTCAGCTAAACATACCTCTCTTTCTCTCTTGCCTCTTATCAATGCAAAAATGCTGAAAAGAAGTTACTTTTCTTGTTAACTCTGCACATGCCAGTTGGGACACAGATTTTTTTGCCTGTCTTAAGGCTGTGGTTTGCTGGCACGACAAAAGCCTGCCAATTCATCACCTCATCAACTTTTAAGAAGGCAGTGTGAAGAGGTACTGTTGGCAGCAAGCCTGATACAGATGGCAGGAATACTCTGGATACACTGAGAGTGTAAGGTAGGGTGATTGACCCAAAAGATTTTTGTGGCTGATCTCAGACCTGTAAAACAAAAGAAAGTATCACAGAATCACACAATTAACCAGATTGGAAAAGACCTTTAAGATCATTGAATCAAGTAATTCAGTTCTATTTCTTTCTATTTCCTACAAAACAAGCTAAACTTTGGTCTCTCTCTCATGGTAGTAAGAAAACAGCCAAACTGAACTTTTACTTCAGTTAGAGAACAATCAAGCAGTTTCCCTTCCTGCAGGTCTGCTACTCACAAGGAAAAGCACTTAAAATAAATTAAAAAAAAAATCAGCTTTTATGTCTTCTCTGACACAAAACACCCTGACAGAAGTGGATGTGGTCATTCTGATCTTTTGGGAATATTAACCAAGATATGTTTTGCTGGTGCCTCCAACACACATGGGTGAATCTGATGTTCTATGGTTAAACAGAACTAAATCTGAGAGGCACTCACAATTTCCCCCTTTACTTCCAGCTGTTGTGCGCTGGTTGATTTTTAAGCCTTAAGAAGACTTAAACTGATGATTATTGTTTTCCACAGCATTCTCCTGCTTGCTTTATTTCAAAACAAAATACTAGAATGGCCCATAAAAAAGGCAGAATGTGAAAGCTCCTTAAGAAGAAAACAAATAAATGCTTTTTTCTTTCCTGAGGGCATAAGTGTATTGGTTTATGTGCGTGCAGCATATGTATGTGACAAAACCCTTGTTAACTAAGAATGGTTTGAAGAAAAACAGTTTATGCATGTGTACATCTACATAGCATATCCATATTACATGGTTTTGCAACACAGAATCATAGAATGGTCTGGTTTAGAGGGGACCTCCAAAGGTCATCTAGTCCAACCCCCCCTGTAATCAGCAGGGATATACTCAACTAGATCAAGTTGCCCAGAGCCCTCTCCAGCCTCACCTTGAATATCTCCAGGGATGGGGCCTGGAGGTAACAGATACCTCCCTGTGAAACCTGTTCCAATGTTCCACCACCCTTACAGTAAAGAACCTGTTCCTAACATCCAATCTCAATCTGCTCTGCTCTAGTTTGAAGCCATTGCTCTCATCCTGTCCCTGCAGCCCTTTGCAAACAGTCTCTCTGCAGCCTTCTTGTACCCCCCTTCAGGTACTGGCAGGCTGCTATTAGGTCTCTCTGGAGCCTCCTCTTCTCCAGGCTGAACACCTCCAGCTCCCTCAGCCTGTCTTTGTAGCAGAGCTGCTCCAACCCCCTGAACATTTTCATGGCCCTCCTCTGGACCCCCTCCACCAGCTTCATGCCCTTCATATACTGAAGGCTCCAGAGCTGGATTGCAGCACTGCAGGTGAGGTCTCAGCAGAGCAGAGCAAAGTGGCAGAATCACCTCTCCAGATCTGCTGGCAATGCTGCTTTTGATATCAGAAGTATGACAATTTTGCAAATATGTAAGAAGTCTAGAAAGATAATTTTGTTTCCATTTGATGACACTCAATCTCCAAAGCACAGTTATGCTTGTGTTGGAATCACTTCAAAATTTGTAATTTCTAACACAGCTCTGAACTTTTAGATAAGAGATGATCCTACAGTAGTGATTTATGTTTTGTTTGATAGCATGACCTTTGATAATGTATCTCAGCAATGGAATTCAAAGCTTTGCATAGTATTTATGATGTGTTCATAACCCTGTTACTTCCAGCTCTAGGCAAACACCACATATCTTCATTCAGATTTTAAAAGAAATTTACTTCAAGTGTGTTGATATAATGCTTGAGTTTGCTTTTCCTCCAAATGAGGAGGACTAGTGTGAAAAACTTGAGATAAGCAAATTTAACTGTCTAATAATCAAATATCTTTTTGAAGCTGGTGTTGGGTTGTGTTCTGGTTCTACATTTTTGAGCTCCTTTATGTACTCTGCTGATTAGCTAAAAAAGAAAAAAAAATTAATAAAATAATCATACAATCCAAAACCAACATAATATTACTTGATATGCTTAACCAGCCAACACAAATATCTGAACTGAGCTTTATATGAAGTAAAATATTTCTCAGGCACAGTTCTGTCATATGATTACTCTTGCTAAACCTGTCCATTGCATAGTTTTAATTTGATTTTTAATTAATTTCACATTAATTAATTCTCACTGTGGTTTAAACTATACTCTACAGAACAGGATAATTTAACTCTCCAAGAAAAAAAAAAAAAAAAAAAAAAGTAGATGCCATAATGCAGGCAGCTCAGGTGTCAGTGACTTATAATTGAAATTTTCCCAGTTGGAAAACTCTGGGTATAGTTGCTTGTAACAGTGCCAAAATTAAGTCATTAAGTCCAAATTTTTTTTCATACTGAATGTCTGTATTTGGGTGCTATGAGGAATTTGAGTGCATGTCTGTGAACAAGTAAGCAAATATCTGTATATTTTGATCATGAAATGGAAGGCTCATTCACAAATTAATTTAATCAAGTGTGCAAACTGTGTTAAACTGGAACTTTAGTAAAAGATGTAAGGATAAAACCAGTTGGCAGTCCACTGGTCAAAGTCCTTTTGTGCTTTTAGGCACAAAGCTTGCTAGATAGTTCAGGGTCACCCAATTCAAGAGGGACATAGAACTGCTTGAGGGAGTCTAGTGCAGAGCTACAAAGATGATGAAGGGAATGGATCATCTCTCTTATGAGGAGAGCCTGAGGGAGCTGGGGCTGTGCTGCTTGGAGAAGAGGAGATTGAGAGGTGACCTCATCAATGTTTATAAAGACATAAAAGTGAGTTCCAAGATGATGAAGCCAGGCTCTGCTGGGTGATGCCCAATGCCAGGACAAGGGGCAATGGGTGGAAGCTGAAGCATAGGAAGTTTCATTTAAACATGAGGAGGAATTTTTTCAGTGTGAGGGTGACAGAACACTGGAAGAGGCTGCCCGGGCTGGTTGTGTAGTCTCTCTCTCTGGAGATATTAAAAACCTGCCTGGATGCATTCACAGTATCACAGTATCACAGTATAGCAAGGTTGGAAGAGACCTCAAAGATCATCAAGTCCAACCCACTACCACAGACCTCAAGACTAGACCATGGCACCAAGTGCCACGTCCAAACGTGCCTTGAACACCTCCAGGGACGGTGACTCCACCACCTCCCTGGGCAGCCCATTCCAGTG
>WBNM01006527.1:0-37809 GCA_013399055.1 Ramphastos sulfuratus | reverse complement strand
TTAGGAGGAAGTTCTTTGCAGTGAGGGTGGTGAGACACTGGCACAGGTTGCCCAGGGAGGTTGTGGCTGCTCCCTCCCTGGAGGGGTTCAAGGCCAGGTTGGATGAGGCCTTGAGTGACCTGTTCTAGTGGGAGGTGTCCCTGCCTATGGCAGGGGGTTGGAACTAGATGATCTTTGAGGTCCCTTCCAACATTACCAATCTATGATTCTATGATTCTATGATTCAATAATAGCACCTATAATAATAATAATAATCATAATCACAATAATAATAAGTAAAATTTAAAAAAAAAAGTCTTTTAAAAAGTAAAGTAAAAAAAAAATGGATATGCTTGATTACTTTGGAGAGAGGTTCTTAGCTAAATGAAAATAGTTGCAGCTCCCTAATTTCTAAATAAGAGCAGGTATTCCAGCCAATTAGCAAAAGTGTGGACGGGAGTGTGGCTTGTATTAGTTGTGGTGAATCCCAGAGTTTATTAAAGCCATCAACACAAATGAGTACCAATAAAACATTGATGTCACATATGCAGTTAAGCTATGCTGCAAATTTAACATAAAAACCTCTCTCAGAAATGGTTTTGGAGGTTTTATGATTTTTTTTTTTTAATTGATACAGTTATTGCACTTCCTTCTATATTAAAGCCAAATTAACTTGCCATTATGAGGCAACTACATAGGCCCCAGAATGATTACTGATAGAGTTCTGAACCTCTAAATGGTCTTAAGCAGCTTGTCTATAAAGCACTGCATTCTGATCTTCAGCTCTAGTATATGGCAGCATATTTGACCTCAAAATATTTGCTAGTTTGAGTGGGGAAAGACTCTCACAGCTCTTGTCCCTGAAAGAAGCATGCTTCTGAATGCTTGAGAATAAGAAGGATCTTAAACACCTCCTTCTTTCAGACTGAGTATTGCTCATCATCTTCCTCCTCATCACAATGTAAACTGGAGAAGAATTTGCAAATTTGACACCATATGCATTTGCACATATGACACCAAGCTGGGGGCAGATGTTGGTGGGTTGGAGGGCAGAAGGGCTCTGCAGCAGGACCTCGAGCGCCTGGACAGATGGGCAGAGTCCAAGGGGATGGCGTTCAACAAATCCAAGTGCCAGGGGCTGCACTTTGGCCACAACAACCCCATGCAGAGCTACAGGCTGGGGTCGGAGTGGCTGGAGAGCAGCCAAACAGAAAGGGATCTGGGGGTGCTGATTGACACCCGCCTAAACATGAGCCAGCAGTGTGCCCAGGTGGCCAAGAAGGCCAATGGCATCCTGGCCTGCATCAGGAATAGTGTGGCCAGCAGGAGCAGGGAGGTCATTCTCCCCCTGTACTCTGCACTGGTTAGGCCACACCTTGAGTACTGTGTCCAGTTCTGGGCCCCTCCATTTAAGAAGGACATTGAGGTGCTTGAGCATGTCCAGAGAAGGGCAACGAGGCTGGTGAGAGGCCTCGAGCACAAGCCCTATGAGGAGAGGCTGAGGGAGCTGGGATTGTTTAGCCTGGTGAAGAGGAGGCTCAGGGGAGACCTTATTGCTGTCTACAACTACCTGAAGGGTGGTTGTGGCCAGCAGGAGGTTGCTTTCTTCTCTCAGGCAACCAGCACCAGAACAAGAGGACACAGTCTCAAGCTGTGCCAGGGGAAGTTTAGGCTGGAGGTGAGGAGAAAGTTCTTCACTGAGAGAGTCATTCCCCACTGGAATGGGCTGCCCAGGGAGGTGGTGGAGTCACCGTCCCTGGAGGTGTTCAAGGCACGTTTGGACGTGGCACTTGGTGCCATGGTCTAGTCTTGAGGTCTGTGGTAATGGGTTGGACTTGATGATCTTTGAGGTCTCTTCCAACCTTGCTTATACTGTGATACTGTGATTTCACAAGGAAGAAAAAGATTTGTTTAGTTTTTGGTGGGTTTAGGTCTTGGGTTTTTTTGCTAGTTGTTTTTTGGGGGGTTTCTTGGTTTTTTTGGTTTTTTTTTTAGTTTGGGTTTCTGGTCAGTTGATTAGTTTTTGGTGGTTGGTTGGTTGTGGTTTGGTGTTTTTTTCTGTTGTTGAAAAAAGTTTAAAAAAAAGGAGCTTGATAGCTCCTCAGAGGTTAAGAGTGCTGGAGGGAGTCTTGACAGAGATAGATTAGGAGGCGGAATGCAGGTGAGGCAGTCAAAGGTGCATGATAAATGCAATTTATCACATGGATATGCAATTTACCACATGAATATCAACTTCACCTTTGTATGAGTCTCTTCTCAACGTGGTAAGCCTGTCCCTGGTATTTCTGTTAACAAATGTGACTAGTTAATACCAGGACTCATGACCAAGTAATTATAGTATTTTCCAGTTAATTAGTAACCAGAAGGAAACAAAGTCAGTTTAGGGAGGATTAAATTAAGGAGAGATGCACTTAAGTGGAAGAAAGACTTGATCTGAGGATTTTGCTTTCCATGTAAGTGCCCTAAACATGGAGAGCCATAAATGAACTTACAATGTATTGTGGTATATGGCACTGTAATATGGGTAAATTATAAGGCCCCTTAAGGGCCAGACAATGCTGATAAAACTTGTGAGTGTTTGCATCTCTCTGTGAACAAGTCAGAGGAGGTTTTCTGCTGTGTGTTTTGGTGAAAATTTAGGATGTCAAATTATCCATGCTGCCCTTGTGTTTGATGTCAGGTGCCTGAAGATGCCAGACTCTCCATGATAGGATTTTGGGAAGTTAGCATCAGTCTTGACATTAGCACCTCAAGCAATCTTTAAAAACTAAAATATGATGAAAGAAATACATTAAAAATACATATTCTTAGGTATATACTACCTAAACATAAAATACCACTGTTAGCTGTGTGCTACATGTTATATAGACAAAGGTACCTTGCTGCAATCTGGATTTAAATATCTAAAGGTAGAAAATATTAACTCTTCAATTATAATCTAAGCAACTACTCCTGGCCATGACATGCTGTGGCATGTGGAGCTCAACCATTACATGGACTAGATGAGTCTTGCTGAAAATGTCACTTAGAATCATGGAATGGTTGTGTTGGAAGGGATCTTTAATGATCTCCTAGCCCAACCCCAGAACTTGCCTAAATAGTAGTCTGCTATCTAGGAACCAGGCAGTAAAAAAATCTATCTTGGACTGTCTGAATACACCTTAAAAAAATGAGGGAACTGAAGGTGGGCAGCAGATGAACCTCAGACATCCCACTCCTTGGGTTATGCCTCAGTCAACAGGTCTAAAGCACACCTATGGCATCTTCACCTCCAAATCATCCCTGTTTTCTACAGGGTGGTAGTACAATGTTGGCAGTAACTTAGAAGGGTTTTAAGTTTCCTCTGCTGTCTGAGCAGATATCAAAGAGCCAAGTCTCCCATAGCCAAAGGTGGTGCCACAGAAGAACAAGAGGATAAAACTGGAAATACAAGGAGGACAAAGAGAAATGGAGGGAAAAGAAAAGGCTGTGACAACAACGCACAGATGGGAAGAAAAGTGCCCGGGTAGGGAATTATTAAAACAAAAAAAAAAGAAAGAAAGAAAGAAAGAAAGAAACTAAACAAAACAGAACAAAAAGGCACATTAAAATAACAACACCAACATAGTTTGGCTTTGGGGTTAACATTTGTAAAATTTATTCTTTGGAGAAAATGTTGTTTTCAAAGGTAACAGTAATCTCACAGCCTCAAGACCTATCCATATTTTCCCTACCGGCAATAAATACCTGGAGTTCACGACAATACACCTAGTACATTTTGTTTACATGTATATGCAAATGGTGTTATTTATAATAGTACTTAATACTAATATTGCCATCTCAGTTCAAGCTTATTGCCTGGTTTTCCTCCAGCTCCACTTCTCACATTAAAAGTATGTTAATACACTTCGTGCTGAACTGTGGCATATTAATAATATGTCACGCTCCCATAGCAATACCCATCCATGGATTTCAAAAGACCTTGCAAACAGGGAAGCAGATGCTTTTCCCAATCTCTTATAAATCATAAGACAAGGAATAATAATTTTTAAAAAAAGAAAAAAAAGGAAAAAAAAAGTGCCTTTCAGGGATTTGCTTGTATCAAGAAACAAATTAGTAAAAGAATAAGCCAGGCTTGTACTCAGTTATCTCTTCTTGGCTGCTGTTGGTATTGTTCAACACAAATCTTGTGGTGGAAATATTTCCTTTGTTGAAGCCATGCTTGCAGAATGGAAGAAACAATCCAAACACTTAGGCATACCTCAATCACACTTTCCCCAGCATGTTTTTGCTATTTCAGAGCTAAGCAGAGGAACAAAAGTATATGAAATGAATGGGAAAGACCCACACAGAGAGGACTGACTTCTTTACCTGCGAATGGTCAGCAATCATAAACAGACTTTAGCCTCCATAGACCACCACTGCTACCAAAGAACATCCTTGAAATCACAAAATAACTAGTGCCAGAGGTGGTAGCAAACTGGGCTTCAATAGATATTGAAGTGTTTTATAGAAAGCTGAACACTTCAAAGGAGGCAAATTCTTTTCCAAAATACCTTTTTGCCTGGTACCTGGGTGACTGCGGTGGGAATGTTATACATAAATTCAAATCCCTTCCATCTGAGAATGGACAAAGAACTGAAATCTGCCACTTCTCCTTAAGGGCATCCTGCCGGGCTTTTGGGTGGAAAGAAATGGCAACCTCTGACTGAGATTTGTATAGAATGCTTTGTTTGGTGAGTATTTGTGAGAGAGGGTCCATGGGGAACAGGCCCAAGAAAAGAGGCACAGTTGCTTTCCAGCAGAAGCATTTCCAATATTTTTAGAAAAAGGCTTTTGCCTGCAGACACTGTCATCTCAGAAACGTATCTGGGACAGTGGCTGGGGCAGAGGTCCTGTCTAAATGATTATTTTCATGGAGTCTCATCTGTAAGAAGCTACAATCTCCAGAGGTGGTATGAGATTACCTCCCAGCTCGCTGTTTATAAGAGCTCTCACAGGAAGATGCCTTTTTCTGCTTTTTATAGGGACTTAGTCATAAGTCCCCAGATAACCACCAGTATCAAAACCAGGCACACTTGGCAATATACAACACACAAGCCCAGAACTACTTCAGGGACCTGGAGTACATTAAGGTAAAAAAATGGAGTCAGTAATAGATTTTAGGTATATCCAGATTTAGGTGGCAGCTGAGTGAGGTTTTTAAGGATGACAGTTTGGAGCATAAAGGTCTAAAATCCTTCTTTTGCCTATAAATCTGACTCCTGACTGGTTGGCTGCCCTGCCTTGAGTTGTATAGGACTCCCCAGCTTCATGGCTGAGGCTTTTGATGGCAAAGTACCAATGGCACTAATTTTTCTGTGCACCTAGCCCTAGATGATTAAACTTAAGCAGTAATTTTTTAACAATTCTGGCTCAAGATCTGAAGCATACACTGGCCCTTTCTGACACACAGGTGCTTCAATTCTGAATTCCCAGAATATTATTGTGAAAGCTTTATTATTTTATGTTGTTTCTTCTTGCTGTTAACTGTTTATCCTGGGCCATTCAGTGTTTAATTTTATTGGTGATAAGGATTAATGAGGAAGATGAAGAAAGGGATTTTCTTTGAGCTGGCTAGTAATGTAGATGTTTACCTGTTCGTGAGGGTAGCAATTAAAAAGATTTGAAAGAAAATTCAACTTGAAGGGTCTTAGGATCACACTTTAAGAGACTTTTATGTGTTTTCAGTTTATATATGTAAATCTATACAACTAGGCTTGTGCATGCCTTCCTTTGACATGTTATTGCTTTCCTGGTATTTTTTTTCATTAAGCTTGATGCCAAAAGCTCCTGAGTTGCAGATTACTGGAGGCCAGGAGAGTAACACAGGCAAGCATCTCTATGTGCCTGCCCTCATCTTACACTTTTTACCAAGCACTTAGGGAATTGGGTACTCTTAGAGACAGAATGCTAAATTAGCTTGACCTTGCCTCTGACCAGGTACAGCTGTTCTCATGTTCCTTAAAAATGCTGACATTTAGCATTTGAAAGTCATTTTTATAAGGCAGTATTACACTATTTCCTTGTATAAAACATTAGATCAATATTAAAGTCATTCCACGCATGATGTAATGGAAACATCTATTATGCTGTAGAATGCTACATAGAAAAGCCTGCCTGTGGTTCTGGAAAATCAGGGAAAACTCCCTGTATTTTCAGATGGACAGTTCAGGAGCCTGTATCCTTTAAAAGACTGGTGTCTTGGGAATAAATCTTCAGATAATTTGGTGTCAGATACTAGAAAACCAGAAAGCAGAATTAATGTGAGAAGGACTGGAGGCAGGGAGCCTATGTGAAAGCAGTCCTTTTGCACATCCCCTGTGATACTGACATGGCCTTTATCTACATGAAGGCCACTGGCTACTGAATAACAATGTGGTAATACCCTATCATTTTAAGGTTCTCACTGATTTATAAAGATAAAGTTTGAAGAATTTTGTATTTTTTTTGTAGGTGACAGTGGACTTAAAACACAGTGGTAGCCACTGACAACACTGGCTGAAGAGTGTCTTTCTGAAACAGCTCTGCTTCTTTCAACGTGGAGTGCCATATGTTGAGAGAATAAACATCTTAGGAATTGATGGAAATACCAATTTTTTACTTCAGCTATTCAAACAAAACTTCAACATGTAGCACATCATGAGAAAGGTCACCTAATTATAGCAGTTTTTCATTAACTCACCTGATTCCTGTCTCTGCATGCATAAGCCATTCATCAGGTGGTATAGCCTATTAATATACCTCACTGTTAACATCTGTATGCACAGGCTCAGTAATAATGTTCTGCAACTACCTTTATATTTATTACAAATTTATTTTATTAGGAGATTCAAACCAACACATAGGATAAAACCACCCACAGACTGCTCCTCAGGTCTTCCACACATTTATGCAGGTGTTGAACTGTATATATTTGAAATCAGTGTTGACATTATTTCCACCTATTCTTTTAATGAGAAATGGCCCATAAAAAAAGTAAAATGGACACAGAAAGACAGCAATGTTTCCAAAACATAAACAGATACACTATCTGAAAAGGAAGAGTATTATATATACTTCTGTTGGGCTTGCTGGGCAAGGTTTTGGTAGGGAGGAAGGTTGCAGAGTTGATGTCTGTGATAAGCTGCTAGGAAGTTTCCCCCACATCTGATACAACAAATAACAGCTGGCCAGACAGACCTGCCACTAGCCAAGGCTGAGCTCAGCAGTGATGGTGGTAGAAACTCTGTGATGACATATATAAAAATAGAGGAAACAACTGCACAATGCCAGCAGTGGTCAGGAGAGGGGAGTGAGAATATGTGAAAGAAACAACTCTGCAGACACCACCGTCACTAATGAAGGGAGGAAGTGCTCAAGGTGCTGGGGCAGAGATTTCCCCCACAACCCATGGTGAAGACTGTGGGGAGACAGACTGCATCCCTGCAGCCAGTGGAGGTCAGTGGTGGAGCAAATATCTGCCTGCAGTCTGTGGTGGACCTCATGTCAGAGCAAATGGATGCCAGAAGGTGGATGTGACTCTGTAAGAAGCTGTACTGGAATAGGGTCTTGGCAGGACCTGTGACCCTGTGGAGGGAGGAGCCCATGCTGGAGCAGGTTTGCTGGAAGGACTTGTGACCCTGTGGGGGACCCATGCTGGAGCAGTTCAAGAAGAAATGCAGCTGTGGGAAGGACTTTTGTTGGAGAAGTCAATGGAGGACTGTCTTCTATGGAATGGACAGCATGCTGCAGCAGAGGAGGAATCAGCACCATCAGCAAGTTTGCAGGTGATGCCAAGCTGAATGGTGCTGTTGATATGCCAGAGGGACAGGATGGCATCCAGGGGGACCTGGACAAGCTGGAGAGGTGGCCCAGCTGAACCTCATGAGGCTCAACAAGAGCAAGTGCAGGCTTCTGCACCTGGACCAGAACAATCCTCAATATCAATACGGANATGACTTTTGGAGGTCACTTCCAACTCAGATCGTTCTGTGATTTTGTGAATGTGAGAAATCCTCCCCCTGAGGAGGAAGGTGCAACAGAGATGATGTGTAATAAAACTGACCACAACCCCCATTCCCTGTCCCCCTGCACCACTCAAAGGGGAGGAGATAGAGAATTCAAGGGTAAAGTTAAGCTTCAGAAGAGGGGAAGGGGAGGGAGGAAGGTGTTTTATTTTTTAGTTTTTCTTTCTCACTATCCTAGTCTGATTTGACTGGTAATAAATTAAATTTTCCAGAAGTCAAGGCTGTTTTGCCCACGATGTAATTGGTGGGTAACCTCCCTTGGCCTTACCTCAACACGAGTCTTTAGTGTTTTCTTTCCCCTGCGCATCTGAGGAGGAGAGAAATAAAGTAGCTTTGGTGGGCAACTGGTATCCAGACAGGGTCAACCCACCACATTACTATTATCTTTTTCTTCCTGCTTTCTTCTCATTTCACTTTGCAGCCTGGGCCACAGCTGTGGTTTTACTATTCACTGTCCAGAGATTCAAGAGGAGAGACACAGAAAGCCCATAGTGGGACAATGACAACATCCATACCTCCATTTAACATTCACTGCAAAAGTCTTAGGACTACATGAGCAGTCTGACTCTGCAATCCCTGCACAGACTGAAAATGCTGATGAACACCATCACCAGTCATATCAAGCTATGACTGAAGTTGGAGACCAGAAACAAGAGTGGCTTCATGATTCTTGGAGGGTGCATTCTTTCTGGGGTCACTGAGACACTTTTCATCAGGAGCTAAAGTTCCATGTGTAGTGAAGATGGCAAATCCTCAGAAAAAAGTAAGGCAGGCACAACATTGTGGCCTAGATGTTGTGAAGCTTAAAAAATACTTTTCTCTAACCATGCTGACTTGTATCTCCAAGTGACCTTTGCTCTGTTTGCCAGAACTGGAAGGTTCTGCCTTCCAGGATTGAAAAACTGTTACGGAGGCCAGATGAACACATGAATGCCTCTGCCTCATGGCCATAAACACATGGCCTGATTGCAGTGAGTATGCTTCTTTCACATGAAACAAGCTCATTGTCTGCCTTCAGGATAGAGAAATCCTATTTCTTGTAGTTGCCCCCTCTTTCTCACTGCCTTTTTCAAACTCTGTGAGCTAACATAGAAGGAAAGGTTGATTTTCCAAGTTCTGGGCAAAATGTGCCTCAGAAGACCTTCTTGTTCCCTGATCAAAACTTCCCTTTGATGGACACAATGCTGCCTTAGTGCTAGTTTTCTTTCTCTCCCCTGCAAAATTAATCTTTCTAGCCTTCTTCACCCTGCAGAGAAGCATCTTATGTTGGAAGTGCCATTTTCCCATTGCTTACAATGGACCCTGGCCATGTTACACTTTGGCAGGGCACAATAGCGAAGTAAAGAGAATGTGCATTTTCAAAGGTCCCCAAAAAGCTTTTGGCAGCCCCTTTTTTAATTTTTTTTTTTTTAATTTTATTTTTTTATTTAAGCATGGGGAAGATGAAAGAGCAGGCTATCTAAGGCAACAGCAAAGATGTTTCACAGAAGCAAGCAGCTCCCAATTACTTAGCAAGACCAGGCACTGCATACAAATAGTCAAGTAGCAGCAAACGCAGTAATATGAACATAAGGGAATGCCAGTCAAAAGAAAGAAAAAAAAAATCAACATTCAAAGCAAATCTTCTTGCAAAGATAAGATGAGAAGGTCTCTTGGAATGCTTCTGTGAGACTGTTACCAGTAATGGTACCACATACAGTGTCATTGCTGGTGGTTCATCCATCCCTGCATGGCAGCGGTAAGGGTGCCTGATCCTGCGTCCTTCATCTCCTGCATGATCAGAGCATCTCTCTAACACTGGATTCACACAGCCAGAAGGCTGTTTGTGCCCAAGCCTGCAACCAGCAGCTATAGCACAGCCTTGTTTCCAGGCTCATGTGTCTGCCAGAGCTGTCTGCCTTTTCAGATCTCGTTTGCTAGATTTGTACTTAAACCTTCATTCAGCTGGAGGCTGAGGGCTTTTATTCTTGACTTCAAGAGAACCAGACTGGGGCCCAAATGCATTCGCATAACTAAGTAGTTCAACCATTGCAGGGAGACAGCAGAGATGCTATTGACAGTATCAGCTGAACTACCAAACCTCTGCAGCATCACATATATCCTTTAATTTTGGCAGGATATGTGGGTGTGAAGCCTGCTTTATTTTAATTTCACTGAATCACTCAGATTTGTAAAATGGAGTCTCACTTAGCAGTCTGTGCAAAATAAATCTGCAAATGTTCATATTTGGATTCCTTATTCCTGTTCACTGTTAGGTGGAAATAGACAAAACACGTGCTGCCTCTCCTTGCAAGGATGGCAATTGTTTGCAGAGCCATAATGGGAGTAAAAGATTATCCACATCGGTTTCACTGCAGAAAAAAAAACCCCAAAGTCTTGCTTTGGGGCCCGCAGGACATCCTTCAAGTGCCAGGTATGTGTGCCTGAAAGCTTGGCTCTAATTTGTTACCTATTTCAGTTTAATAAAAGATGTTAGATCTCCTCAAATCTTTGACTCTTTTTCTATCCTTAGATCGTAATTACAAAAAATTACTTTCTACAGAGGCGAAAATGAAGGACTTTAAAATGCCATAAAGAAGGGGGAAAAAAATTAATTTGGGAAGGGCTATTTTTAACATGTTAGACACAGATTTTTTTTTTTTTAATTTTTTTTTTTTCCCCCACCAGAGATAATTAATCCGTAACTTTTCACACAAAATAAATGTCCAGAATTAACCCTCCCTTCCCAGGAAAAATGGGAAGCTTGTAACAGATGGAAAAAGTCACAAGACTAAATGATTGGTACTTGATGTTAAATATCCTTTCCATAAACCAGCAAGCAGCACATCTACTTCGTGGCAGCAGTTACTACATCAAAGTACTCAAAGCAGAATACAATTATGTTGAACAAAAAAAAAAAAAAAAAATCTACCTTTTCTCCTATAAAAAAAAAAGTTGTCAAAAGGAAAATAAAAAAAAAAAAAAAAAAAGAATCTCCCGTGAAGACAGATCCTGATGAGATGTATGATCTTTTTTGTTCTGGAGAGGGGAGGGGAGAAAGAGAATAGAAGAGAGGAAACAGAAAAAGCAGCCCCAGGATAACAAGCTTTGTGTGAAGCAGAAAATCATACCCTTTGAGGGTCATTTTCTTTGAGTTGCTGCCACAGGGAGATAGGAGGCAGAGATCAAACATCGGAGGGAAAAGTCCACATTTGCTTGTGAGGCATCACTCTGCCCTGAAATGCTCTGGAAGGAAAGAGTCATCTCGGTCTTCCTGGGGGTTTGCAGATGCCAGCAAACCGCCTGCACCACGCTGTGCCCTGCTTCTCCTTCAGCCCGCCCGCCCGGTTGCCGAGGAGGGGCGCGACACACGCCGGTGCGCGCCGGGATGCGGGAGAAGCGCGAGTGGCGGAGCGCACGGGCTGTGTGCCCGCGTCTGCCCAGGGGAGCACGGCTTCTAACAGCGATCTGTGCTCCCAGCCACCCCTTCTCATGGCGGCTGGGAGGCCCTGAGCCCCGGGTGGGAGCCGGCGTGCTCAGCCAGGAGCGGGGCTGCGCGGGGAGGGCAGCCTTTACCCGCTAGGTGGAGCCTGAGCCCTGCGGTCCCGCTCCCGCCCTCGGCTCAGCCGCTGCCTCTGTGCGTTAAGTGTGGGGCGGGGGAGGCTGTCTTCGACTGTGGCAGGCCAGGCAGGAGACAGCCTGAGCGAAATCCGAACGCATATGAAGTACGTGGTGTAGGAAGGTCATGAGGTGTTTATTTTGGCTTTTTTTTTTTAATTTATTACACAGTGATCCCTGTTTATTATGCATTAAGGTAGACAATGAGAACATCTGACGTTCACTGCTCTGCGCCCTAATGGAGCTCATACCAGTATAGTGTTTTTTAAACCAGGTTACACTTGCTTATAGCTCCTAAAAAAACCAAAAACTCACACCAAAACAAAACCAAACCAACAAAAAAAAAAAGGCAAAAAAACCCCAAAACCACCCCCCCCAAAACAAACCCCAAAGCCCAAACANACACACACCCCCCCCGGAAAAAAAAAACCAGCAAAACCAAACCAAAAAACAAACACACACACACCCCCAGCAAACAAATGAACAAACAAAAAGCACTCAAAAACCAAACAAAAAAACCCAAAGAACCCAAAATTTTAAAAATCAAAGAAAGTCAGAGACAATGACATTAGTTGAACAGTTGGGTGTTGAGGGACTGTTGGGCTTCAGTGTGCGTACAGGAGCTGCTGCAGTGTTGCAGATCCCCCTTGGGTGAAAATGCTGCTGTGTTGTGTGAGTGGAGTTGTATACCTGGATAGGGTTGGATAAAAAGAAGGAATAATGTAGATCTAGGGCAAATGCAAGGGCCTGTGAATGCAGATTGAAATAATCAGGCTGCAGCTCATACTTATGCTGAAGTTGGTAGGTCAGACCAAGCCCTTTGGCTTGGATTAGCTGGCAGTTGCTGTAAACCCTGCCCAACAGTTTCGTTTCCATGGCCTTTCTGGAAGAGGCACTTTCTTTGCGTAGCACAAGAGTTCTTCTCCCCAGTGTGTTCTGAGTCAGGAGTGGCAGGACCAGATGGACAATGATGATTGTGTAGCATAGTAGCCTTTTAGCTGTCAACCTTTTCTTCTTCACAGGGTCAAAGATAAATCTTTTAGATGCTTTGAAAAGCCTGACCTCTGTCTCTAGAAATAACTGAAGTGTCCAGCCTGGATCAAAGAAACCTTTCCTTCAAAAACATTGTCAAAACTGAGATTTTTTTTTTTTTTTTAAAGCTTTTGGCTCTGATGAAAGCCAAATGATGAAATCGGTGTGTGTTTGATGAGAAGTGCTCCAGTCAGCTCTAATAAGGAGCACTACTCAGTATTTTAATGACAACCTTCAATAGCAAAACTCTATTTTGGTTCCTTTATGTCCCTACCACTGTACTACCTGGGTAATCTCCCAGGCTTTAATGTATTTTTTCCTCACAGTATACCTGGAAAATGCTATTGTCCTGACTTTACAGATGAGAAATGGAAGCACAGGAAGGTGAGGCAACTTACCAAAGATTGCACAGTCAAGTTTGCAATGAAATAAAAAACACATTCCCCTTGTCCAAAATCATAAGCTAGTGTTGCAAGTTGGAGCACCTAGTGCTGTTTTTCTCTTCCATGACCCTGGTCTGCTCTGGCCAAAACTTGAGTGTGCATGACCTGACAGACCACATAAGAAATGTGTGAGTCAGATCATTTGTAGGCAAAGTCTCTGGAATGCTCTGTTGGTTGTTGGGCTGCACTAAAAGAATTGCTATTTACAGCAAGCAGATGAAAACAAACCAAACCAAACCAAACCAAAACTTTCATCCTTGTGTTTCTTTCTTTTCACCCTGTATTTTTTTTTTGGGGGGGGGGGGGCTTGCATACTGCAGATGCTATCTGTAAACTCTCACTTCAATTTTCTGTGAAGATTTTAGCAGGTGGGAAAGCCTCTCCTAAAAGGATGAGAATGAAAAAGACAGCCAGATGATGTTTGGTTCACTAGAGAAAAACATGACAGTTTCTTTCAGGAAGCAGAGGAAGCGGCAGAAACCATACCTAACTAGAAAAGAAGATCCTATTTGCTTATGTGGTTTGAAACCCATGAATGCCTAATTTGGTACCCTTGCCTGAGATGCCAGACCAGCAGCCTATTCTACATGAGGGTGCTGGTACTTTCCATTAGTTCTCAGTTTAAAAGCAGTGACAAGATTTCAAAGGGAGAAAGGTAAATACTGTTTTCTTTTTACGCAGTCAGTAATTCAGGAGACATTGAGGATGCTGCAACGGGCTGAGTATGAATTGTCAAGTATGATTTTTATTCCTGGAATGTGAAAATGATGGTGTGGTGTTATGCATGAGTCCATGTTCTTTGTTTACATGAACTCTGTAATTTTGCAAATTGAATTAATGACATTTTCCATTTTCTTATTTATTCTCCTGTCTACAGGTGACACGGAATGATCAGTGTACAGTTTTTTGGGTTGCTTTTGCTTTCTCTGTTCTGTCTTATGCTTGAGTGTACATGACTGGATGTGATTATTTGCATAAAAAAATTTACTGAGGGGTAGTGTCTTTTGCCTCAGAAGTGAATAATTTCTATAATCTGGGTGCAGAGCTGTGCTATCTCCTTACATTTTATAAGCAGTTTCAGCACTGCAGTACAGAACTGCTTTTGTATGAAATCATGGAGGAGAAGGAAGACTCTCAGGTAGCTATTATCCATCTTCCATGTTAAGCAAAGAAAATAAGCAGAGTGTGATGCCTTTAATGGGTTTTGAAGAAGGCAGAGCATTGCCTTTGGTACTCAGTCAGATGGATTTAATTGGGATTAACGTGTTCTGGTGGCCACCAAGTCATAGATCACCATGGTCAGATCGGAACCTGATAGGATGGTGTACGAACTACCATGGAACTTCTTAGAGATAGTAGTATTGAAGGGTCAAAAAATAGGCCCAGCTGTGAGCTGGTTTGATATCTATGGAGACTGGTGTACACAGCTTTCAGCTGAGCTCGAGACCTCCTGGAGTCTGTTCCAGCCTGAATTTTCCTGTGACCCTCCAGTGATTGTAGGGTCATAAAGGAAGAAAATTCTCTAAGGACTCCTGTCTCTGCGCTTGTTCTCCAGGGCCCAACGAGGTTTTGTGCAGGCATGGAGAGTGCTGGGACATCATACTTGCTACTGATGTAAAGAAGATATATATTGGAGTTATCCATATGCTGCTGGGGACCTCATTCATTTCTCACCATCCCTTCCCAAAGGTTCAGATAAAGTTTGAACAGCTTGAAAGGATTTTACTGAGAATTTCTGGAAATGGAGCTGAGAAAAAAGGCTGAGACACAGAACAGCACTTCAGCTGTGGTGAGAAACTGTATCTTCTGTGTGGTAGTGCTATCTGGACATGAGGCTATGGACTTAGATGAGCACATGCTAGTTTGGGTGTGTGAAATCATATGATAGACACGTGTTAAATGCAGATGTAATTCCTATATCTACTTTTATTACAGGATATCTTTGCCTCTTCCTTTTTCTTATACCTTGGGAGTATTTAATTTTAATTTAAGTATCTGATAGTAGTGAAGAAACTGAAACTAATTCATGGCCTAAGAACATCCTTCATCACTTCTTGCTCCTTGTCAGAAAAACAATTCAGTACCACTGGAAACTTGTGCCAGGAATTTCCCTGCAGGCCTAACTTTCCATCGCCTTGGAACATCAAAATGCTGAACTCGCAGTCTGTAGAGAGAAGTTTCTTCCCAGAGAATATGAAACTCATCTTGAAGTGGTTTTGTGTTGGGTTTTTTTTTTTTCCTTAAAAGAAAAAAATCTGTGTGTATATGCACCTTTCTCCTCACGTCTTCTTTCTGCTGCAATTACCTCTAAAAAGGTTTTGATGCACTTTCTTTGTTGTGGTGCATGGCAGCTACAGTGTTTGCATGACTCAGCTGGGGGTGACTGTAGCCAAATAATTCTTGTAGATATTCCTGTCAATAAAGCTCACTGCCCTTTGGTATATCCTTCCTCTGCCTGGACAACTGAGGGAGGGAGACTTCATTCATGAGTATATTTGAAAGCAGCAGCATCAGGAAAAACAAGTAACTTGTTATGAAAAGGTTTATGCAGGATAATCTTTTAAAGGCTCTTTCTGCTTTGTTGGTGTAATACTGAGTTTTTGCAAATCATTTCAAAGCAGAAAAATGTATTTTTTTTTATTTTTTAGTTTTGGTTTTTTTTTTTACAGAGTGCAGCTCACCTAGTTCTGAAACAGAAATTGTCCTGTGTGATTCACAGGGCCAGTCATAAATAATGAGTGCTCATTCACCAGTCAGTGAATAAATCTCCAGGCTAAAACATAGTCATGCATTCATTAACTAGTACAAAAATATCACAGCATGTCCATAGATAATTTACTGCTAAAAAGTTCAGATAATTAATTTGTAAACATTAATTTGATTAGCTCTGATCTGTGTGCTAAGTGTGCATTGTTAAAATGTCACTGTTTATTGTGTTGTGGATTATTTTTGTATATTGCCAATAACATTAGCTAGAATCTATTGTTTAGCTAGGTCAATGATCTGTTATCACTGATCCATTGCCTAACCAGATGATTTCCATTCTCTGAACCATAGATTATTTAGCTGTGAAACAAAAAAAAAATCTGACAGATAAATTGCAAAGTTGGACTATAATCTTTAATGTAAATTGTAATAGATTTTCTATCTGTATCATACATTTTCTATCTGTATCTTTTTCACAGCCTTCCAGTATCTGAAGGGGGTCTACAGGAAAGCTGGGGAGGGACTATATACAAGGTCTTGTAATGACAGGAGAAGGGGCAATGGGTTTAAACTGGAAGAGGGGAGATTTAGACTGGATGTTAGGAGGAAGTTCTTTCCAGTGAGGGTGGTGAGACACTGGCACAGGTTGCCCAGGGAGGTTGTGGCTGCTCCCTCCCTGGAGGGGTTCAAGGCCAGGTTGGACGAGGCGTTGAGTGACCTGTAGGAGTGGGAGGTGTCCCTGCCTATGGTAGGGGGTTGGAACTAGATGATCCTGGAGGGCTCTTCCAACCTTTCCATTCTATGATTCTATGATTGTCAGAGTTGAAAGGGACTCCCCTGCCCACAGTCACCATCCATGGAGGTGTTTAAAAGGAGACTGGATGAAGCACTTGGTGCCATGGTTTTGTTGATTAGAAGGTGTGAGATGTTAGGTTGGACTCGATGATCTCCAAGGTCTTTTCCAACCTGGTTGATTCTGTGATTCTGTGATTTGCAGAATGTGGAAATTGATATGAGTTTGGATCTTTCCTTGGGCAGAGGAAGAACCCAAATACTGTGACTCACTTCCTGGGTGAATGATCCAACCTTTCTGATGCTCTAGTGATACCATTACCATCTAGTGACCCTGCTCAAGAGAAGACTAAGCCCTTCTTGCTTTGAATAGCTATTTTCAGAGCTCATGATACCAAGTGTAGCAACTTCCTTTACACCTAACACAAGGTGCTAACATTCCAGAAAGGCATGACTTGGGTTGTTGATTTATGAGCATAGAATCATAGAATCATCAGGACTAGAAGTGCCCTCAAGGATCATCCAACACCTCTGCCATGGGCAGGGACACCTCACACTAGATCAGGTTGCTCACAGCCCCATTCAACCTGGTCTTAAAAATACCCAGGGATGAGGCTTCCACCATCTCCCTGGGTAACCTGTTCCAGTGTCTTGCCACCCTCGTGGTTAAGAACTTCTTTCTGACATCTAATCTAAATCTCCCCTCCTTCAGGTTGGATCCATTACCCCCAGTCCTATCACTACCTGACACTCTAAGAAGTCCCTCAGCAGCTTTCTTGTTGGTCCCGTTCAGATTTTGGAAGGCCACAATAAGGTCTCCTTGGAGCCTTCTCTTCTCCAAACTGAGCAACCTTAACTCCCTCAACCTGTCCTCATAGCAGAGGTTCTCTGGCCCTCTCATCATCCTCATGACCCTTCTCTGGACAATTTACTGAATTCTTCTATTAAAAAGGTTTGTAGTTGAACATAATTGTTGAATCTCTTTTCAAAATTCTAGAGAAGAATTAACCTAGAAACAACCTAGATCTAAAACTTTCCTTTAAATTATTCATTTTTAAATTGAATGCTAAATTCTTTTATTGAAAAAAAAAAAAGCCTGCTTCTGATGAATGTAAAATATATCATGAAATACAAGATGTCCCAAACTGCAGCATTAAATGTATAAGTTACAGTGATTTTTTTTTGTTGTTGTTGAAAAGATGATTTCCAGATTCCTTAAAAAAAAGGGAAAGAAAATAGAAAGGTGAAAATTAGGGGAAAAAATATTCTTGTCTCTGGGAAAGAGATTTTTTTTTTTTTTTTCATTAGGTTTCTTTAAGAAGTGTAGATTTACTTCAAGTTCTCATTTTGTAGAGACTGCTTTTATAGATGTCTCCTCTACAACTGGAAAGTGCTGTGTTCTAGAAAGCTTTTGAAAATTTCCCAGAAGACAGTTCCTGGAAGCTTTGCTTCAAGAGTACTGTTCTAAGAGAAATAAATAAACAGAAACATTGTGCAGCAGAGTGAAGGAATTCTGGTTCCTAGTCTAAAAAATGAAATAAATTCAGAGTTCCCTACCTGAACATTTTCTTAGAATGGTCCAATGCCCCCAAAGTTATGCTGCAGGGTTTCCCTAGAATCCCAGGAAGCAGGTAAATGCATGGTGGTGTAGGATTATCTTCCTGCCTTCTAAAGCTCACCATCCTTTTGTAGGGCCATAATTCAAGTTTAATGTTGCAATAATGCCAGAACACAGTGTGACAACTACAAATGACTCTCTGACTGTGGCACTTGCCGCTGGACGGGAAAGGTCGCGAAGGACTCTTGCCTCAAAAAGACATTTCTCATCATGTTTTCTGGCAGGCCTCAAGGGCATGTCTTTAATGGGAGGCATCTGAGTAATTCCCAGGATCCTAGTGCCACTGCTTTTGTAGTGTTCATGAGCAGGTATGCAGAAAGGGCGAAGAATGAGGAGGGCTTGCACCATGACAATGCAGGCAAGGCGAAGGCCCTGCCCTCTCTCATGTAACTGGTCTTTTGTCTTCCCATGGAAGGGCCAGGCAGCCCTGTTAGGCAGAGGGAACTTGGGAACCAATACTTCCCATATTTTTAAGTCCCCCGAGACTGTCTGCTGCTGAAGCTCCACTCTTCCCTCCCTCCTAGCCAAAGTGCAAGAAGACAGTATCTCTGGCTTGCTTGAGAGGGAGGGAAAGGGGCAGGAGGAGAGTCGATAGCTCCCTGCCAAGTCATAGAGACAACTGGGACCCCTTGCTCTGGTTCCCAGGCAGGACTGGAATAGACAATGTTCTCACACACATCACTCTTGCAGAAAGGGTGGGTAAAGGATTGATGAGAGGCTGATTCCTTCCTACAAGCCAAGAGGGTCATGAACCCAACATGACTCCCAGAGAAAAAGTATTAAAAACAAGCTGGGGAGAAGACCTCCTAGCATTTAGCCTGTAGAACAGAAAATAGCTTTATTACTGGATCAGAAGCAAGTATGAAATCCTGGAAAATGCTCATACATATGATATATTTTTACTGTAAGTTCCATTTTCCAGCAAAGCTTCTATGACCCACATCTCTATTACCATATGACAACATAAATGCTGTTGAAGCTGAGGGTGGAATTTAAACAGAATAAATAAAATACATATATGCCCGCTGATATTATCTAATGAATACTCAGTTGCATTTGGTGTAACATGCAGTATATTCTTCAAAATTGCTACACATCTCAAAATCAGAGGTCCCTATGTAGCATAGTATGGCTGACACAAATTTTCTGCAAAGTTCCAATGTCTATAAATATATGAGGGGTGGGTGTCAACTGGAGGGGACCAATCTCTTTTTGATGGTGCACAGCAATAAGACAAGGAACAATGGATACAAACTGGAACATAGAAGGTTTCACCTCAACATGAGGAGAAACTTCTTACCAGTGAGGGTGACAGAGCACTGGAACAGGCTTCCCAGGATGGGTATGGAGTCTCCTTCTCTGGAGACTTTCAAGACCCACCTGGATGCATTCTGGTGCAGTCTACCCTGGGTGATCCTGCTTTTGGCAGGGGAGTTGGACTTGATGATCTCTGGAGGTCCCTCCCAATCTCTAATGTTCTGTGATTCTGTGCTCCTGTGATTCTGTTTCCCACTTGCAGCTGTGAACAGAGTCCCACAAAATTCAAAGCACTTGAACGAGTAGGGGAATATCATGGTACCCATTTTATGGATGAGGAAACAGACAGCACCAAGTGAAAGAATTTGATCTAAATAATTTGGAGAGTCAGAGATAGCAGCCTGAATAATAATGCAGGTCTCTTTAGTTCCTTTCTTTTCCTCCAGTTAAAATAGACTCAGATAAAAACTGCTCAATCAGAAAAGTGATATGGTTTAGCACTCAGCTACTAAGATTAGAATGTTTCTTTGCCACATGATTTTCTCAAAGTGAAATGAAGATATTTGGTAAATTGAGAATGATTACTTATTCATAGATTCATAGAATGGTTTGGATTGGAAGGATCATGTAGTTCCCACCACACTGCCATGGGCAGGAGCACCTTGCAGTAGACATGAGGCTCAAGGCCTCATCCAACCTGGCCTTGAACACCTCCAGGAAGGGAGCATCTTTGACTTCCCTGGACAACCCGTTCCAATGTCTCAGCACCCTTACTGTAAATAATTTCTTCCTAATATCCAGTCTATATCTTCTGTCCTCAGGCTTCAGTCCATTCCCTCTCATCCTACCGCTGCAAGCCCTTATAAAAAGTTGCTTTCTTGTAGAGCATTTCCAGGTCCTATAAGACTTTAACTTGACTGGGAGGGTCATTATATGCGAATGGAGATCTCTGCTCCTTTGAAAGTAAATCAAAGGGACAGGTGGTGGTGAGGTGGGAAAGCTGTCCAGCTATCAACTGACTCAGGTCAAGTGTGAAGTGATCTAGATTCAGTAGCTTAGATAAAATATTGGTCATTCAAGTGTCTTTATATCCACAGTAACAAACGGCTGACAATTTCTACAGAAGAAAAGAAAACTGAAACAAGCTCCTGCACTGCTGTTTTAGGTTATGTGGGAGTTTGCACCATAGCTTATTGTACTACATGAGTCCTGTGTCATGACTAGTTGTCCAGCCCAGTTGTCAAGTGTCTGTCTTTCACACAGGGTCTTTGTCACAATGTCAAAATGTCTTTTGTGTAGGTAGGCTGATTCCAAGCACAGACAGAGCACTGCATTGGGTAATGTCTGTTTCCATCCTCAGAGAAGATCTCTGCCCAGAAAGGGGTGGTGCTCTCTGATGAATGCCATGAGCGCAGGGTCAGGGGTCTCTGCACTGTGCTGTTGTATGATGGATATGAGGTCAACAAGCATGGGTGACATTTCCTAAGTCACACTGATTCCTGGAAAGACAATAACAAAACTCCAATTTACTTCAAGGGAAACAAATTCAGACCATAGGCCAGGGTCACAAAAAGCCCTGTGACAGAGCTGGAAGAGAAACTCTCAGATTTCTGTTTTACCTTAATAAAAAAATCCATCTTCCTGCCCTTTATTAGCTGAAGCTCCTCCCCTTAAACACATTTTTCCACTGAGTTCTTTGGGACGGTTTATTTATGGTCCTGATTTACCCAAGTAGTTTGGATACTTGCCCGTTTACAAGGAAAATTTTCCACCCTCAAGTGATCCACATTATAAAGTGAAGCTATAAACAGGACCATCTAGGGAAAAGGGGAGGTGGGAGGGGATAATATTGTTCGGTTCTGTAGAACAACTGAGTGAAATTGTACTTTTTATTGCACTTCATTTTCAGCCCTTTCCTTTCTATGGCCTCTGCCTTCTTACTTCTATAAACTAGACCATTTTTGCCCTAAACCCTTAAAACCCTTAAAATCCATCTTGCACAGCATTCTCATCAAATCCACTTTGTAAACATTCCTGGATAAGTCAGAGGACAAATGACTATATGTTCAGGAATACATTATAAAGTATTTCAGTTCCTATAGCTTAATGGAAACTGAGGATGGTGTCTTGAGAAGAATTTATTTGACAGTCTGAGAAATCTTTTCACCACAGAGGGTAATGTGTCGAGTATCAACCTAGAGTGTACTTTGGATTGCACGAGGCTTTATTTGCTAAGCACTGAACAATATAAGAGCAGGTTGGGGTGGATGCCATGCAAAGGCATTCTTCATGTGAGTGAATTGGATGTATCCACTGGTGTGAAACTGTGGTTTGATGTGATCATGCTTTTACAAGGCAGTTCTGATAGTGCTCTGTCAGGTGATGGTCTAAAGCAGGCGTTGGTGTCAGCCAGGGATGTAGCTGTTTGGCTCAGAAAGTGCGAGGCTCCCATTTCAGGAGAGTGATTCTGCAGTCTGTGGAAAGTGTTCCCTCCCATGAGAGGCTGAGAGATGAGAATTAAATCATGAGGCTGCAAAGACAATAACCTCTTGTTTTTTACAATAAGCAATCATCCTTTGTGTGTGCTGGAGATGGTAATAACCTTGCATTCTGGCACTCTTCTTAAACCGTATAAGCTCCATCCGGTCGTTTAGGCATTGTACTTGGACCACTTTGGGAATTTCCTTATTAAATGATTTGCCATTAGAAAAGTGCTGATTTCTTGATACAAAATGTTTTGTGAAAGTGTACCAGTGCTGTAAGTCACTGCCAGGAGAGAGAAAGCCTGTTACAGAAATTCACCTACTGGGCAGGTTCCTAGTTACTTCATCTGCTACACTACTAGGAGAGGAAAATCCATAAAGAAAGCTATTACCTTGAATGCTCATTCTTATTGCTTTGAGATACTCTTGCTAGAAGACAGGATTATCCTGAAGGACACATATATGGAAACAAGTATGATTTTTAACGTAACCTTTTAACACGGATAATGGATAACAGTTTAATACGCACTAGAATAAACAGTTTCTAGTGACATATGAAATACACTAGTGAAAAATGGCATCTGTGCAAGCATTAACTGAAAGTATTGCTAAATGAAACTCCAATATTTCCCTACATGCACCTAATGATATAACATCGATGAAGACTTTTGTCCAACTGCCTGTCTTTGAGTNGGCTGCTCCCTCCCTGGAGGTGTTCAAGGTCAGGTTGGACGAGGCCTTGAGTAACCTGTACTAGTGGGAGGTGTCCCTGCCTATGGTAGGGGAATGGAACTAGATGATCCTTGAGGTCCCTTCTAACGTTACCATTCTATGATTCTATGAGTGATTTCTGACCACTTTGTTGCTATGTCTGTCCAAGTTTATTATTCTTCTACCTTTTTCCATGTGACGATTTCATTGATTGTAGTCTTGGGATGCCTGAAAGTGTGACAGTTCTCTCCTTTGTTTTCACATGCTCTTGAGTTAGAAACTGAGCTGCTTTATTTACTTTTCAAAACCCCTAAACACCCTGAACCTGAGTATCATGGCTTTTGTTCACAACTCAAATACCTGTATTGTCTCACATATGTAGCTTGACTTCTAAAGCTGTGTCATAACTGGGACCTGTTTGAGTGCATTAAGCACCTAATTTAAAACTTGGAACTACACAGTAATTAATTTGCCATCTCTTAAAAAGCCTCTTTTATTCCAGTGCATTCAAGAATGCATGTCCTTTTTTATTGTATGTGTGTTTCTATCTGAAGCACCTGACAGTCCTTTGTTAAGAGTATGTGCTTGAGCTGTCACATAAAGTCAAACTTACAGTGCTCTTACTGCTCTGGGAGAAAACAACAATTCAACTAGGGACTGAGCATCCCTTGACACATGAGAGGTCAGATGTCTCCTGTTATCAGCTTATCAAGATCAGAGGAATCTATTGTCCTTACTAATTTACCCAGATTTATCTTGCAGTAAGTGTGCCTTCAGTGTCAAAATAACTCCTTCTGAAGATCCTGCTCATTTCTAATACATATGTTCAGAGAAGAGCACTAGAATTTATATTTTCTGTGCTTTAGTCAACATTTTACAAGAAACACTTATCAGTAGTCATAATGGCTTCTGATAACACAGTTCCTTTTATTGTGGAAATGTTTACCTTGTGTTGGGGCTTTAATGTACTTGAAAAGAGGTACATGATAATAGTGAGCCACAGGAAAGCAGTACAACCTCCAAGACAGCTTGTCTAGAGCAACCCAAGCAAATCTCAGAAGGGCTGTTGTAGCTCTCTCCTTGCCTCTTCTCTTCAGTCTGTTCTCCATTCTCCCTACTTTGAACCATCACTGACAGTTGCCTGACACCACAGCAGTGTGGTTCAGAGAACTAAATGAGTAGAAAACTGCATTGTTGGCGAGTAGACTGTCATGGTTTTAGTTCCCATGGGGTGGCTGAGAGCCAGAGCAGTACAAGAATTAAGGCAGAAACATGTGGCAGAAGGAGGAAAAAGACAGGGAAGGTTTATCATCGTTTATCTACAGATGTTTGGGACAATTTGCCTGGCTCATGGTCTGCTCTTGTTGAACTCTCTCCTGTCATCCACTTGGCACTGCACTATCAGTCAGATTTGGGAGAGCCAGACCTCCACCTCAGGTTTCCAAGAGAGATGATCCTGTTGCCACCCACTGAGGTTTGACATCTGTGCACTGTTTAGCCAAAAACCTCAAGTAATTCCTCAGGAAAGATGACAGCGGTGACCGCCATTGGTTCACATAATTCAAATGAGTCCCCATAAGCTGCTAGCTCTTGAGTGGCATTTGGGAATGATGGCTATCAAAAAGGGCTTCCAGGACCTTTTAGTTTGACATCAAGTAATTCCTCAGGAAAGATGACAGCGGTGACCGCCATTGGTTCACATAATTCAAATGAGTCCCCATAAGCTGCTAGCTCTTGAGTGGCATTTGGGAATGATGACTATCAAGAAGGGCTTACAGGGCCTTTTAGTTTGGCATCAAGTTTTCTTTTAGCCTCCCAACTATATTTGTACCAGCTAACTAAACTGGAACATAGTACACACCCAAACACTACCACAGTTTTCCAAGCTGTTCCATTTCTTCCACATTCTTGTCATAGCTTTGTCCTTGGCCAGCTGGTATTCTAAAAATTCCCTGCTCACAGTTCAAGGTCAGCACGAGCTACACATCAGCACACTGGTATTCCCAGTGTGTGATGAGGATGAGCCTCATGTGTTTCTGAGGGTGATGAATATGAGCTGTACCATGCCAGTTGTTCTCATGACTACAGAATGGGACATGGACAGTTTTAAGCCCGGGTGCAGTCCCACTTTCCTTGGAAGGAGAAAACGATGTGCCTGGGAAGTTGTCTTGGCTGGCACAGGTGAGCTCACCACTCCTAGGAAGCAGCAGAGCTGTTGTGCATATGCAGGTTGATGTCTCTGTTGGCATACACTGCTGTTGGCACTGCGGCAGGAAAGGGGTTACAGGACACAGCCCTCCTCCATCTCTGGGATGAGTGATATGCCTTGGTAATAGCACTTTCTCCTTCCATAATTTTAAATTACTTTTTTTCTTCCCCCCCTCTCTTTTGTGTGTTTAATATAAAGTAAAAAAGATTTTTCATGGTGATGATTGACACATGACTAAGTAGTTGAAATCTCTATACCAGAAATCCCCTAACCTTTTTCAATTGCTTAATGCTACGACAAGATCACACAAACTCTTTTCTGTCTATAAGCCTATTTATGCCATTAAAATGAATACAACTGGTCGTGGGAGGCTGATTAAATCTAAGTTCTGAGAAGCATGACTGCTTTGTAGGTAAATTTTGTTTTTTTGCAAAAATACTGAGTAGTTGTTTTGCACATCCTTCCAGGTTTTGTGTATTTGTTAGGCAGAGTTGATTGAAAAATGAAAACGTTGGTTTTGGATATTTTTGCAAAGAAATTTCACAGTATCACAGTATAAGCAAGGTTGGAAGAGACCTCAAAGATCATCAAGTCCAACCCATTACCACAGACCTCAAGACTAGACCATGGCACCAAGTGCCACGTCCAAACGTGCCGTGAACACCTCCAGGGACGGTGACTCCACCACCTCCCTGGGCAGCCCATTCCAGTGGGGAATGACTCTCTCAGTGAAGAACTTTCTCCTCACCTCCAGCCTAAACTTCCCCTGGCACAGCTTGAGACTGTGTCCTCTTGTTCTGGTGCTGGTTGCCTGAGAGAAGAAAGCAACCTCCTGCTGGCCACAACCACCCTTCAGGTAGTTGTAGACAGCAAGAAGGTCTCCCCTGAGCCTCCTCTTCACCAGGCTAAACAATCCCAGCTCCCTCAGCCTCTCCTCATAGGGCTTGTGCTCGAGGCCTCTCACCAGCCTCGTTGCCCTTCTCTGGACACGCTCAAGCACCTCAATGTCCTTCTTAAATTGAGGGGCCCAGAACTGGACACAGTACTCAAGGTGTGGCCTAACCAGTGCAGAGTACAGGGGGAGAATGACCTCCCTGCTCCTGCTGGCCACACTATTCCTGATGCAGGCCAGGATGCCATTGGCCTTCTTGGCCACCTGGGCACACTGCTGGCTCATGTTTAGGCGGGTGTCAATCAGCACCCCCAGATCCCTTTCTGTTTGGCTGCTCTCCAGCCACTCCGACCCCAGCCTGTAGCTCTGCATGGGGTTGTTGTGGCCAAAGTGCAGCACCCAGCACTTGGACTTGTTGGAAGCCATCCCATTGGACTCTTTCTGATAGGAAATGAATGGACTTGATTTCCACCCCCCCCCTCTCCCCCAGCCCTAATGCATTCTTGCTGTTACAATTCTGACTTGCAACTCAATACACATCACAAGAAGTTATTCTCCATTGCTTGCTACAAAATTCCTTTAGAGGAAAAAGCATTATTTTTAACTGGTTAATTTATTCCTCCTTAGATGGTAGTGATTAATGAACTTTATTTAAAAATAAACAATTAAGTGTAGAATCCCTGTTTTCTGCCTCTTTTCCCTGTTTGTTGCTTTAACTCAGAACTAATGGAAGAAAATTTAACAAAACTTTGTGGACTTGGACCCCAATCTTACAGAATCACAGAAATGCTCATATTGGAAAAGCCCTTCAGGATCACCAAGTCCAACTGATCACCCTGCTCTACAAAGTTCACCCTAAACCATATCCCCAAGCACCACATCTAAATGACTTTTAAACACACCCAGGGTTGGTGACTCCACCACCTCCCTGGGCAGCCCATTCCAATGCCTGACCACTCTCTCCATGAAAAGTTTTTTTCCTAATGTCCTGTCTAAACCTGCCTATTAGCATCTTGAGGCCATTCCCTCTTGTTCTTTCACTATTTACCTGTGAGAAGAGACTAGCAGCAGCTTCTCCACAATCTCCTTTGATTGCACAGTATCAAGAAAGATTACATGGCACGCATACAGACAGAACTGTGAAAGGCCTGTAACATGCATGGCAGAAAGAGGAAAAAGAATTCTTGTTCTGTTGGAATGCAGTCCAGACTGCTGGCCATTCTCTAGTTGAGTATGTATCTGAGAATCCTTTTTTTTTTCTTGGTATTACTTATGAAATGAATGAATGCAGAGTTGCCAATATTGACAGAATAATCTAAAGGTGCTCAAGGCCAAGTCTCACACTGTGCTGTGCAAGTCAACTATTCATAGCTGCCCATAAAAATTATATCCAGTCATCAGATCCTCTGGCTGAAGTAAGGATGGGCCTTAACATTCTTTTGTTAAGTTGACAATGAAAATAATTTCCTTTTTTTTTTTTTTTTTTTAATATTTAGTTGAAAATTTTCTACAGCAGAATTCTTGAGCTCTCAATGCCCTGTTAGACCTGGATAAGGTAGTATATGTATGATTCATGAGCATACATTGATTGAGATGCCTGCTTATTACTAAGCAAGCTGGATATTTACCTTGTAAAATTGTGATTTGTGAGATGCACTCAGGTCTCTGCTCCAACGAATGAAGTCTGTGAAACATACACAAGGCAGTTCTTGTGCAATAACACTGTAGGTGTCAAACCAACAGCACAACATATTTACTTGGGCTAATGTAAGTTTTCTCTAATCTCACATAACCCTATTGCCTTCACCAGTCCTGTGAACTTTTCCAGATGGGGAAGGTTTGAGCACTCTGCCTCACCTCTCACATGGATATCATATCATGGAAAAAATATTCACTCTGACCTTAAAGACATTTTAAAGACAAACATAGTAGGCTATGAGACCAAGGTCTGAAAAACCTTAGCTGTAATACACCTGTTTGTCTGTGTATTAACTATACTTCCTGACTTTTTCTGACCTTAAATAGGTTTATCCTGAGATAGGGCTAGGCATGTGCCCATTATAGAATCATAGAATCATAGAATGGTAAGGTTGGAAGGGACCTCATGGATTATCTATTTCCAACCCCCCTGCCTTAAGCAGGGACACCTCCCATTAGAACAGGTCACTCAAGGCCTCATCCAACCTGGCCTTCAACACCTCCAGGGAGGGAGCAGCCACAACCTCCATGTGAAATTGATATTAATATTGATATGCAGGTGAAGATTATCAATAACTATGAAAATTGTTTATTAATAGTAAANTGAGCTTTTCATTAACCCAGACCCCAAGGTCCTTTTCCTCAGGGCTGCTCTCAGACATTCCCCACCCAGCCTGGATTTGTGCTTGGGATTGTGCCTACCCAGGTGCAGGACCTTACACTTGGCCTTGTTGAATTTCATGAGGTTGGTCTGGGCCCACCTCTGCAGCCTGTCCAGGTCCCTCTGGATGGATCCCTGCCCTCTAGCAAGTCGAGATGACTGAATAAAGAACAGCACCAGTGTCCTGGTTTGAGCTAGAACAGAACTAATTCTGTTCACTGATTTTACATTTTTTACCTCAGTCTCTTCTAGTTATCTTTACTTTCTGCAGTGAAGAATATGTTTTCACAGACATTGTCTGCCTTTCGAAGTGATAATGCTCAGTGGCTTTAGTTAGTACCAAGGGTTGCTGTGCAGTCACTGCTAAACCTATGTGTGTACTGTGAGGAGGCTAAAAGTAAAAATCTGCACTTGCAGTGAGGAGAGGGCAGTTCAGATGACCCTAAAGTGACCAATGAGATGTTTCATTAAGGTAAAAGAAGACATGAGAACATTAAATAACTGCATTTATATTGTTCCTCTTATTTAAAGAACATAATTTTCATGTTCACATTGCTACAGTAGCAGAATCAATACAGAAGATTAACAAGAATGTATAATAGGCTTGCTTTTCAATCTGAGAATCACAGAATGTCAGGTGCTGGAAGGGACCTCCAAAGCTTATCCAGTCCAACACCCCTGCTAGAGCAGCATCACCTAGAGCAGATCACACAGGAACACATCCAGGCAGCTCTTGAATATCTCCAGAGAGGAAGACTCCCCACCCCCCCTGGGCAGCCTGTTCCAGGGTTCTGTCACCTTCACAGTGAAGACATTCCTTCTAATGTTTACATGAAACTTCTTCTGCCTCAACTTCCACCCATTGCCCCTTGTCCTGTCATTGGGCATCACCCAGCAGAACCTGGTTCCGTCCTCTTGGCACTCACTCTTTATATCTTTATAACCATTCAAGAGGTCACCCCTCAGGCCCCTCCTCTCCAAGCAGCAGATCCCCAGCTCCCACAGGCTCTCCTTGTAAGGAAGATCTTCCATTTCCTTCATCCTCATCATGGTTCTGTGCTAGATTCTCTCTCAAGCAGTTCCCTGAGGGCCTTCTTGAACTGAGGGACCCAGAACTGGACAGAATATTTGACATGCAGCCTCACCAGAGCAAAGTAGAGGAGGAGGTTAGCTTCTCTTAACCTACTAATCACAGCCCTTCTAATCCACCCTAGAATGACATTGGCCTCCTTGTCCACAAGAACAAATTGCTGTAGTTTTGGGATGCTGAGTTTACAATGTTACAGAAGCCCATAGATGGTTAAGACCACATGGTTGTAAGTGGCCAAGTGCTTCATTTTGATTTACTTTTGACAATATATAGATGTAAAAATGAAAAATGTCTCTCTCTGCTAACACAGATTTCTTGCAGAGGTAGTGCTGTGATTTAAAAAAAAATATTTCAATGTAAGAAGGTGCTAAAGAATCTTTCCTCTGTGAAAGATAATCAGTTTCCAGTATAATGTACATATTTTCCTTCCTTCCTTCCTTCCTTCCTTCCTTCCTTCCTTCCTTCCTTCCTTCCTTCCTTCCTTCCTTCCTTCCTTCCTTCCTTCCTTCCTTCCTTCCTTCCTTCCTTCCTTCCTTCCTTCCTTCCTTCCTTCCTTCCTTCCTTCCTTCCTTCCTTCCTTCCTTCCTTTCTTTCTCTCTTTCATTATTTCTCTTTCTTTCTTTCTTCCTTCCTTTCTTCCCTTTTTCCTTTCTTTCTTTCATTCTTTTTCGTTCTTCCTTCCTTCCTTTCTTTCCTTTTTCTTTCTTTCTTCCTTTCTTTCTTTCTCTCTTTCATTCTTTGTCTTTCTTCCTTCCTTCCCTCCTTCCTTCCTTCCTTTCTTTCTTTCTTTTTTCTTTCTTTCTTTCTCTTTCTTCCTTTCTTCCTTTCCTTTCTTTCTTCCTTCCTTTCTTCCTTTTTTCCTTTCTTTCTTTCTCTCATTCTTTCTCTTTCTTTCTTCCTTTCTTTCTCTTTCTTTCTTCCTTCCTTCCTTTCTCTTTCTTTCTTTCCTTTTTTTTTCTTTCTTCCTTTCTTTCTTTCTCTCTTTCATTCTTTGTCTTCCTTCCTTCTTTCCTTCCTTTCTTTTTCTTTCTTTCTTTTATTTTTCTTTCTTTCCCTTTTTCTTTATTTCTTCCTTTCTTTCTTTTCTTTCTTCCTTTCTTTCTTTCTTTTTTCTTTATTTATTTCTCTTTCTTTCTCTCTTTCTTTCGTCCTTTCTTTCCTTTCTTTCTTCCTTCCTTTCTTCCTTCCTTTCTTTCTTTCTCTTATTCTTTCTCTTCCTTTCTTCCTTCCTTCCTTCCTTCCTTTCTTTCTTTCTTTCTTTCTTTCTTTCTTTCTTTCATGGAAAACAGGACATTCAAAAGAACTTGACATTGCCACAGTTTTAGTGAAACCAGGAAGATTTTTGCTTATCACAAAATCACACAATCAGGAACTGGAAGGGACCTCAAAAGATCATCCAATCCAATCCTTTTGCTAGAGCAGGATCATCTGTACCAGATCACAGATTTATTTTATGTCAAGGGAATAAATACAAAGTTAGATGATTGCTGAGTGCTTTAGATAGTCTTATTTCATACCTCCTCTGTATGTATCTCTTGAATCCTTTCAGATTGAAAGGCTCAGAAAACAAATTTTAACCCTAATTAAACTAGTATACAATCAATTAAATTAAAACCAACAGCTAAAAGGAAATGGAAACGAGGTGATAGCAACAAGGCTCTCAAAGATCAGCAACACAATTTTTTTCCACTCTTTTCATGGTGTGGTGGTTCTGGTGTGAGATCATTCTGCCTTCCACAAAAGTGCACTGAATGGTCACTAAGTGTTTCTTGAGGAATGAGGAGCATTTGCATATAGGTAGGAATTATATCTACCATGAATCCATTCTTCCTTCTACAGCCCAGTGCCCAGTGAATCACAAGATCATAGGATGTTAGGAGTTGGAAAGGACCTAAAATAATCATTGAGTCCAACCCCCCCATCAGAGCAGGAACGTACAATCTATCTTAGGTCACAGAGGTACACATTCAGATGGGCCTTGAAAGCCTCCAGAGAAGGAGACTCCACAACCTCTCTGGGGAGCCTGTTCCAGTGCTCTGTGGCCCTTACACTAAAGAAATTCCCCATTGTGCTGAGGTGGAACCTCTTGTGCTGCAGCCTACATCCATTGCTCCTTGTTCACTGTTTCTTGAGGACTGGGGAGCATTTGCACATAGGTAGGAATTATTTCTATTGTGAATCCAGCCACAAAAGCTGAATGTGAAACTTCTCACTGAGTCATTTATTATATGTACCTCGAAATGGGGGGCTTTTATCTTTGGCCAGGTCTGCCCCATAGCATCTAAGAAGAGGAGGAGACCCCTGTGTACATCATTCCTTGGTTTTCACAGGAGAGAAACACAGCTAACAGACCACAGAAGAAACAGTGGTGATTACCAACCTATTCTCCTGTCATATTTAACAGTTCTGTCTATCTGGGCCAGAACTAGAGTAAATGTAAATATATAGAGCTTTTTAGGGCACTTCTGAATTATTTTTAGTTAAATAAGCTGGAATCCTGCCTGTTTTCAATATGATTAGAGATTGTCCTACTGGAAACCAGATTCTACATTTGATTTCCTTTATTGTTTCATCTGCTAGCCTCAATTTGCTTGTGATTACATGTAACAGGGATTGGGGCTGAGGAGAAAAGAATGACTGTATAGAAATGGAAGAATGAAGACTCAGAGGCAGTCTCCCTCTATAAAATATTCTGAACTTGTAGAAATTCTGCAGTTTCTTCCATTTAAGATGTGAAGCCTGTAACCTTTTCTCATCAGGAGGACAATTCTTGAGAAATTTCATCTAAGTGAAGTGCGATTTGTCGCAAAAGTATGTATTTCAGAAGGGGATTGCTCTCTCAAAAAGCTCCTCAGGGACTCCACAGTAATGCCATCTAACAGAACACATCCATACCTTCCTTATACCTCTTAAAGCCTTCACTGATCTCAGGCAAGTCAGTTTTCTCCCAGCCTCTTGGTAACCTTAGACACTTTGAGAATGGCAGTATTTTTGTACTGACTACTCCCTGCTGTTCCCCTTCCTTGTGCAGTCCCCAACACCACTTTCATTTGAAAAGGTGCTGATGTGACAATGCATAGGCCTCTAAGAAAAAAGATTAACTATTCTCACTGACTGCCCTCCCCATAGCTCAGGCAGACATATCTTACAACATTTATTTAGTGGGGTTTCTTTTCTGTTTTAACTATGTTAATTCCTTTTGATCGATTAGCACTTTTTAGCAGCAGAATAAGGTGACCATATGCCCAGTTTTCTTCTTAATCATCATTGTTGTCTTTTCTTCCTTTTCTTTCTTTTTTCTTTTTTTTTTTTTTTTTTTTTTTAGGGCAGTTTAAATTCAGCTGAATTTGCTTTTTCCCCCCATTTGTTACTGATAGACTACTTTCAGTGTGCTGACTGTAAAAATTCTTTTGGAAAGCTGCCTGGTTTCTCTCTAGAGCCTGATATAAAGTCTTCAAAGTAAGATTAAGAGTTGTTTGTTCATTTATTTATTTATAAACAGTGTCTTCAAGAGGGGGAGATGGGTCTTTTATTACATAGACCCTGAATTTCTAGTTCAAGCCCTCTAAAGATGCAGGCTTATTGCATCTTTTATTCAACAGAAACAGAATTTTCCCATTAGTTCTAGAGGCATCATCTGCTGAAGGGTGCAAGGATCAGCAAAGCAGCAGTCAGTTAATGGTTTTTCATTGCTGGTCTTATTAATTGATTATTGATTTTATATTTCATGAAGAAATGCAGAATAATCTGGAAAAGTGAGGATGCTTTGTGCATTCTGTCATCACAAGTGTTGGAATTGTTGCGGAAAACTAATCTGGAGCAAGTGTAAAAACCATTTCCCTATTAAGTGCTGCTGTCTACCATTCCTCTCCAGTCAAACTCAGAAAAGATATCTTGTGAAAGTCTTCAAGTGTTTGCTCTCAACCTCATTATAGTTTAAAAATATCTTTTCCTGACAGCTACAGAAAAAAAAAAAGGGGGGGGGGACTGAAGTTTGAGGATGTGTTAGTCTGAGGTAGAATCAAGTCTTATTTTTGATCCAGATCACAAAACTTTGAGGGTTTGCAAGACCATCCATAGTTATTAGACATTTAGCTTTTCCATTTAGGAGTCTTAGAATTGTCTGTCAATATGAGTAAGTGATGTCCTGATGTCTCTAAGCTAGAGGAAAAGTATTCCTTGGAGATACCACTCACATTTTGGGGCATGACTGGGCAGGATTCAGTTTAAGTCTTTCAGCAACTGCATTTAGGTACTTAAAAATGATCAGCAGAGTTAGAAATCAAATGTTGATCTCCTCACTCCTACTTACATCTCAGTTAAAACACTAAGGCTTATGTGGTGTTTATTACCTTCTTTGCAGACTCCAAAGTACACAANTTGTGGCTGCTCCCTTCCTGGAGGTGTTCAAGGGCAGGCTGGACAAAGCCTTGAGTGACCTGTACTAGTGGGAGGTGTCCCTGCCTATGGCAGGGGTTGGAACTAGATGATCCTTGAGGTCGCTTCCAACCTTACCATTCTATGATTCTATGATTAAACCTTAAAGTAGCCAACATTTTCTTTCCCTTCATCTCCAGGATAATGAAAGGGCATACAGGAATAGATCGCCACAATGGAGAGGCTTTCACATTTTAAAGCAGCCCTGAAAAGATTTGAGAGTTGCAGGAGAAAATGAAATAGACAGCTAATATATGGCCTAATCCAGTGGCTGCAGAAATCAGCAGGCATGCTGGCAACACCCTTCTGACAGAGAGCAAGTTCTGCCTAAGGAAACTATAAAGCCAAATACACAAAATGTTTGGAAATGCTTTGGAGAATGAGGAGGAAGAAAGGTAAAATGTAACATATTAAAAGTGAAGATAGAAGCAGCATAAGCTCATTGTTTTTTATTTGTAAAAGTAGGGTGGAAAATAACTACTGAGGAGGGATAGAGCAATTCTGAGTTATGAACTAAGCCTGCTAGTGAACTGTTCTCTGAATATTTCTCAAAGAATCATAGAATCATAGAATGGTAAGGTTGGAAGGGACCTCAAGGATCATCTAGTTCCAACCCCCTGCCATAGGCAGGGACACCTCCCACTAGCACAGGTCACTCAAGGCCTCGTCCAACCTGGCCTTGAACACCTCCAGGGAGGGAGCAGCCACAACCTCCCTGGGCAACCTGTGCCAGTGTCTCACCATCCTCACTGGAAAGAACTTCCTCCTAACATCCAGTCTAAATCTCCCCTCTTCCAGTTGAAACCCATTTCCCCTTGTCCTGTCATTACAAGAAGATGAATTATTTGTTGAAATTATATTTTTAAAGAAGAAAAATGTCAAATTCAAATGGTGTAACCACAGAAAATAATTGAATGCACCTTAATATCACATTTCCTTGGGGCATTTTTGTATGGTATTTGGTTTTCCAATTATTTTTTTTTTATTGAGCAATTTGGAACAAATATAAACAGCCAAACTTGAATGAAATAATTTTGAAAGGAAAATTCTTGTGGGGTCCCAGACCTCCTTTTCAACTCATATTTGCAGATTTGAGTTTCCAGACTAAGTTTGACTGAAAAATTTTCAGTGCCTAGGGATAAATCACTTCTGTCCTTCTTTAAATAACACTGTGTGGGCTATTTGTGTGCTAAATGAGTATTACCTTAACCATAGCTGCTTTGTTCAGACTGATATCAGCCCAGAAAGCAAATTGTATCCTGGGCTGCATCAAGAGAAGTGTGGCCAACAGGTCGAGGAAGGTGATTCTCCCCCTCTACTCCACTCTGGTGAGACCTCACCTGGAGTACTGCATCCAGTTCTGGAGCCCCTATTGCAGGAAAGATGGGGATTTGCTGGAGCATGTCCAGAGACGGGCCACGCGATGCTCTGCTATGGAGACAGACTGAGAGAGTTGGGGTTGTTCAGTCTGGTGAAGAGAAGGCTCCCAGGGGAGACCTTATTGTGGCCTTCCAATGCCCAAAGGGGGCTACAGGAAAACTGGTGATGAACTTTTTAGGGTGTTGTGTAGTGAAGGACTAGGGGGAATGGAGCAAAAACTAGAAGTGGGTAGATTGAGATTGGATATTAGGAAGAAGTTCTTCAGCATGAGGGTGATAAGACACTGGCACAGGTTGCCCAAGGAGGTGGTGGAAGCCCCATGCCTGGATGTTTTTAAGGCCAGGCTGGATGTGGCTCTGAGCAACCTGATCTAGTGTGAGATGTCCGTGCCCATGGCAGGAGAGTTGGAACTGGATGATCCTTGAGGTCCCTTCCAACCATTACAATTCTGTGATTCTGTGATTTGTCAAAGAAGGTGATCAAGAGAAGGCTATAAAACATGAACAGAAGTCTGTTTTACACTAAGTGTTATTGAGTCTCACTGAAGTAATGATATCTTTATTTATTGTGATGTCTAGGAGAGAATGGAAGGGCTTACAATTATTTTGACCATCAGACTTAATTGAAATAAGAATGGGTAAATTTTCCATACGCCTAAAACAGATGGAGGTACTATAATATAGCTGCAATTTTGTCTGTGTTAATTCTGCTTTATAAGCCTGAATCTCCACCTCATTACTTAACCTTAATGAATGAATGCCACGCAAGGTTCAGCTAAGGGAAATGATAAAGAAATAAATGAACAAACGACAGCAGCAATGAAATTGTCATCTGAAGAAAGAAACATACATAATTCACCATGTCAGGAAAGGTGCAGGAGTAATAGGTTATATGGATCACTGCTCCTACTGTGATGTATCAGAAATCCCTGGATTGGTCTCATGCACACACATCACTGGAGTGAGTGTGACTAGAACTATGACTTTCCTGAAAATAAAAACCCCAGTGCTGAGAACATTTGTCTCCAGACGCTGGCAGTTTCACAAATAATGTCACCTCTTCAGAGCATGTGGATTAAAATCATTCACTTTAAAGTACATTCAGTTATTCTGTTACAACATCAAATCTCTGCAGTTCTGTTAACTTCAGCAATGCAGGCTGTAGTTATAGTGGATGGTAAAAAATGGGAAGCTTGTAAATAGAAACAGAGGGTGATAAAAACGTGAAAAGTCCCATCCCTGGTGACATTCAAGGTAAGACTTCTTGTGGCTTCCAGCAGCCTGATCTAGTTGGTGGTGTTCTTGCACGATGTGATGGGGTTGGACAAGATGACCTTTGAGGGTCTCTTCCACCTCAGTGCAATCTGTGAATCACAGAATGTCAGGGGCTGGAAGGGACCTCAAAAGCTCATCCAGTCCAACTCCCCTGCCAAAGCAGGATCATCTATACCAGACCACACAGGAATGCGTCCAGGTGGGTTTTGAGTATCTCCACAGAGGGAGACTCCACAAACCCCCTGGGCAGCCTGTTCCAGTGTTCTGTCACCCTCACAGTGAAAAAATTCTTCCTCATGTTTAAATGAGACTTCCTATGCCTCAGCTTCCACCCATTGCCCCTTGTCCTGTCATCTGCTGGAAACATCTGAGGCCACAAGCTACCCAGAACTGGAGGACAGAAATTACTCTTACCCCTTTCCAAGAGTAACAATGAGGATACTGCACACTGATTGGAAATTTAAAGAGAGATTCTATTTACAAGAGCATATATACAAAAAGCAATCAGGTAGAATAAGTACAGAACCTGTAAGGCCCAAACTGGCCTTCTAGAATCCTCCATCTCTTCTATCNGCTTGGAGAAGAGGAGACTGAGAGGTGACCTCATCAATGTTTATAAATATGTAAAGGGTGAGTGCCAGGAGGATGGAGCCAGGCTCTGCTGGGTGTTGCCCAATAACAGGACAAGGGGCAATGGGTGGAAGTTGAGGCATAGGAAATTCCATGGAAACATGAGGAGGATTTTTTTCCCCGTGAGGGTGACAGAACATAGGAACAGGCTGCCCAAGGGAGTTGTGGAGTCTCCCTCTCTGGAGATATTCAAACCCAACCTGGATGCATTCCTGTGTGATCTGCTCTAGACGATCCTGCTCTGGCAGAGGGGTTGGACTGGATGATCTTTTTTGAGATCCCTTCCAGCCCCTAACATTCTATGATTCTATGTTAAATGTGGAGTTTGTAAATATGAAATGACATCCCAAACCCACGGAATGTGTCTGAGTTCCCATGTAGAAGTATGCCGATTTAGTTCCTAAGGAAAAGTGGAGCTCAGAGTGACCCTTCAAATCTTGTCATCATCAGTGCACAACACAGACAAATATTCCTTCTGTCACTAGAACCTTGTACCCTAAAGGGCAGGCTCAGAAATGCTGGGCTTGCAGAGGCCTCTTTGGTCTTCTAAGGTTACAAGATTTGCATTGGGAATGCTTAACTGAAGTTTGTTCTTGCGAATCTCAGATCTATTAGAAGCTGTAGTTGAAAAGGTGGGTCTACATGCCTGCAAAAAGAAAATGAAAAAGCTCAGAACGAGCAGAAGGGCTTAGTTTTCACTAGAAGTCAGGGCAAGGAAGCACACTTCACAAATCTCCATGGACTGGAAGAAACAATTTTTGTTTAGAAGTAGGTAATGTGAGAAAGGAGGCTGAGTGCTCTTCTACATTAGCCATTTAGTCAAAGCAAGGTGGTCAAACCATCAATACTCAGGAATGGATACTGTCATGAATGGACAGAGGAGTCAGTGCACC
>WBNM01006525.1:0-12594 GCA_013399055.1 Ramphastos sulfuratus | reverse complement strand
GCCTCAGTTGCTCTTCATAAGATGCATTTTCCAGGCCCTTCCTCAGTTTCATTTCCCTCCTCTGCACTCACTCCAGCACCTCCTCATTTCAGTACAATATTTCTTTTTACCAGCATTTGTTGGACAGGTAGAGAGAGATATCAGATGCCTTCTCTCTGGAAAGAGTTAATCCATCCCCAAAGAGCAAGATGAATCCAATAGTCAAATACTGAGCTCCCAGACATCAGTTTGGGTGAAGTGTCTTATTTTAATATGTTAATTTAATGAAATGATGCAGTTTATTTTCTATCTTAAGGGAGAGGTGCTGATAACTATCTCAACTTTAGATTCATCCTCACTTGCCTGTACAGATCAGCCTTCCACTTTACCAGGGTGATGTTACTGGATGTGGCAATTTATAATTGGAAATGGCAGCCTGGAGGTTTTCTAAAAGCTTTGGCTTTTTTCTGAATACTGTGGAATTTCATTAATTATTATTATTTTGACTATGAAAAGAGGATTTGCCCAAGGGCAGTTTTGAGTCTCCTTAAAGATGATTTTTCTCCACGGAAGGTTGCCAAGATTTCAAATTCCTCTTTCAAGAGCCTCAGCTGGTTTGGTGGGAGGTGGCTGGAGTGAGGAGTGTGAGCACTTACAGCTTTTGGAAGGAGACCTCAAACATTGCTTGTTCTCTTTGAGGCTGTTTTGCCTCCCTGGACTTGGGGCAGATGTCACAAATTGTAACCCACCGAATATTCCCCACCGTGCCTGCTGCTGCCTTTGCCTCCTCGAGCATGAGGAAGGAGCTGGCAGTGCAATTCCCTAAGTAAGGCATTTTGGGCTCACAGTAGGGTGTCTATACAAGATGGGATCATTTATAACCTGTCATGTGCCAGGCCACAGCTTTCCTTTTCCAGAGAGTCCTTTCTGCAACACAGTCCAAGAGATAGGTGGAAAAGGGAAGATTTCATATGAATACTGCTATCTGAAGCTGCGAATCACAGGGTCCTGGAATCTGAGGATGGCTGAAGTTGGAAGGGACCACTGGAGGTCAGCTTATCCAACCCTCCTGCTCAAGAAGTTCCACCTGCAGCCAGTTGCACAAGAACTGTGCCTTATGAGGAGAGGCTGAGGGACCTGGGGCTGCTTAGTCTGGAGAAGAGAAGACTGAGAGGGGATTTAATGTTTATAAATATCTGAGGGCTGGGGGTCAGGAGGGGGGGACAGGCTCTGCTCACTTGCTCCCTAGGATAGGACAAGGAGCAATGGATGGAAGCTGCAACATAGAAGGTTCCACCTCAACACAAGGGGAAACTTCTTCACTGTAAGGGTCACAGAGAACTGGCACAGGCTCCCCAGAGAGATTGTGGAGTCTCCTTCTCTGGAGATTTTCAAGGCCCATCTGGATGTGTTCCTGGGTGACCTGAGCTGGTCCTGCTCTGGCAGGGGGGTTGGACTCAACAATCTCTTTGGGTCCCTGCCAACCCCTGACATCCTGTGAGCCTGGGAACTTGTGCTGTTGCCTTTTAAGTAAGCATCTCCAGGAATGGAGAATTCACTATGGAGATCACCTTATAAAATTGGTCATTGTAGCCAAGGAAATTACTGGAAATCACTTCTGTTTTGTCAAGGTTAGGGAAGAAAAGGAGTGAAGGAAGAGCAGGTATAACCTTCTACAATGATGGGAAACCAAATGAGAAGCTTCACTGTAGTATTTTATCAGAACCTGAAAATGAAGATAAAATTTCTAAAAGATAAATAGAATTGTCCCCTCCACTAGTAGTTTGTTGATTTTTCTTTTCACCACCAAAGAGATCCCAGTGGAGCAACTTTTTCCTTTCATCCTCTTCCCACTGCACATATATAGGGCAAAGAGGACCATGACCATTTTATACTGTAAGCCTTTCAAACAAGCCCTTCAAAACCCCAATTGATGATCAGAAAAGAAAGAAATTTGAATCCATCCCAGAGCTGTGACTCATCTGTCTAGAACAGACAAGTTCTTGTGATGAATCATTTTCTTTTGTTGCAAGTTTTTGAGTAATTAAATACAAGGTGAGGATGCAGCCCTTTAAAGCATTCTCCACTTCAGTAGTTAGACAAAACCAATATCAGCATTAATTCTGAAGCCTCAAGGTGTAAGGCTAGCAGTAAAACATTGTGTCTTGCCATGGTGGGAGGTTTGCACCTTCATTCACATCAGCATCTGCTGGAGATCACAGAATCACAGAATCACAGAATGAATCTGGTGTTACTTCTCTTCCAGATGGAGTAGTTTCTCAAATACTGAGCTGAACATCAGGAATTCCCATTGATTCTCTATTGATTCCTGCAGAAGCACAGAATGTCAGAGGCTGGAAGGGACCTCCAAAGCTCATCCAATCCAACTCCTCTGCCAGAACAGGGTCACCTAGACCAGATCACACAGCAACACATACAGGTGGGTTTGGAATATCTTCAGAGAGGGAGACTCCACAACCCCCTTGGGCAGCCAGTTCCAGTCTTCTGTCACCCTCCCAGGGAAAAAAATTCCTCCTCAAGTTCAAATGAAACTTCCTATGCCTCAGCTTCCACCCATTGCCCCTTGTCCTGTCATTGGGCATCACCCAGCAGAGCCTGGCTCCAGCCTCCTGACACTCACATTTACATCTTTATAACCATTGCTGAGGTCACCTCTCAGTCTCCTCCCAGCAGCACAGCCCCAGCTCCCTCAGGCTCTCCTCCTACCAGAGCTGTTCCATTCCCTTCATCCTCTTTGTGGCTCTGTGCTGGACTCTCTCAAGCACTTCTATGTCCCTCTTGAACTGGGGGTGCCCAGAACTGGACACAGTACTCCAGATGAGGCCTCAGCAGGGCAGAACAGAGGGGCAGGAGAACCTCTCTTGACCTACTAACCACAGCCCTTCTAATCCACCCCAGGATGGCATTGGCCCTCCTTGCCACAGGAGCACAGACTGCTGCAACATCTATGTGCATTGCTCCAGAAAGGCTCTTTGTAGTAAATGCTCCACACTGAATGGCTCCAAATCAATTAAGACACAGACTCTGATCCAGCTACTCAGCATGGTAACAAAGGGCTAACAAGGGACAGCAACAGCTTAGAGTCTTATGAAGGGAAAAGACCGACACAGAAAGATTACCAAAATACTCCAAAGTTACTCATCCATGTGTAAGACTGCCCATTTATCTTTCCTCTGTAACTCACTTTCCCTTTTGTTTTAAAGCTGAGTGAGAAATTGGCTTTGCTTTCATTCCAGGGGAAAAAGGCTGCCAACCCCTGAATGATAAATGAAATAAATGAAATAAATAAAATAAATGAAATAAAAGAAGCAACTCTCAGTCGAAGCTCCATGAGTTAGCATCTCTGCTGATTTTCAGGATTTTCAGGGAGTTGATTGTGGGGCTGGAACTCTTCTTCTGGAAGGGAAGGCTGAGGGAGTTGGGATTCAGTTTGGAGAAGAGAAGGCTCTTGGCAGATCTGATAGAAGGTGGAGCTGGAGAGGGACTGTTTCCAACACCCTGTAGTGATACAATGAGGGGCAATGGTTTGAAATTAGAGAAGAGTAGATTTAGGTTGGATATTAGGAACAAGTTCTGCACCCTGAAGGAGATGGGACACTGAAATAGGTTACCCAGAAAGGTAGCTGAGGTCCAGTGTCTGGAGATGTTCAAGGTCAGGCTTGACAAGTCTCTGAGCAACCTGACTCAGTGGAAGGTGTCCCTGCTCACTGAAGGGGGGTTGGATTAGACGACCTTTGGAGGTCCTTTTCAACCTAAACCATTCTATGATTCTATGTAGGCTTTGGACATCTTATTTGCTTCCATCCACAGCTGGTTTCTGTGGATCCATAAGAAGGTCTGAGGCTGCAAGCACTTGCAAAGTAGAGAGTCATTTGATGGCTACCTCCTCAGCAGCTGGAAAGGATCTCATGTCCTTTCAGCAAATCCAGATCTGAAATAATTAGGAAGGGCATAAATGTAGTCTTTAAAAGGGAACAAAACTTTTCAGCACCTGTATTTAATCAGCTCTAAGTATGAGAATGTGTATACCCTAAAGGGAGGATCTGCTCACATCTTAGCATTTTATTTTCCTGTTTACTCATTCTTTCTCCTCCATTTTTCCTCTTTTTTGGGCCTGTGCTTTCTCTAGCCCTTCTCCTGCCTTTCTCTCCCTGTGGCAGCTCCTAACTCACAGACTTCATCCTAGCCCCTCCATTGAAATGTTAAATGGATGGGGCCAATTTCTTTTCAGTGCTCCACAGCAACGAGACAAGGAACAATGGATACAAACTTGAATATAGAAGATTCTACCTCAACATGAGGAGAAACTTCTTTGCAGTGAGGGTGACAGAGCACTGGAACAGGTTACTCAGATTGTGGAGTCTCCTTCTCTAGAGACATTCAAAACCCACCTGGATGCCTTCCTCTGTGGACTACCCTGAGTGATCCTGCTTTCTTAGGGGGGGTTGGACTCAATGATGTCTGAAGGTCCCTTCCAACCTCTAATGTTCTGTGATTGGCTTCCAGTCTTCTCCATTTTGGAGATATTTTATAGAGCAGGTAAGCCAAAGGGGCAAAAGTGAGGAAAAGATTCTGTGGCAGTTGTTCCCTGGAAAAAAAAAAAAAATTGAAGTGGCACTTGAGCTATGACTAATTTATTTAGTATTCAGAATTTAGTGAATTCTTTTGTCACATCACCCATCATAAATAAAAGGAAAAAAAAATAGAAACCTGTTTGATGCCTCAGGCATGTTTTAGTTTGTTGTTCAGGTCAGTTCATTTCAATGCTTAATTTTTAATGGTTCATTTAACATAACTGTTTAGACTAGAAAATATTTTCATAGAAAACTTTGGTTTTGGGGTCAGTTGCTGTCACCTCAAAACATTTTGAGTCTGAGATGACAGGTTAAACATCAATTAGAAAAGGTGGTCTTGTTGTTTGGCCACTTGAATGGGGTGCAGCAGACTCAAGCTTTGAATTTCAGTCTCTGCTACCAATTCTTTGTATGACCTTGGGTAGAACACTCAAACCAAGCCTCCAAAGCTTTTAGAGAACAAATAATTTGACTCACACAGTTGCTTGCACAGATTTCATGCAACACTCAGGATCCTCTCTGTGAAAGGAAATGATGACTTTCCTCTACATAGCAAAATGAAGCCCAGCAGTGTCTGAGGTACCTAAAATGATGAACTTAGTGGGTCTAGGAGCTTCTAACTAGAAATGATTGTCTGATAGCATGTGTTTAATCACAGACAGTGGTATGATATAAGAGAGCTATTTCTCAGCTCTAAACCATAATTAAGAAAAGGTTTTCTGTGCTGATGTGCAATTTCTAATATTTACTTAATTTTTCTACCATTCTTTTTTTTTTTTTTTTCCCTTTGTTTCTGGCAGAAATAAAACTGCAAGCAAGCATAAGCAGCACATTTTCAAGTGTTCCAATGGCCTCTCCTCACATTCTTCTTCATTCCTACTGGATCATCTTCCTTTGCTGAGCTCCCTCTCACATCTCCAAAATGCAGTAGGGGTTCATGACAATTCTTGAGTCATTAAACTGACCTGTTTGACAAAGGGAGCAATAAAATTCTTAATTAAATAGGAATAGAAATGTGGCTTCTTTTCTCTGAAGGCAAGCCCTTGAAAGCGTTTTCTTAATCCCAAGTATTAGCTGCAGAGCAGTTGCCCTGCAGATGTCAAATTCTTCTTCCAGCCCCCTACATCTTGGCCAACCAAAAGAGGAGCAGTAGCACAAATGATTGGGACTAACAACATATTTCTTTCTATGAGAAGGAAGGATGCATGCCAGAAGAACATAATTAAGAACACCAACTAAGGCTTTGTTGATTTACCTGAAGCAAGAATCTCTGCATGCTGCTTTTTGCCTAAGCAAGGCTATTCATCAACATTCAAACAGGTAGCAGTGGCTCTGAGAGCTCCACTCAGGAGAGCTGAGTTCTGCTTGCTTACAATTCCAGCACCCACATGATAATAGCCTTCTTTTTCCTGCCACCTTTGCCTATCTTACCCAGGCAGATTGAGCATTTTTGAGGCCAGGACTTCGCTTTCATGCCATGTTTGTGCAAGACCTAGCAGGAGATTCCTGTTACCTACTTATTGCTATTCCCAGTGTTTGCAAAGTTCATTAAAACCCTCTGAGGAGAAGGGATGGATGTGAGACAAGGCATCAACACTGCAGAGAAATCCATACTTTGCTGTATACAAATNAGGCCAGGATGCCATTGGCCTTCTTGGCCACCTGGGCACACTGCTGGCTCATGTTTAGGCAGGTGTCAATCAGCACCCCCAGATCCTTTTCTGTTTGGCTGCTCTCCAGCCACTCTGAGCCCAGCCTGTAGCTCTGCATGGGGTTGTTGTGGCCAAAGTGCAGCCCCCAGCACTTGGATTTGTTGAAAGCCATCCCCTTGGACTCTGCTCATCTGTCCAGGTGCTCAAGGTCCTGCTGCAGAGCCCTTCTTCAAAGGCAGTCATAAGCCTGCTCAAAAATACAATGCACAGAGCTGCTTATAGAATCACTGAGGTAGCTCTTGGTAGCTCCCACCTATGAAAATGAAGATTTAAGCATGAAACACAAGCCCTTTTGTTTTGAGTGGGGCTTATTAGATGCTCTCAGCACTTCAGATAAGTGTTTTCTTCCCTGAGCATCCTTCTCTGACTTCAGTAATTTCAGAATAAGCAGGCAGTGCTTCCAGACACAGCCTACCCTTTGCCAGAGCATCACACTGCTCATCTGCTTCCTTCCAAAAGCAAGTCCACAGCGCTCTCCCATCCTAAGGACTCTGCACTGATTACACAGGAGTTGGTAGTTGGCAAATCACTTGACAAAGAGAAGAATGGCATTTTAGCATCAAGGCTTCCCACAGGAGACATTATACCTTCAAGGGGGAGAGGCAGAAGGGGAAGGGAGGGGGGGAGAAGGGGAAGAAGGACGGATACATAGTGGCAAGGCACCCAGGATGTCACTTACAGTCGGTTGGCCGCAGTTGTCAGGGTTCACTTCCATTAAGCTTTTTGTCAGTTCAGAAACTTTACACATGAGGCTGTGTGAAATGTTCTGCCACTGCTGACTGCCCGGGGCTAGCCTACAGTACCTATCTTGTCACCAGTTTTCCAAAAAACCTCTCTGAGAATTAGTTGCATATGTTGGGCAGGAGAACCATAGGAGGTGAGGTTTTGTCTGTTGTTTGTCAGCTTGGCACTGGCTTTTTATTAATTTTCCTGCAATGACGGGACAAGGGGCAATGGGTTTAAACTGGCAGAGGGGAGATTGAAACTGGATGTTAGGAGGAAATTCTTTACAGTGAGGGTGGTGAGACACTGGAACAGGTTGCCCAGGGAGGTTGTGGCTGGTCCTTCCCTGGAGGGGTTCAAGGCCAGGTTGGAGGAGGCCTTGAGTGCCCTGTTCTAGTGGGAGGTGTCCCTGCCTATGGCAAGGGGTTGGAACTAGATGATCCTTGAGGTCCCTTCCAACCTTACCATTCTATGATTCTATGATTCTTTTTTTTTTTAACGATGATGATGATGATGAAGATTATTGTTATTACTATTAGGTCTGGAGGATTTTTTTTTTTTTTGCAAGGGATGGGCTTTGGTTTGGGGTTTTAAAGGAGAGGAGATTGCCATAAAGTGCTGCAAAGATTAACTGAACATTTACCATCAGGAAAAAAATAGAGTGATGGTAGTGAGGTGATTTCTCCTGACATGAAGGAAAGCCTCCTCTGTGGGCTTGTAATTGTGGCTGTAAAAGTGACTGTAAGAAGCTGATGGGAGCTAGAGTCTGCATTTCAACTGCTTTAAAAATGTAGTGGTTATTATTAAGTGCAACTCCAATAAACTTAGCTTTCATTCAAAAAGAAACAGACTATATTCAATATATAGTCTATAATTCTGTAAGCAATTGGAAAAAGTCTCATGATCACTAGTCCTTGTTCTTGTGGGGGAACTTCAACATACCACATGTTAGCTGGAAAAACAGAGAGAGAGAGAAAACAGTCCAGAAGGTTCCTGGAGTGTGTGGGTGATAACATCCTGATGCAGCTTGTGAGCTTGACACCAAGGGAAGGCTCTCTGCCAGACCTGCTATTTAGGACCAGAGGAGGACTGATGAGTGAGGTGAAGGTTGGAGGCCATGTTGGGGACAGCAGTTGTGAACTGGTAGAATTTTTGATTCATGGGGAAGTAATAAGTGGAGTCAGCAGAGCTACCACCTTGAACATCTGAAGGGTGGATTCTGACCTGTTTAGGAGCCTTATTGACAGTCCCTTGGGAGGCCAACCCAAAGGGCAAAGAAGTCCAGGAAGGTCAGGTATCCTCCAAGAAGGAGAGACACAGGTGCAGGCCATCCTCATGTGCCAAAGGGTGAGCTGGTGAGGAAGAAGACTGGCCTGGCCAAGGATGAGGTCAGTGGTTTGAAGTTCAACAAGACCAAGTCACAACAACCCCATGCAATGCTACAGGCTTGGGAAAGAGTTGCTGAAATATTACCTGACAGAAAAGGACCTGGGAGTGTTGATGGACAGCCATCTGAATATGAGCTAGCAGTGTCCTCAGGTACCCAAGAAAGGAAACAGCATCCTGGTCTGCATCAGGAATAGTGTGACCAGCGGGGCCTGCAAAGTGATCATAGAATCATAGAATCATAGAATAGTAAGGTTGGAAGGGACCTCAAGGATCATCTAGTTCCAACCCCCTGCCATAGGCAGGGACACCTCCCCCTAGCACAGGTCACTCAAGGCCTCGTCCCCCCTGGCCTTGAACCCCTCCAGAGAGGGAGCAGCCACAACCTCCCTGGGCAACCTGTGCCAGTGCCTCAGCACCCTCACTGCAAAGAACTTCCTCCTAACATCCAGTCTAAATCTTCCCTCTGCCAGTTTAAACCCATTGCCTCTTGTCCTATCATTGCAAGACCTTATAAATAGGCCTTCCTGTATATGACACTGGGAAGGCTACACCTTGAGCACAACTTTCAGTTTTGGTTCTCCCACTACAAGAGCATTGAGGTGCTGGAGAGTGGTCCAGAGTGAAGGATTGGGAGCACAGGTCTTGTGAGGAGTGGTTGAGGGAACTGCAGTTGTGTAGTCCAGAGAAAAAAAGGCTGCGGAAAGATGCCTCTGTCTACAGCTACCCAAGAAGAGGTCCTAGTGAGGTGGGTGTATTAGGGCAGGAAGAAATGGCCTCAAGTGTTGCCAAAGGAGGTTTAAATTGGACATTAGGGAAAATTTTCTTCCTCAAAAGGGTTGTCAAGCCCTGGAATGGGCTGCTGAGGGAAGTGATAGGGTCACCATCCCTGGAGGTCACTTAGCGCCATGGTTTAGCACTGGACTTGGCAGTGTTAGGATAATGGTTGTACTTCATGACCTTAAAGGTCCTTCCCAATCTAAACAATTGTATGATTCTATGACTAATTTCCATGCTACAGCCAGGTATTGAGCTAGGGAACTGTGAATAATTAAAAACATATATCTGCACAACACTGCAGTATTTGATCAGTCAAAATCAATTACATCATTGCACGTGGACCAAAGTTTAGAATCTTCTTGTCTAGGAAACTTCAAGGTTACTTCTTCCCTGGTTATCTTTCTAGTGGCAGGTTAGACAGTAATATCATTTTGTTCTAAGTTACTTGTTTCCATGTTGTGATTGGGGATAGACTCCTCCAGACACTGTCCAAATATTAAGAAACTATCTTTACTATGAAAAGTGTTCAGTGCCTGGAGGTGCCAGACTGAACTTTATGCAATGTCCAAGAGTCTGTGCTCACACTAAGCACCACCATCTCCTCACTGTGCTTGCTTTGCTCATTCCTTTGCTAGTACAAAGGCTGGGAAAAAGACAGGAGGAAGGCAGGGCTATGTATGTACATTTAAAGCATAAACATGGGACCTAGAATTGCTAGACTCGAGTTCAAGAGCTGGCCCAGACAAGAGGAGCTTGTGTGAGTAATATAAAGATGGATCACAGAAACTTAAGTATGTGCCTGACCTCTTTACAGAAAGAGGGTCTGTCACTAGTTTACTCTATGCCTTTAAATAAATATCTCTGATCTACTCTCATTCATATTCCTTGGCTGATAATAACCAGTTAATATTTATAGACCACGCAGAAAAAAACAATTTTTACTCTGATTATAAACCTTAGGGTGCAAACTTTGCCTCCATCTCTGATCTCTGCTTTGCATCTCACCAGTCAGGCTGCTTATGTTTAACAAGTGCATAATGAGGCTGGAAAACACAAAGCCAAATTTTTTTGAATTTTCTTTTTTTTTTGGTGGTTTTGATTTTTTTTTTTCCTTTGTAATAGCATGATTTCATAAACTAGTTTCCTGCTCCTAGGAAACATTTCTGTTGCTCTTCTCTCAGAAAAGCAAACATGCTGTTTGGTTTTTTTTGGTGGTTTTTTTTTTTTTTTAAGTTGCTCTTTTAGGTTTCATATCCCAGGCTGCTTCATCTTCTCCTCCTCAGGCTTCCTTTTTGAGTTGCAAAAAATGAAAAAGAGCAGGAAAAGGAATAGAGAAAATAAAAGCTGAACATTCACCAGTCAAATGTTTTCAAAACATAACATTTATGCACTAAACATAACTTTCTTTCTTCTTCAACTCCTAACCTACTCTTCATTAAACTTCCAGGTACTGCTTGGTTCCTTTAGCAGCTGAGTATAGACACCCATGTGGGGACACTAAAGTATGTGCCAGGTTGGTCCTTCTGCTGATGCTTCTGCACTCACAGGTGGACAGTGAGGAGGAGGAGGAGGAGATGCAGCAGTGTTCTGAAACAAAACTCCCTCCCTGTCCCATCTTACTTCCTCTCCCTTTCTCACTCACTCAACAACTGAAGACACTACAATAATTTTAGGGGCAGTACCTTTACACCTTAACTGTGATTCAGGCTTGTGGTATTTCCTTCTTCATGAAGGGGCAGCCCTTCCTCTAGGTTTGCACAATGAATAATAGAGTGGATGTCTTCAGGTGGTATTCCTCTGACCTTGTGGTCTGTAAGGTTATAGTTACACTAGCAAATAAAGTAGGCTAGGGACTGGTCTCTCTGGTCCAGCTGGGAAGGTTTGGCTCACATGCCAGCACACAACCAAATTCTCCACCTCCAAAATAGGTCAGCTGTCTCCAGCCTTGCCTTTGGGAATGGTCCCTACTCTGTGCTAACCCTGGCCTGTGCCCTAGCTGTTTGCTGCATGATGAGGATGATCAGATACAAGGCCTGTGCCCTTGCCTTGTTTATACAACACATCATAGCCTAAGAGTCTACTGAAGATTGTCTCCGTGGTGAAGGAAGTGAACGAGCATCTCCAATGTGAGGTTCATTGCTCCTGTTTTTAGATGAGTGTTTTAGGATGGGATTTTATGAGGAAAAATGTCCTGATCTCCACCCATCTCCAGCTTATTGTTAGGCTTTGTGGCTAGTGTAGCATCTGCCTCCCTCTCTGCAATCAGCAGAGAAAAATTAGGGAAAAACTTCCCAAGCTTGATTGGGTCAATCTTAAGACAAAAATATTAAGGCATGTAGTTATATGGATTGAATTACATTCTGAATGTTTCCCTTTCTTCCTATTGAAGAGGGAGATCTTAAATGATCTATTTGCAAAAAAAAACCCCAAAAAACAAAGAAAACCAAAACCCAAACCAATCCAAACCAAACCAAACAAAAAAAATAAAACCAACCAACCAACCAACCAAAACCACATACAAAAAAACCCAAAGAAACCGAAACCCCAAAAAATCATGAAAAGAAAAAGAGACATCCCAAAAATATAAAGTTAGGAAGATAGATCCCAATAAGGAGCTCTTTCAATGTCATTGCTAAAAACCCCCCAGATTGTTCAGTTTTCAACTAGGACTTCTGCAGGCACAGTGGTGGAAATTGTCATAAAGAGACATCCATTCAGTGACAGGTAAGCTCTGTGCAATCAGCAGTGAGAAAGAGGCACTCTTAGGGTATGATTATGACCTGTAGAAGGTATTTGAGACATGTTAGATAAGTTACCCTCTAGAAGTGACTCTTTTTCATAGAATCATAGAATCAGTCAGGGTTGGAAGGGACCACAAGGATCATCTAGTTCCAAACCCCCTGCCGTGTTTCTTATTCTAAATGTTTTGAATCAATATAGATCATCAATCTGCCAAAACCATCCTTTGGATAGTTAAACTCTCATTAACTCTGTCATTTTTTGCTGCATTGTCATAAGAACTGGACATCTAAACCACAGAATTATAGAACCATAAGCTGGTTTGGGTTGGAACGGACCTTAAAGATCATCTAGTTCCAGCCCCACTGCCATCAGAAGGGACAACTTCCAATAAATTAGGTTGCTCAAAGCTCCATCCAACCTTGCCTTGAACACTTACAGGAACTGAGAGGAACATCCACAACTTCTTTGGGCAAATGGTTCCAGTGTCTTACCACACACAAACATACATTGCCTGCTCATATTCAGCTTTTCACCCACCAGCACCCACCCTCAAATTCTTCCATACAGGACTGCTCTCAATTCACTTATCACTCAACCTCTACTTGTGATTGAGATTGCCTTGACCCATGTGCAGGAGCTCACACTTGAGCTTGTTGAACTTAGAATCATACAATCAT
>WBNM01006524.1:28147-49600 GCA_013399055.1 Ramphastos sulfuratus | reverse complement strand
TTACCTGCCCGAAACTAATTTTCTACAGTGTCAACTTCTTATCTATGCTTGCCACTTTAAGCGACCTACATAATAATGGAAGAGAAATGGGCACTTCTAGAACCTCATCTTAAAATAGAAATCTAAAATATGCAGATTAATTCTGTCCTAATAATGTTTTTTTCTTCTTTTCCATTGACTATAAAGGCTTCCTAGAGCATATGAATCAAATGCAAGTATTCATGTTGTACACATTTCTGACAAATTAATTCCACACAACAAATCTAGATGTCAAATGTCTCAGATTTATTTTACTGATCTATTTTAATTTCAAAAGTAGTTGCTTTTATGAAGTCTCCTCTGGAGTCTTCCAGGGATATAGTTTTGAACAATTTATTCCCTAAATCTTAATTAATTCTAAATTATTTCTCATCTGTTTTGATATTGACTTACCTCACAGAAGATTAGAAAATGAATCATAGAACAGGTCAAGCTGGAAGGGACCTCCAAAGTTCGTCTGACTCAGTTTTCATGCGAAAGGGACACTAGATGGGATTCTCTAGCATCAGTTCAGTTGCACCTCAAAAACCTCCAGCAGTGGGGACTTCATCATGGGGAGGTTGTTTTAGTGATTGATTTTTCTCATTGTAAAAAATGTCTTTCTTATATGAAGATGAAACCTTTATTTGTGCAACTTCTACCTCTTGCTCTTTGTCTTTCCATGTGGTCCTTATGAAGAAAGAGCCTACATCTTCTTTGTATTTGCCCTTTACATCCTGGCACATCATGATTAGGTCCTCTCAAGCTTTCTTCTTCTTCATCTACTATCAGTATCAGTGTCTGCAAGTTGTTTCCTATTTCATCAAAATCAGTTCTCATCTTTTTAAACTCTACTTCAAGAAGGATTTCATAATATCTACTATATAGGCTTTATTTGATGTAATGGTAGGCTTTATTTTCTTTAATTATGTTTGGTTAATTACAGTTTGTTCCTGAAGAAAAAGAAAGATATATCCAGCGTAGTACATGAAAAATTTTTGTTGGTGTTGTTTGTTTGTTTGTTGCTTTGTTTTTGCTTGATGCTTGGTTTTTTGTTTGAGTTTTTTTTTTTTTTTATTTCTTAATAACTGCAAACTACATTCCTCCATGTTTGAGGGTAACAGCACACAAACAAGATATGATAAAAATTAAAGCAATGGAACTTTTTCATTCATCATGGACAAGTGTTCAATGACTATACCATCAGACTTTTAGATATTTAACACATCTAAGTAGTCAGAAGAAATACAATGTTCTCTTTTTGACAATTCAGACTAACCAGAGAAGTATTACAAAGAAGTTTGCAGAAGAGAAATGACCTATGTAGAGCAGCTTCCAAAGTGACTAACATGGGGAAGAAAACTCCAAGCATATAACACCACTAACATTATTAATGTGAATGACAAGAATAGAAAACATAACAATGGAGGATGGTAGTGCACACCATGAGCAATTAATCAATTTACCTTGACACTTGGCAGTTTAGAAAGGACATTCACCTGATCTCATAGTTAAATACCATCATTACCTGTGTACATAAGGGTGGTTTCAAGTTTCCTGATGTTCACCTGGAACCTCCAATGTTTCAGTTTATACCTATTCTCCCTGGTCCTCTCTTGCTCTCCCCAGAAACCTCACTTCCTTTCCTTTTTTTTTTTTTCCATAAGTTTTTGTCTGTTTTATGTATTTGGACTCTGATTTTTTAAAAATTATTTTAAGCTTTAAAAAAAAATAATTCCACTGTCTTTCTCTCTTTTCTTTCTTTCTTTCTTTCTTCTTTCTTTCTTTCCTTCCTCCTTTCTTTCTCTTTCTTTTTTCTTTCTTTCTCTTTCTTTTCTTTTTTCTTTCTTTCTTTCTTTCTTTTCTCCTTTCTTTCTTTCTCTTTCTTCTTTCTTTCTTTCCTTCCTCCTTTCTTTCTTTCTCTTTCTTTTTTCTTTCTCTCTTTCTATATAATTTATTTGATTTTGATAACTTTCAGAGGAATCAGACAGTGAAATGTATTCATGATCAATGCCATCATCTCCACCATATCATCATCATGATGAGAGAGGGAGGTTCTCAGGAATGGGAGGACTGAGTCACAAAATATTTAGTTCGTGCAGAATAATCACCAAAATACTTTACTCAAAATTCCAGAAGAGCACATTCCCCTGAAATGCAACTTGGACCATCCTTGTGTATTGTTACTGGTTTTTACAGCAGTCTCCTGGGAAGGAGAAGGGATTTATCAGTGCTCCATAAACCAAACTTTCTGACTCTAAAGTGAGTAATATCATCCTAAAGCTGTTATATGAAATCTAAAATCTAAATGGTGGTCCAATCGAATCCTTCAGCCGTGCTTTAAAATAAGGGCAAAATTTATTGCCTGATCAGATTTCAGGCTGCAAATTCTAATAAAATCTTAATCAGAATTTTAGGTGCTTAGTTTCCAGTACTTTATGTAAAAAAACTTATACAGACAATGTTCTCATCCTTGGTCTAGAAAATCAGAAGAGGAGCATGATGTGATTTCTCCCTTGTACATATTTGGGAAAGTGTGATATAAACCAAGTGAGGATTACAAGTTCTTCTTTAGTCTGATGTTACTAGTCAATAATAAATGAGTTCTTCTTGATATGTTTGATTTAATTACATTCCCAAATGTCAACGAGTTTTTTGTTGCCTTTTTTTCCCCCACAACTTTACTGTATCATCCTTACTGCACCACTCTACAGTTTTTTAATTGTTTTGACATATGGGTGAATGCTGTCTATTTTTACAGCCATCATTTGTTTTTACTAATCATTACTGCTTCCATTATTTAACAAGGCTCTAATTGTTTCACATTGTTAATAGGCACCAGGAATAGCTTGTGCCTCCTCTTTGTCATGGTTTAACCCAGCCAGCAATTAAGACTCACACAGCTGCTCGCCCAGTCTCCCACAGTGGGATAGGGCAGAGATTCAGAAGAGTGAAAGTGAGAAAACTCATGGGATGAGATAAAACCAGTTTAATAGCTTTAATAGCACAGATCCAAAACATAGTCCCACGCTAGCTACTGTGAGGAAAATGAACTCTGTCTCAGCCAAAATCAGCACACTGTTATTTTTCTTTTTTGCAACAGAGTATTAATATTTTTAGACTACTCAGATAGTTACAGACTTTCTATTCTGTTTTTAAAGGAAATTATTAAAAGAACTTCTTTTTTGTAACAGGGTATTAATATTTTTAGACTACTCAGATAGTTACAGACTTTCTATTCTGTTTTTAAAGGAAATTATTAAAAGAACTTCTTTTTTGTAACAGGGTATTAATATTTTTAGACTACTCAGATAGTTACAGACTTTCTATTCTGTTTTTAAAGGAAATTATTAGTAGAACTTTTTTGTAACAGAGCATTAATATTTTTAGGCTACTCACATAGTTACATACTTTCTATTCTGTCTGTAAATGAAATTATTAGAAGAACTTCTTTTTTGTAACAGGGTATTAATATTTTTAGGCTACTCACATAGTTACATACTTTCTATTCTGTCTGTAAATGAAATTATTAGAAGAACTTCTTTTTTGTAACAGGGTATTAATATTTTTAGGCTACTCACATAGTTACATACTTTCTATTCTGTCTGTAAATGAAATTATTAGAAGAACTTCTTTTTTGTAACAGGGTATTAATATTTTTAGGCTACTCACATAGTTACATACTTTCTATTCTGTCTGTAAATGAAATTATTAGAAGAACTTCTTTTTTGTAACAGAGCATTAATATTTTTAGGCTACTTGCATATTTACATACTTTCTATTCTGTTTTTAAATGAAATTATTAAAAGAACTTTTTTGTAACAGAGTATTAATATTTTTAGGCTACTCACATAGTTACATACTTCCTATTCTGTTTTTAAATTAAATTATTAGAAGAACTTCTTTTTTGTAACAGAGTATTAATATTTTTAGGCTACTCACACAGTTACATACTTTCTATTTTGTTTTCAAAGGAGATTATTAAAAGAACTTCATTAGATTGGTCCACTGTAAATATTATTCTACTTTCCCTGTGAATCAACCTCTCTTGAATAAATCAGTAACCCTCATCTGAACTTCCTACACTACCCAATCTTGAAAGAATACTTAGACCTAATTCTTGTTTGTTTCTTTAAAACACTCATCCTGAACCTCAGTTTGAAGAGGGAGCTGCCATGTTACAGAGACTTCTAATTGCAGTTTGGTTTTTAAATTAGTCATATGGAAAAGAACATTTTACCAGTAGGGGGAGGTATAATACCAGTACAATATTTTTCTTTTACATGATTTATTGCATACTAGAGGAAGATTTTATTATTAGGATTTCTTTGCGTTAATTGACCAAAGCTAGACAAATATTTCCAGGGCTGCAAAATCATAACTACCCAAATGGCAATGTTAATGGAATATTTACAGCCTCAAGTATTTCCTGGAGATTGAGATAGCTCATAACAAAAATTTCATCATATCCACTGTGATCAAGATTAGATCCTTTGTCATGAATTTTCTCCATACAGTGAATTAACAGGTGGTGCATACACAAGCTATGTAAAATTGCCCATACTATTTCAGAATATGAGGTTGTGATTGTTTTTCTATTTCAGTAAAATAACACTGACCTTATTTCCACTGCACTTATATTACATTAGACTATTTGTGTTTGTCGTAGTCTGAGCAGAGGTTTTGCCTTCCAATAAAGTTAGATAGGTATGTCCAGAAAAAAAGCAGGGTATGCTGACATTCCCCCAAAGCTCCAGATGAGTGACCTTGCCCCTAAAGATATTTATTTGCTCCTATTAAATAGGAACTGAAACTGTTTCTTAACTCCTAATTAAGAGTATGCTTGTAATTTAACATTTTGTGGGTCTTCACCTTTCTGTTCATTTCCATCCCCAGCTTTATTTAACTTCTTATTTTGCTCCATCTCTGAAACAGACTTTTCTCTGCTAAAAATTGACATCACAGTATCTCAGGATTGACAAGAACACAACTAATATCCCTAATTATTGTTACAAAAATACAAACCAGCAACATATCCCTTAAGTAGAAAACAGATTCTATTCACTAACATGTTCAAATAAATTCTTATATCTTCAGTAATAGAGGGACTACATAAATATTCTTATGGGACAGTATTTTAAAGGCTTAGATTGTGTGCTGCATGGACTGCCATATGGATTTCAAATGAACTCTATACACAAACGTAGTAAGAACCAGCATAATCCAGTATCTGAAGGGGTCCTACAGGAAGGCTGGGGAGGGACTATTTACAAGGTCTTGTAATGACAGGACAAGGGGCAATGGGTTTAAACTGGCAGAGGGAAGATTTAGACTGGATGTTAGGAAGAAGTTCTTTGCAGTGAGGGTGGTGATACACTGGAACAGGTTGCCCAGGGAGGTTGTGGCTGCTCCCTCCCTGGAGGTGTTCAAGGCTAGGTTGAAGAGGCCTTGAGTGAGCTGTACTAGTGGGAGGTGTCCCTGCCTATGGCAGGGTGTTGGAACTAGATGATCCTTGAGGTCTCTTTCAACCTTACCATTCTATGATTCCATGATCATTGTTTATTCTCTCTCTTCTTCCTCTTCTCCCCCTCTCCCTATAATAATGTATGCTATTTAAATGATATCAGGATGAAGACTTAGAAGTATTTTGTGTGCAATATTTTAATGAGAATTTCACTAGAAATTAGCATAACAACAGTGCTACTATTACTCTTCTTTCTGTACTATTTATTAAAAAATAACTCCCAAAACCAGAGAAAGATAATTTGCCACCTTCACTAACATAGACATATCAGCCTATCACATACAAATGATTTGTTCTTCATGTTACCCTTATAAAGCACGGCCAGCAGGGCAAGGGAGGTGATTCTGCCCCTTTACTCTGGTCTCATCAGACCCCATCTGGAGTACTGTGTGCAGTTCTGGAGCCCCCAGCACAGGAAGAATATGGAAGTGTTGGAGCGGGTCCAGAGGAGAGCCACAAAGATGATCAGAGGGCTGGAACAGCTCTCCTATGAGGACAGGCTGAGAGAGTTGGGGCTCTTCAGCCTGGAGAAGAGAAGGCTTCCAGGAGACCTTCTAGTAGCCTTCCAGTATCTGAAGGGGGCCTACAGGAAGGATGGAGAGAGACAATTGACAAGGTCTTGCAATGACAGGACAAGGGGCAATGGGTTTAAACTGGCAGAGGGGAGATTGAGACTGGATGTTAGGTGGAAGTTCTTTCCAGTGAGGGTGGTGAGACACTGACAGAGGTTGCCCAGGGAGGTTATGGTTACTCCCTTCCTGGAGGTGTTCAAGGCCAGGTTGGACGACGCCTTGAGTAACCTGTGCTAGTGGGAGGTGTCCCTGCTTATGGCAGGGGGTTGGAACTAGATGATCCTTGAGGTCCCTTCCAACCTTCATTTGAATGTTTCAAATTCAAGTTCATTTGAATAAATTTGAGTTCATTTGAATAAATCTTTTTCGGATCTTGGAGCATAAATAAAATATTGCCTTAATTATTCCTGTTGCCAATGATGTTCACAGTAAGATAAATAATATAATCAGAGATGTACATTAGAAAATCTCATTAACTATCTGTTGTAATTACGCTATATAAGAAAAAATCAGCATATTTTTTATTTGTTTGTACTGTTTATCTATCACTGACAAACAGACTACACAAAAATACTGTTCACGTAGTAGCTGCTTTGATTAAAACTGCAAATACTGCATCTAAGTGTTGCTGAAGAGTAACCTTTGTTGCTTAGTAACACCACATAAAATCCAAGTGGTGACACAGAAAGCTAAAATCCCGCTGACTACTAATCACTGAATTTGCTATGCTTATGAATATTTTGCTTAGTTTGGGTTTGTATATTTTACTAGTTTTAATATTTTCATAGTTCTAATACTTTTTCATAAAATTTGCCATCAGCATTATCACATTAATTTTTGCATTAATCTGCATATATTATTATAGATCTCCAGTAGCAGAATGCAGTACATTTCTAATGAAAACCAGTATTCTAGTATATAACAAAAATGGAAAGTAAAGGCCTTCATCTTCCTCTACAGAAAACATAATTTTTAATTTTTATTTTAAATCAAACATAAAAAAATATTACTAAGTGATAGGCAAGAAGGGTTGCACTGAAATTTGGCACTGAACATTTAACATACTGAAATTTGGTGGTCCAGTGTTGTCCTCTTTATATAAACATGTGCTTGTTTGAGGCTAATTGGAATATTTTAATGGAGAAAATTATATTATAGGCTGTGAAAAGAAAACAATGATGATGTCTACTTCACTCATAGGCTTGCTGAAATGTATAAGAACACAAAACATAGGTAAGACAGTGTCTCTCAGTGTCTCTCTGGGAGCCAGTGGTTCTTCTCTGCTGAATGATCTAACTAACCACTTTCCTTCTAATCCCCCTGGCCAATCCTCCAAACTCACCTTGCGCGTGAGCCAAACCCTGGGGTAAGGTAGAGGGATGGGAAGAAGGTGGAAGGGTGGTTGGGAGCCCCTCCTGGGGTCTCTGATTTCTGGGAGGGGGATTGTCTTTCTATCTTACCTTTAACTTGTATAGTTCTGTAAATATTTCTGTCTATTGTGTATATCTCTGCTTGTACATTGTGCTAAGCTGTAAATAGAGCTTCGGTGCTTAACTTCCAGCCTAGCTGACTCTAGTCTGGGTGATTTTACAAAGTGTAGGTGGGTGGGAAACTCCCAAACCATTACACCTAGAAGTGAGTTTGTTATTCAACATAACATTTTCCCTTTGAATAAAAGTGGACCTGAAGATTTTCTTGTATATTGTGCTAAGCTGTAAATAGAGCTTCAGCCCTGAACTTACAGCCAGGGGGAGTTAGAAGCAGAGTGGTTAGTTAGGTTGCACAGCAGAAAGCCAGAAGACACACCAGCTCCCAGAGAGAGACTCTCTACCCTATCTATATTTGTGTCCTTGTGTTCTTACACATTTCAGCAAGTTTATGAGTGAAGTACACATCACCACTGTTTTCTTTTCACGGCCTATAATCTAATTATTTTTTATTAAAATATTCCAATTAGCCTCAAACCAGCACAACACAGAAGAACCAGTACTATTCCTTGTGACTAAAATGCTGAATAAACAGAGTTTATTACTCAAAACTGTATTTATGAGTATTTCCTAATATTTTTGTCATGTTGGACAAGGAAAACAAAGGATGACCACTGGAACTGGTGACATGGAATGATGATATGCAAATTTGTGCTGGTCTGTGGATAATTGGCATATTTTAACGGAAAAAAATTATAGGCTACACTCTCACGGAGAGCTCTCTGGCTGTTTTGGTCTTGGCCTCTCTGCCAATCTAACTAACCACTTTTCTTCTAACCCCCTCAGATGATCCTCCAAACTCACCTTGCTTGTAAGGCAAACCCTGGGGTAAGGTAGAGGGGTAGAAAGAAGGTGGAAGGGTGGTTGGGAGCCCCTCCTGGGGACTCTGGTTTCTGGGAGGGGTGTTGTGTTTCTGTATTACATTTAACTTGAATATTTCTGTAAATATTGATGTCTATTGTGTATATATCTGCTTGTATATTGTGCTAAGCTGTAAATAGAGCTTCAGTCCTTAACTTCCAGCTGTCTGAGTCTAGTCTGGGTCATTTTACAAAGTGTGGGAGGGTGGGTAACTCCCAAACCATCACAAAATTGAAAATAGTACATCTAAACTCTAAATGTGTTTATGACAGAAGAGCAGGATAATCTCCCTCAGAGAACTTTGGAGAAGCAACAGATGAAATGCATTACACTGCAACTGAAAATCTATGAAAGTGATTGCCAAATACTGATTTTTTAAAAAAAGACAGAAACTGATCTACACACCTCTGAACTTGTTCATCCTTAAATTCTGGAAGCTGTAGAACAAATATTTAAGGAAAAAACTCAGCCTGGAGAAGAGAAGGCTTCTGGGGGACCTTACAGTAGCCTTCCAGTATCTAAAGGGTGCCTACAGGAAGGCTGGGGAGGGACTATTTACAAGGTCTTGTAATGACAAGACAAGGGGCAATGGGTTTAAACTGGCAGAAGGGAGATTTAAACTGGCAGAAGGGAGATTTAAACTGGATGTTAGGAAGAAGTTATTTGCAGTGAGGATGGTGAGACACTGGAACAGGTTGCCCAGGGAGGTTGTGGATGCTCCCTCCCTGGAGGTGTTCAAGGCCAGGTTGGAGGAGGCCTTGAGTGAGCTGTACTAGTGGGAGGTGTCCCTGTCTATGGCAGGGGGTTGGAACTAGATGATCCTTGAGGTCCCTTCCAACCTTACCATTCTATGACTCTATGATTCTATGAATTAAATAAACACATGGCGTAAGCATGCATAAGATTACACAGGATCAGATATTTTTTCTGTCTTAAAGAGAAAGTCTCAGGCTGTAAAGGATCCATAATTGGAATTTATTGAGGATTGGAAATAGTTTCATTATCTCAATCTTAATTCTGACCTTGACTCAAAAGTTGAAGTGAGGTAATGAAATTAGATGATATCACAAAGTTGGCAGTCATTTTGAATAGCAAAGAGCAATAAAAAAAAATATACATAAATAAATGAACAAGCTTAGGGAATGAAGTAATGGGATGAGAAGGACTATATGAAAATAAAGTGCAAACCCATCCATTTAGAGACTCAGAACAAGAATCTGTAATTTCTCAGTAGCAAAAAAGAAATGAATGAACAATATGTAGATATTTGTATATTTACAAAGTATGTTTCTAAGGAGGATAATAAAGTGATAATAAAATAAAGATATAAAAAGGGCAACTATCATCCCCAAAATCAGTAAGCAAACTATTTCAAGTCAAGCAGAAGTCCTAGTATCTTCATGAAAGATATCAATGAGACCTTGTTTAGAGTCTGTATACAGATTTAATTATATAGGTTGAGAAAAGATAATGGGCTACTATGAAATTTTGAAACAAAACACAACCTGCAAATCTGTAATTAAAAAAAAAAGACTAGTAAAACATGACTGTCTTGAAAAATTAAAAATCATGGATTGTCTCTATCCTCTGAAGCAAAACACACTAGGGGAAACCAGTGGAGACCAGTGTCATCCCTCAGGGGTCAGTGCTGGCACCATCTTTGTCAGCAATATGGACAGAGGAATCAGTGCGCCCTCAGCAAGTCTACAGATGACACCAAGCTGTGTGGCACAGTCGACTTGCTAGAGGGCAGGGATCCATCCAGAGAGACCTGGACAGGCTGGAGAGGTGGGCCCAGGCCAACCTCATGAAATTCAACAAGGCCAGTGTAAGGTCCTGCACCTGGGTAGGCACAATCTCAAGCACAAATCAGGCTGAGTGGTGAATGGCTAAGAGCAGCCCTGAGGAAAAGGACCTGGGGGTCTGGGGTGATGAAAAGCTCAACATGAGCCTGCAGTGTGCACATGCAGCCCAGACAGCAACTGAGTGCTGGGCTGCATCAAGAGCAGCGTGGCCAGCAGGGCAAGGGAGGGGATTCTGCCCCTTTACTCTGCTCTCGTCAGACCTCACCTGGAGTGCTGTGTGCAGTTCTGGAGCCCCCAGCACAGGAAGGACATGGAACTGATGGAGTGGATCCAGAGGAGGGCCACAAAGATGATCAGAGGGTTGCAGCAGCTCTCCTATGAGGAGCGGCTACAAGATTTGGGGGTCTTCAGCCTGGAGAAGAGAAGGTTTTGAGGAGACCTTATAGTAGCCTTCCAGTATCTGAAGGGGGCCTACAGGAAGACTGGGGAAGGATTATTTACAAGGTCTTGCAATGACAGGACAAGGGGCAATGGGTTTAAACTGGCAGAGGGGAGATTTAGACTGGTTGTTAGGAGAAGTTCTTTCCAGTGAGGGTGGTGAGAGAGTGGCACACGTTGCCCAGGGAGGTTGTGGCTTCTCCCTCCCTGGAGGTGTTCAAGGCCAGGTTGGACGAGTCCTTGAGTGATCTCTACTAGTGGGAGGTGTCCCTGCCTATGTCAGGGGATTGGAACTGGATGATCTTTGAGGTCCCTTCCAACCTTACCATTCTATGATTCTATAAACACTCCAGGCTGATTCCAGACTATCCACACTTCTTAGTTCCTTGACTCTAGTTTGGAACTAGAGTTTGGTCCAATAGCATTTTCTGAGATGAAGCTTTCTGAAAATAACTTCCTTCTGAGACCACTCTTACAAGTCAGTACAGGCAACACAGAATCAGATACCACTTAATCTGCATTGCTTTTCTGAAAAACTATTGAAGGCTTTTTACCACAACATTGATGATATTTATCACCAGTTTTATACTAAAATAAAAGGCTATATGATAGTCTCAGACTTTTTGAATGAAAATAAATTAAAGAAATAATGATAATGATAATGATAATAACGATGATCATAATGAAAATAATGATGATGATGATGATAATAATAATAATAATAGTAATATATCCACAAAGTACTTTCTGATGTCACAGCAGCTATACATCAGACTTAATGGAAATCCAAGGACAAATTTTATGCACACTGTCTGCTCTAGAGTAAACTTGCTCTAAATTTTATGGACACACATCTTTGCATTCTTTCTGACCACAACTAGGAAAGCAGTAACATGAAATTGATGTATTTAACAATATAGACACAGACTGAGGCAATATATTTGCCCTCTAGAAGTGCATCAAATATTATGAAAATAAATATTTACTCAAGGACAACATAGACACAAAAACTTAAGAGTATGAATAGCCTCAAATACACTGTGAATTAAAAGCAATTATTTAATAATGATACAAGTGAAATTCTGGAGCAGCAACCCAAAGCAGACAGTGAATGTCAGAAAATACAAATAGGTTTTAAACAAACCATCATGATTCTGTGAAATGATTGTCTGCACTAGGATGACATAGGACTAAGCAATAAAGGGAATTATTCTCAGGCTTATGCTCATAAAGTGAAGCATATTTCTGACTGAATAAAAAGCTAATAGTTGACGTCACAAAGATTTGTATGATTTTGATTTTAAAGTGTCACTGAACTTCACAAACTGTAAATGAACTTTAGGTTTGGCTTTCCCTAAAGCTTATTTATCTACCTAACTTTCGTTATCTACATGCTGAGCATATCTTTTAGTGTATTTATCCAGACTAGCCTAATTGTCAGTAAAGATGAGACCATTCAAAACTACTTTGGCAGACACCCTCTGAAGAAAGCAGTCTTTATTGATTAAAACACGGACAGTGCTATTACTTAATTGTTTAACTTTTACACAAGTACATGCAGTAAGTTATAACTAGAGACTAAATGTTTTTGAAAGATCCATGCTTGAAAATCTGCCTGCCTCAGAGATGCTGCATGGGCAAAAATACAGGTATTGTCATGGGTTGAGTTNCTTCTTACGAGTAAATACCAAAGCCTCTTGTAATCATTAATTGCCTTCTGCCATAAGCAGAAAGTTGCTCCTTGTGTCCATCTAGTGAGCAAGCGGCGTAACTGGCCGCTAGCGGCATACTGGCCACAGAGCCTTCTCTGCCAGTTTAATTCGAGTTCAGTTAATGTATATATTTAATAGTTATTTCCAGATCCTATTATAACCTGTATATAGTTTCCATAACGTTGCAAAGAGCCTGTTATTATTATTAAATGGTGGTTGGGGTGGTGCGAGTTCTGAATATTTTAATATTAATAAACTCTATATTAATATTTTTGAAATATCGTCTCGCAGTAGTTAATTACCCCTTCCGCGACACCTGCTGATGTGTATTCAATGCCATACTGCACTCATGCTATCTCCAAGATGAAGGTAATAGCTGAAGCAAAGTGTCATGTGGCTTCACAGTCAGATTGTAACATGAGAGGTTTGCTGTTTCTGATTGCTGACTTCCAGTTTTCAGAGTGTTGGTCTAGTCTGCTGGGCTGGATGCTGCATGCTTGAGTTTGGGGAACTGTTGTATCACTGTCTTCTGCTGCAACTTTTGCTAAGGCAATTGTACATTGTGTGATCTCATTAAACTCCCAGAGGAGTTTTCTCATGTTACTTTCCCTCCTGCCTATATGTGGGGTGTGGAGGATCTTGCTTGTGAGAGTGAGCTGGTTAACCCAAGACATGGATTTCATATATTTCCTTTACTTCTTATTTGCATTTATCTTACATGTATGCACAACAGTAAATTAAGTTTTAAATCAGCATGGCCACAGGATAAATACCTTTAATGTGACCCATGACATCACTTTTCCCATCTTAAAATAATAACTGTTCCCTGGATTTTCAGTCTTCAAAATTTAAGTGCTATAATAAACTGAAATTTGAATCTGTTGCAACAGTACTGGAGAAGCAAGCAGGAATAAGAAAATCTCTAGAACCTTTTCATTTTATTTTTTTTTTTCTTAATAAAAGCTTTTTGGAAAAAAAAATTTGCATGTGCTGTGTGGAATTCTAAGTATACCACAATGACTACTTATCACATAAGATTATCCAAAGTGAACACAAAGTGAAACACAAAGAGTATAAAATTATTCATATGCTGCAAAATCTTCCTCTTGTCCCAGGACAAGCATCTAGTTTTCTAAATTCTTTAGTTCAGTTTGTGAACTTAGGCAGAAATGTCATTTATTCTTTTGTTGTTGTTGTTGTTGGTTGGTGCATGGGATTTTTTGGGGTTTGGGTTTTTTTGTTTCTTTGTTTGGTTTTGGTTTTAATGCCACTGTCTCATGTCTGTCGTTACTTACAAACATAAAAACAGTTATGTTGACCTTTCAGGTGAAAAATCTACCATGATCAGAATTCTGTTGGTGAGGGTGAGCTGAATTTTTATGAATGTCAAGAAATTTAGTTTTCCATAGTCATCTTAAACCAGAATGTGAACAGAAAGAAAAATACAGATCTATGATAACTGGGGAATGAAAGATCTCAAAATTTCTAGATTCAGGATTGCTCTGAATGTCCTTCTGTTTCCTATGCTAAAATTTGAGATATTTATTATTGCTCTTGATAATAACTTTTTTTCTGAGTTCCCACTACACATTGGAGTGTCCTTAAGTAAATTGTCTTAATGGGAGGCACAGTGCAACAGTGATAAGTACAGGGCCCATATCAGCACAAAAAGGGAAAATACATTGCATATAAAAAATGAGACAAAAAATCCTGAACACATTCTGAGATTACACAGTTGGTAATACTTGTGTGCATATTTTAATTACTCTGAGTTTGGTTTTCTTGCGAAAATTGATTCAATCCAGAGTCACATTCTCATAATTCACTGTGCTAAACTGTATATCAATTTGTCATTTTTCTTTTAGCAAACTGCATTCCCATGGCTGCATAATATGCACACTACTTCTGAGCAGTGAGGTCTGTAACATTTTTTTTTTGCAATCCATTATTGGTACATTGTAATACCACTTAATAGCATAACACATGTTTTAAGCCACTTCCAGCTGGCATGGTCAGCTACTGCTAACTCCCAAGTTCCCAGATAATGTGAATTTGATGATCATTCTGTGTTGCTGAGCTATAGGATTGCATAGCAATGGAGCTAATCACTAGTTCTGTATCTGTAATGTTCCTATGAAGATTCATCACAATGACATAGATAGGGAAGGTCTGACTCACATTCCAAATGCCAAATGCCTACTTCTCTGCAATTTCCATCCTATTTGACACAAAACAGAAGATTTTGATAAGTGCTACTAGTGGAAAGGAAAATCAGGCCTAGAGGACGTAACTATATGAGGAAATATTAATGGACTGGGTTTTTTTACTTTTGGATTTTTTTAGTTCGTTTGCTTGTTTGTTTTCAGACATAGCAGTGATTTACAAATGTATGTGGGTGTATAGCTGCTGTCTTTATTTCCATACAAATATAAAAAGACATTCATAAGACAAGTAGATTAAAAGAACCCCTAGATCAATTAAAAACTACAATAATAGATATAATTATATAATTGTTATTATAATTATATAATTTATATTATAACTATAATTATATAATTAATATAAAAGAATATAATTGATAGAATCATAGAATCATAGAACAGTAGGGCTGGAAGGGACCTCAAGAATCATCTAGTTCCAACCCCCTGCCATAGGCAGGGACACCTCCCACTAGCACAGATCACTCAAGGCCTCATCCAACCTGGCCTTGAACATCTCCAGGGAAGGAGCAGCCACAACCTCCCTGGGCAACCTGTTCCAGTGCCTCACCACCCTCACTGGAAAGACCTTCCTACTAACATCCAGTCTAAATCTCCCCTCTGCCAGTTTAAATCCATTGCCCCTTGTCCTGTCATTACAAGACCTTGTAAATAGTCCCTCCCCAGCCTTCCTGTAGGTCTCCTTCAGATATTTGAAGGCTACTATAAGGTTTCCTCGAAGCCTTCTCTTCTCTAGGCTGAAAAGCCCCAAATCTCTCAGCCTGTCCTCATAGGAGAGCTGCTCCAGTCCTCCCATATATGTATAAAAGCTTGATAGAAATATTAATGATAGTAAAAATCTCCGATGATTATCTAAATTGAAAGTCAATTTTATTAGTAGAAATATTAATGTGTTCAAATTGTATCTGAAAGAAAAAAAAAAAGTAGTTTAAAACAGAATAAATTTCTTGACTGTAAATATTTCTATATCCAGAAACACACAAAAAATATCAATGTGTTCATATTTGATTGTTTATGCAGGTATGGGATAATAAAGAAAAACAGTGCTTCACTGAATACAGTACATATTTGATTGTTTATGCAGGTATGGAATAATAAAGAAAAAAATGCTTCACTGAATACATTACATATTTGATTGTTTATGCAGGTATAGAATAATAAAGACAAACAGTGCTTCATGAAATATAGTAAGTTATTGATTATTAGAGGTATCTTCAATATCATAGTCATATTCATTATAGATGTTAACTTTAGGAATTTATAGTGCTTCATGCCTCAGGCTTGTTTGTTCACTTGCCACCATTCATAAGAAATAATAACCAGGTATTTCTGTATTCACAAGCCCAGCCATTTAAATTTGTCAGAGTGCACTTCTGGGGAGGAGTCAGGGTAGATTCTGATGTTGATAGGGGTTCTCATTAGTTACCACATTAGAAAAGAAAAATAGATGTGGAAAGGGCAGTCAAATTGAAATAAGAGTTTATGAAACAAAAACTGTTCTGGAGAAGCTGCAAGGGTATGGTGACCATCATAACTTTTCAGCATATACCACAAAATTTTTACAAAATTCAAATTTTGATCTTTTTTTTTTTTTTTTTTTTCAATAGAAGAAAATGGTTGGACAGAAAGAAGAAGAATTATTGGGATATATTAAATAATGACAACTTCAATGCATGCTTAGCTAATATATTACATCTAAATCAAGTTTCTTAAGCTAAATGTGCTGGTACATATGCTTGCTAATATATCATATGTCATATTTCCTAATATTTTTTTTCTATCCATACCAAAATTATATAAATTGTTCAATGGTAATAAATTTTATATAACTCAAAAATTAAGTCCCTTATTAATTTAATTTTGCTATTCTAAAGCAATGACATTTTTAGCAGAGTAGTTCTTGGTAAGCTTTCTTTTTCCCTGTTCAATCATAGAATCATAGAATGGTAAGGTTGGAAGGAGACCTCAAGGATCACCTAGTTCCAACCCCCTGCCATAGGCAGGGACACCTCCCACTAGTACAGGGCACTCAAGGCCTCCTCCAACCTGGCCTTGAACACCTCCAGGGAGGGATCAGCCACAACCTCCCCAGGCAACCTGTTCCAGTGCCTCACCACCCTCACTGTAGAGAACTTCCTCCTAACACCCAGTCTAAATCTCCCCTCTGCAATGTCAGAATTTAACAAGAAGTAGAGAAAACTATAAAATAATAAATAAATATTGTTTTGGCAAACAAAACATAAGTGTAGAATGTTCAACATTTTTTTTCCCTGAAACTAATTAAAATGAGCTTTGATTAAACTGATGGTTGGATTTTTCATCTCAGTAATATTTAATACCTGTTCTTCAGCTGTTACTCCAAAATGGGGTTTTTAAGATTTTTTATTAATACAATTTGACTACACAGCTTTACAGGGCTTTTAAAACCTGTCTCACATTTTTCAAATGAAGGTGACTTGCAGTAGATACTATCTTTAAAAAAAAAAATTGAGCAAATTCCCTTTGTGCAAGTAATTTTTAAACTATAACTTAGGTAAGTGTAATTCACAACTTTTTTTTTTTCTATTATATATCTTGAGCTTTATTTGTCCATGTAGTTGTTTTTTTGGTTGTTCTATTTTATTTCTGTGTTTTGTTTTGTTTTGTTTTGTTTCCTCCTGGCATTGTTTACCATGAAAATATGCTACTCCTGAAGTGTAGCACTGATACTAAATGTATACTATGAGTTAAGAAAAACTGATACAGTGCAAGTTGGTGGTCTTTTGTTTTTGTTTTTTGGAGGTTTTTTGGGGTTTTTTGGGGGTTCTTTTTCTTAAGCAGAGGTAGGTATTTAATTGCAATTATAAGATATTTTTCTTATTTTTATACAAATTCCATATTCTTGAATTCTAGGTTACCCATAAGGGTTCTAGATGGGAAAGCTGAGTTTCTTTGAGAGCAAATGTGATATATATTTTTTTTCCTAACACAATAAACATAAGTCTTAAAAGGATGAAACATCTTTTCAAAAGCACTAAAAATTCTTTCTGTTATGTCTGAATTTTGAGGACAGCAAAAAAAGCCATTAAGAATAAATGTTATGAACTAGGAACTATGAACTACGAACTATGAACTATGATTTATGAACTAATCCCTTTGGTTTTAGCCTTCTTTCCAGCTAATCGAGTCAGCCATCAGCAAGTTTGCAGATGACACCAAGCTGGGGGCAGATGTTGGTGGGTTGGAGGGCAGAAGGGCTCTGCAGCGGGACCTCGAGCGCCTGGACAGATGGGCAGAGTCCAAGTGCTGGGGGCTGCACTTTGGCCACAACAACCCCATGCAGAGCTACAGGCTGGGATCGGAGTGGCTGGAGAGCAGCCAAACAGAAAGGGATCTGGGGGTGCTGATTGACACCTGCCTAAACATGAGCCAGCAGTGTGCCCAGGTGGCCAAGAAGGCCAATGGCATCCTGGCCTGCATCAGGAATAGTGTGGCCAGCAGGAGCAGGGAGGTCATTCTCCCCCTGTACTCTGCACTGGTTAGGCCACACCTTGAGTCCTGTGTCCAGTTCTGGGCCCCTCAATTTAAGAAGGACATTGAGGTGCTTGAGCGTGTCCAGAGAAGGGCAACGAGGCTGGTGAGAGGCCTCGAGCACAAGCCCTATGAGGAGAGGCTGAGGGAGCTGGGATTGTTTAGCCTGGAGAAGAGGAGGCTCAGGGGAGACCTTATTGCTGTCTACAACTACCTGAAGGGTGGTTGTGGCCAGCAGGAGGTTGCTTTCTTCTCTCAGGCAACCAGCACCAGAACAAGAGGACACAGTCTCAAGCTGTGCCAGGGGAAGTTTAGGCTGGAGGTGAGGAGAAAGTTCTTCACTGAGAGAGTCATTCCCCACTGGAATGGGCTGCCCAGGGAGGTGGTGGAGTCACCGTCCCTGGAGATGTTCAAGGCACGTTTGGATGTGGCACTTGGTGCCATGGTCTAGTCTTGAGGTCTGTGGTAATGGGTTGGACTTGATGATCTTTGAGGTCTCTTCCAACCTTGCTATACTGTGATACTGTGATACTGTGATTCTGTGATATCATAGCACCATTTTTCAACCCATTTCAGGGGAAATCTTAATTAGGCCTGTCATGGAGGCAGGAAATTAATGTGGGCAAGTCAAGAATTATAAAAATGGAATTATTTTATTTTCCTGAAAACCCTGCCCCAAAAACTACATATAAAACTAGTTTAGATTTATTTACAGGTTCTAATTCAATTGGGAATTCTTCTACAGGATGTTATGGACAAATTTAGAGATTTAAGAAGTCAGGAAATGGAAAAAGCTAAGCTATAAACACAGCTTCACTATCAATCAGGCTTAGCCAAGAACTAAGGGCCCAGCAGGCTTTACTCATGGAGGTGAGATAAATATTGAGCGATGATCCCTTGTTGGATTACTCTGTGGCTCAGCTGCCTTCTGATGCCACAAGCAATATCCAATAGTCCCGATCCAGGCAGCAGAAATCCAAGGTGGGTGGAAAAGGCTCCAAAGTCAGGAATGTCTCGAAACACAACTGCCACAAGACAGGGATTGGTGGAATTGATGCTGCCTCAGCAGTGGCATGGGAGAGCCAAACTGCTCAGGTCTCCCCAGTTTGGAATAGCAGCCAGGAAATTGGCTGTAGTAAGTCTGAGAGCAGCTTGGTTCAGGTGCCGCCGGCAGCATTCTCAAAAGACTCCAGGGCTTGCCAAGCCTGCAAATTTGCACAGAGCAGTGCAAAAGTGGGAAGAGCCATCCAAAGGCAGGGACAGTGCAAAACCAAGAGCTGTGCATAAAGATAGGAGCTGTCCAAAAGTGGGGATGGTCCAAAATGGGAGCTCTGTCAAGGCAGAAACTCTTCTAAGGCAGGAACCTCTCACCTTCTCCCTTTCTCTGTTTATGCTTTTCCAGACAAAGTGTCCATTTGCCAATTTATCCTGGGCGTGCAGACCCAGCCAACCACCAGCCTGACTCCTAGCACAGGCTGCCACATGGCTCAGCACATGTGTGGGAAAAGGTGCCTGCTGCTGTTTCCCCTTCAAAGCCACAGGGTTGGAGGAGGAAAGCAGTTTTCGTGCCGCCTTCTCCCCATTTAAACCCACAGTGGAGGGGAGAAGTAGGGAATTTGGAGTGCTCTGGAACAAGGCCTTATGTTGCTATTGAGTTCTTTTATTGTAGTATGCTGTTTCACTATGAATTTACAGCTCTTTGGTGACACCACTGAGAAAGACAGGTAAAAACGTTAATTCTCACTTCTGACACCTTGTGTCTTTAAGGAGAGGAAATCTTGTCTTACCTTGCTTGCTCAGCTGTAGAAAACTTTCCAGCTGAAACCTGAAGAATTGATAGTTTTGGACCACTTGATTAAGTAAACTTGAACAATATTTTTAAAAGCAAAATATTGCTTACAATTTTCCTCTTGCTTACAATTTGCATGCAGTTGCTTGCTTGGTGGAAAATAAAGCACACTTCCTCACAATAATAGGTCATTTTCAGAGTTACACTCAGTGTATGCAGTTTGACTCACACATACAAATCAGACAAAAAAGGATTGACATCTGCTTTTTAATGAATGAGAGTTTTACTGTATAGGTCCCAAGCAGATTTAGAGTTTATATTTTTCTACATATTTAACTATGTAGTAATGTTTACATTTATACTTTGGGAGAATAAGTGTTAAAGGTGTAAGTGAATATTATTTGGTTGCAGAATTTCATAACAGCATCTTGATCTCTTAACACCCTCAAATATGCCCCAGACTCCTTACTTCACTTTATGATTATTGGATGTGGCATGAGCATATACTTGCCTCAGTTCCAAGGAAGTCTGAGATCTGCCTTGTTGAGTTCCTGAGTCATATCAAATGGTTTCAGATCACAGCAATTTTTATCACTGCCAACTGATCTTATAGTAGCCTTCCAATATCTGAAGGGGGCCTACAGGAAGGCTGGGGAGGGACTATTTACAAGGTCTTGCAATGACAGGACAAGGGGCAATGGGTTTAAACTGGCAGAAGGGAGATTTAGACTGGATGTTAGGAGAAAGTTCTTTGTAGTGAGGGTGGTGAGACACTGGTACAGGTTGCCCAGGGAGGTTGTGGCTGCTCCCTCCCTGGAGGTGTTCAAGACCAGGTTGGACGAGGCCTTGAGTGACCTGTACTAGTGGGAGGTGTCCCTGCCTATGGCAGGGGGTTGGAACTAGATGATCCTTGAGGTCCCTTCCAACCTTACCATTCTATGATTCTATGATCTGACACGTCTCTCTCAGTAGTACAGTTCATATGTCTCTTAATATCAACAATTTAACAATGATAGTTACACTAAACGTTCTGGCAAACTATTGCCTATATGTGAGGGAACAATTTGTCCCTATGAATTGCAGTAAAAGGCAATTTTGTCTAATTACACTGAGCATATTGAAATGTTAGCTTTTCCCTTATGGATACTAACACCAGATTTGTAATTTGTGATGATACAGAATTTAAAATGTCCCTCCATCTGGGAATTAGAAGACCCAAGTTTGCTTTTCAATGTATGACCCTTACTTGTTAAAGTCTGAGACATTCTTACTGTGTTCTTACAAATGTCTCCATGCTACCAGGAGAGAAAGATTTAAATTTTTAAAAAAGATTTTCTAGCTCTCAGTTTTAATGTGTCTTTTACATGATGAACCATATACTTAGTTCACTATAGGAAAGGAACATTTCAAATGTACAAATATTTGTAACATTTGGTTTGTAGATTTTTTTTTAATATATATATTAAAATCTTGTCCATTTTCTCTTGAACAATTTATTTTATATATATATATATATTT
>WBNM01006524.1:10958-27844 GCA_013399055.1 Ramphastos sulfuratus | reverse complement strand
CCCTCTGCCAGTTTAAACCCATTGCCCCTTGTCCTGTCATTACAAGACCTTGTCAATAATCCCTCCCCAGCCTTCCTGTAGGCCCCCTTCAGATACTGGAAGGCTACTATAAGGTCTTCTCGAAGCCTTCTCTTCTCCAGGTTGAAGAGCCCCAACTCTCTCAGCCTGTCCTCAGAGCAGAGTTGCTCCAGCCCTCTGAGCATCTTTGTGGCCCCCGTATGGACCCGCTCTAACACTTCCATTGCTTCTTGTGTTGGGGAGTCCAGAACTACACACAGTATTCCAGGTGGAGTCTGATGAGAGCAGAGTAAAGGGGGAGAATCCCCTCCCTTGCCCTGCTGCCCACACTGCTCTTGATGCAGCCCAGGACTCGGTTGCTGTCTGGGCTGCATGTGCACACTGCAGGCTCATGTTGAGCTTTTCATCAACCCAGATCTGAAGGTCCTTTTCCTCAGGGCTGCTCTCCAGCCATTCACCATCCAGTCTGTATTTATACAGTGGCTCACCTAAAGTTAAGGATTTCTTAATGATTATCTCAGTTATAAAATTCATTATTTTCAAGAAAAAAGGAAATAAAATATTTTTTAATAGTTCTTTTTTACTGTGGGCAACTCATAATGTAGGCTGATAATTCTAAATTATTATAATTATATTGCTTATTTTCTTCTAACTTGTTAATTAAAGAAAATAAATTAATCAATACCTCTTCTATTAAGTGAAAGGATGCCTGAAACACTTTTAAGAAATTTGAATCTTATTAAAAAGTATCACAATTTAAGGTGGCAAGCTTGTCACTATTAATCTACTGATCCAGTAGGAATAGATCCTTTCTTCTAATTGTTCTATTTCATTCTTCTACTGATAAAATCTTTAGGAGTGAATACATTGCAATAAACATCTTTCAGACAAAACTACATTCCTTCACTTTACTTGAAATGAAACAGAAAAGTAACAAAACAAGGTACATGCCTCTAGCTAAATATGTGAAAAAGACAGACAACTATCAAAAAATACTTTACTTATTTAACATTTAATACAGGAGGAACAGGAGTTTAAAGTTGGAGGTACTTGCTTAAATCATGTCCCCATTTCAAGGCATGATATGTATTTTCGTTCCTTGTTCTGGGGACATTATGCTTTTGCATGTTAACAAGTATAAACTGTACAGCTGCACTTCCATGGACTTACATCCATGGAAGATTCAAAGGAATATTCAAAGGAATATTCAAAATTACAGAATGGATGTAATTTCTGCCTGTATTCTTAATGCAAGGATGGTAGAGTTAATAAAATTAGCATGACCGATGGCAGATCAACATCAAGATTGTCTTTACAGTCAATGACAATAAATGGACATGTCATTACAGGGTCAATATTTACATTTAATTAGTATAGTAAACCCAACAACATCTTGTTTCTCTTCACTGTCTAGAAAGTAGAAAATGAAACACCTGCATTGAAACTCAAATGTGAAAGATTATATTGCTCATGTCTAAAATTAGACGTTGTAAGTTCTATTTTGAGAAATGGCACTGAACTGAATACTCTGAGCCTCAATTAGACAATTAACTGCAGATCTGAAAACAGTGGAAAGGACTTCTAATATGTTTGCCAGCATATCAGTTTGATTACAATTTTTGGGGGGTTAAAAAAACCCTTTACATAAAAGACATGTAAATGTTTAATTAATTAATGGGATGTTACAAAAATAAGTGACTTTGATTTTATTGCCCAATAAAATAAATAGATGGCACAATGAACATTTAGAAGCATATTTTTCCTCTCAGATGGCAATATGGCTACTTCTGTTACAATGTTTTGGCACAGAGTATAAAATGATTATAGCTAATTTTTCCTTCCAAAGACTTGTATAAAAAAACTACAGAACTGCAGAATTAGAACTGATGCTTAAACAGAAATGAGTATATGAATATTTTTCAGAACAATTGTNATATGATGTTGAATAGCAAACTTAATTCTAGGTGTGATGGTTTGGCAGTTAACTTGTGTTTAAAAAAGAAATTTAATTGTGAATTTGGTTTTGGGTTTTTTGGGTTTTTTTTTTACTTATACATTATTTTATTGGAACTTAAGTAACTATTTAGTGTAATAAGTTGTAAGAAGGAAGGTCTTGCTAAAGTTATACATTAGTTCCTAAATGCTCTATATTTTATTATCTCCAGAAACCCTTTCACCCTCTGTGGCAACATAATTGTGACGGTTTGGGAGTTACCCGCCTCCCCCTGCCCCGCCTTTGTAAAATGACCCAGACTAGACTCAGCCAGCTGGAAGTTAAGGACTGAAGCTCTATTTACAGCTTAGCACAATATACAAGCAGAGATATACACAAGAGACAGGAATATTTACAGGAATATACAAGTTAAAGGGAATACAGAAACACAATTCCCCTCCCAGAAATCAGAGTCTCCAGGAGGGGCTCCCAACCACACTTCCACCTTCTCCCCACCCCTGTACCTTACCCCAAGGTTTGCCTTACGTGCAAGGTGAGTTTGGAGGATCAGCCAGGGGGGTTAGAAGGAAAGTGGTTAGTGAGGTTACAAGGCAGAGAGGAGAAAACAAGAAGCTAGACAGCCTGAGAGTGTCTGCAAGCCCAAGTGACCATGTTATCTATGTTTTGAGTTCTTATTCTTATCCATCTCAGCAAGCTTATGAGTGAAGTAGACATCACCATTGATTTCCTTTCACAGCCTATATTATAATTTTCTCCATTAAAATATTCCAATTAGCCTCAAACCATCACAATAATTGAAATTATATTGTTGGTAGCAAGGGGTGAGGGATGAGGGGTGCAATCTTTTCCCCTTAAAGCCACACATGGCCTCAGGAAAAGATGGTGAAGAACTACCTTGTAAGTAATGTAAAGTATTCAGGTAAAGTCCAAAATACTCTCATAGGAGAGTACTAATCCTGAGATTTTTTTTTTTCCGATATTTGTTCCCATTCAGTAGTTCAATTTCATTAGAGACTGAAGCAGGTGAGATGAAGAAGAGAAATATCTACAAGATTTTGTCAGACGTGCAATGAATACCTGCTGATATAATTGGAGTTATATACTTATGTGATGGTTTGGGAGTTACCTGCCCCCCCTACTCTATGAAAAATCACCCAGACTAGACAAAACTGGCTGGAAGTTAAGAGATGAAGCTATATTTACAGCTTAGCACAATTCACAAGCAGATATATACACAATAGACATCAATATTTACAGAAATATACAAGTTAAAGGTAATACAGAAATACAACACCCCTCCCAGAAATCAGAGTCCGCAGGAGGGGCTCCCAACCACCCTTCCACCTTCTTTCCACCCCTCTGCTTTATCTCAGGGTCTGCCTTACGTGCAAGGTGAGTTTGGAGGATTGGCCAGGGGGGTTAGAAGCAGAATGATTAGTTGGGTTACACAGCGGAAAGCCAGAAGACACAGCAGCTCCCAGAGAGATACTCTCTTTGTTCTCTATGTTTGTGTCCTTGTTTTTATACATTTCAAAAAGCCTGTGAGTGAACATCACCACAGTTTTCTTTTCACAGCCTATCATCTAATTTTTTTTCATCAAAATATTCCAATTAGCCTCAAACCAGCACAACTTGAAAACTAAATCTTATCATTTATATAGATAAATCAAAGTAGTGGTTTAGAACACTTTATAAACTTTTACAGGGTGAGGATACATTACTCTCCAATGTGTCATTCTCAAAAGCATTAGAATAATTTGGGTTGGCAGGGTCCTGAGTAGACCATTTAGTCCAATGTCCTGCATTCAGGACCACATTACTTAAGGTTTTGTCCAGCAGTGTATTGAAAAGTTCTGTTTGGGAGCACTACTACTTCTGCTCTGTGCATCAGTAGAGTCTCTGTCTTCTCAGTAAGCTCCCAATAGGCGATGAGTGGGGCTGATGTTAGCTCTCCCACAGCCAGCTCTTCTTCAGGCTGAAAAAAGCCCAGCTCTTCAGTCTCTGTTCAAAGATCAAGTACTCCAGCTATGAGTATTCTGGTGGACTTGCCTAGTTTATCGAGGTCTTTCATGTCTCAGGGGCTCAGAGCTGTGTGCACTATTTGGTGTAGTGCAACAAGTGACAGAAATTTCATGTTCCTTGATCTACTGGGTAGAAAGAATCGATTTGAATTAACTGTTCTGCTTAAAAGGTTTGAAAGTCAGGACAGCTGTTCACATTAGTTAAAATCTAATTTAAGTTGTTGTCCCTTAAGTTCTTAAAACAATGCAGCATATTTTACATTTTTTTTTTTTGCTAAGAAAATATTAATAGAAAACAAGATTTCAGGATAATTTATTTTTATTCTGATTTCATATCAACAACTTTACCTTTGAGCAAGGTTCTAGCTCAAGATTTAGCTTCATCAGTAACCCAAACTCTGTAAGAATAAATATCACAGTATCACAGTATCACAGTATAGCAAGGTTGGAAGAGACCTCAAAGATCATCAAGTCCAACCCACTACCACAGACCTCAAGACTAGACCATGGCACCAAGTGCCACGTCCAAACGTGCCTTGAACACCTATGACTAATACTGTCCTAAATGCCAGCCCTTATTGGCAGTAAAATCACTTCTTGTCTTTAAAAATCTTGCAGATACAGAAATGCTACAACAGCAAGCTTTCTCTCTGTTTTAGAGCAGTTTCAGTCGGTGTGTGTAGGCATTTGTGGGTATAAGTGTATGTGCATGTACAAGGATTATATAATTGCAACATTTTTAATAGAGACACAAGCTAAGCCTTAAATGTCATTACTAATCAGCTAGTACACATAGCTAATAATAGTCTTCAAATCTGTTTGGAAAAGGTTATTAGCAATGCTATTTGTTTCTCCTTGGCCCAGTCATGTAACCTGGGCCTACAACAATCTCATTAAGCCAATGCTTCACACAAACCCCAAAATGCCATGCCCAAATGCCCCCTCCTTATTATGTCTCTCCACCCCCATACCAAAAGCATTTATGACAGCACAAAATTCAAGGAGCTTCAGGCCTAACTGGCAACACTTCCAAGGCTGACCAGGCTTTATCTCCTTCACAGGAAATATGCTAGTGGGAGATGTCCCTGCCTATGGTAGGGAGTTGGAACTAGATGATCCTTGAGGTCCCTTCCAACCTTACCATTCTATGATTCTATGAAATAAGAACCTGCTCATCCTTCCCCGGAGAAGAGAGAAAGGGAAAAAAAGGAAGATGGTGACTTTGCATCCAGATATTTACAAGGTCTTGCAATGACAGGACAAGGGGCAATGGGTTTAAACTGGCAGAGGGGAGATCTAGACTAGATGTTAGGAAGAAGTTCTTTCCAGTGAGGGTGGTGAGGCACTGGAACAGGTTGCCCAGGGAGGTTGTGGATGCTCCTTCCCTGGAGGTGTTCAAGGCCAGGCTGGATGAGGCCTTGAGTGACCTGTACTAGTGGGAGGGGTCCCTGCCTATGGCAGGGGGTTGGAACTAGATGATCCTTGAGGTCTCCTTCCAATCTTACCATTCTATGATTCTATGATTCTATGATTTATAGGGATGCAGGATTATGGGTATGAAATACACTATTTCCTGTGTCCACCTGCTGGGCTGGACACTCTGGACAATGGAGGTCTCAACTATGTGGTGTTTCTTTTTAAAGGCACCCAGCCTAAACTGCCACATGGAGGGGGGAAATAGTCTGTTAGAATAAGACAAAACAATGGATTCGAGGTTTGGTAGGTGGTGGAAAAGTGAAATGAAACATGCACGAATCTATCAATAAGTAGCTGTCTGTTCAGCAAGTTGAGGTCATTTGGCCTGCTTGTGGCAGTGGTCACCTCTTCCCAAACTGGTCTGTTAGTTTGTGTCTTAGCTCACCGTGGTGAGACAGGATAGATCAGGCCCACTATATTTTCATGGTCCTCACTCATGAAACCACACTGTCTTCTACTTTTTAATGCCGTCTGTACAAAATACCTGATCCTCAAGTGTTAGATTTATAGAGTTTCATAGTCCAGCCTCAAAGGAACAGACAACTTGTTTATCAAGACAATCTAAAGCAGTGTGGTGGGTTGGGAACTTTCCTCCCACACACTATTGCAATTTCCCAGACTAGCTCAGATAGCTTGGAAGTAAGATGAAGCTATATTTACAGCAGAGCAAAATTTACAACTATACACACACAATATATTTATCAGTATTTACAGTTATATACAAATTAGAAATACTACAAAAATCCAAACTCCCACCTGGACAAACAAAACTACTCACAGGGGGCTCAAAGCTACCCCCTTTCTCCCTCTACTTTCCCAGATAGGCAAACAAAAACAACCAGCAAAGCTTACATTGTTATTTGTTAATGGAGAGATTAGAGTGTAGTGAAGAAGAAGTGAATAGAAGCAGCATCACAGACCAGAGTGGGACAAACTGTTGACACATTGGTTTTTTATCCCTTTCAGCAAACCAATGAATGATAGAGAATTCATCATTATTTTCTTTTTACAACCAATGATCTAATTTCTCTCCCTGAAATATTCCAATTAGCCACAAACCAGCACAAGCAGTCTATTTTTTTTTTTCAGATCTGTCTCATTTCCTAATAATTACCTCCTGCAATCAAGACTTAGGGCTTCAGATAATCAGCATAAATTTGCATACTTCACTTAAGCTGGACCAATCCTGTACTGAAATTCTCCACTTGTGTTAAAGTATATTGTTTTCTTTATTACTTTGATAAACTGAATGTCAGAAGCTTTCTCCTACTTCAAGAAAAAATTAGTTCAAATGCTTTAAGAGAAAATCCTCATCAAAATGATTTACTAATTCATTAATGACAGGTTATTAATTAACATTAGATGCATCACACATTCAAGATTGATAATACACAGCATGCAAACTATAACACTAGTTTTGTACAATGTTACTAGACACTTGGCTGCTGTCAGTCTGCTGACTGGGTACAGGCTGCTCTTGGTGACCTATAGAATCATAGAATCACAGAATGGTAAAGTTAGAAGGGACCTCAAGGATCATCTAGTTCCAACCCCCTGCCATAGGCAGGGACACCTCCCACTAGGACAGGTTACTCAAGGCCTCATCCAACCTGGCCTTGAACACCTCCAGGGAGGGAGCAGCCACAACCTCCCTGGCCAACCTGTGCCAGTGTCTCACCACCCTCACTGCAAACAACTTCCTCCTAACATCCAGTCTAAATCTCCCCTCTGCCAGTTCAAACCCATTGCCCCTTGTCCTGTCATTGCAAGACCTTGTCAATAGTCCCTCCCCAGCCTTCCTGTAGCCCCCTTCAGATACTGGAAGGCTACTCTAAGGTCTCCTGGAAGCCTTCTCTTCTCCAGGCTGCAGAGCCCCAACTCTCTCAGCCTGTCCTCACAGCAGAGCTGCTGCAGCCCTCTCAGCATCTTGGTGGCCTCCTCTGGACCCGCTCCAACACTTCCATGTCCTTCCTGTGCTGGGGGCTCCAGAACTGCACACAGGACTCCAGCTGGGGTCTGAGGAGAGCAGAGTAAAGGGGCAGAATCCCCTCCCTTGCCCTGCTGGCCACGCTGTTCTTGCTGCAGCCCAGGACTCAGTTGCTGTCTGGGCTGCACTCACACTGCAGGCTCATGTTGAGCTTTTCATCAACCCAGACCCCCAGGTCCCTCAGGGCTACTCTCAGCCATTCACCACCCAGCCTGTATTTGTGCCTGGGATTGTGCCTACCCAGGTCCAGGAGGCTGTGCCGCCAAGTGTGGTCAGCAGTCAGGTGTCCTGAGGACATTTCCAGCAAAACCAGACCTCCATGGTGCTTTTTTTCCAGGGTCTCTAACTCCATGATTCTTTTATATTTTCTATCAGACTGGTTTCTTCTTCTAAAGACTTTTGAGTGCTTTCCAGTTACTGCTGAATCCAGCTGATGATGACCATTAACTTGAGGCTGAAGCTTGCTTTCATCTTCAAGAACAGTTTTTGTCAAATGCCTTCTGGACAGTTTCATGTATACAGTGTAGATGCACATAAACACACACAGGGGTTGCATTTACTGCTTTCATGCAGATCAATTGCTGTGGATGGCTCATGTAGGTACTGCTACATCCTCCTTCTCTGAGGATTGATATTTTAATTTTTTTTACATTTTTTTTTTTAATTTTAAAATTTTCCTGAGGTTATCTTATAGGAATCATTATAAAGAGTAGTATTAAAAATAGGATCCTTTTATCTCTCTCTCTTCTCAAACCTGTGTGTGCACACAGACACCTGTGTTTCTTAAGGTCTCTGGGAATATTTGAAATATTCCACTAATAGAACAGGAGGTGATGACCTAAAATGTTGTAAATTTAAACACCTAATACCACTTAAAGCTTACATAACTTTACTTAATTATGTCTAGACATTGTCTGTGTAATCAGAAGAATTATGCCTATGTAAATCATAGAATAATAAGATCATAGAATCGTAGAATGGTTTGAGTTGGAAGGGACCTTTAATGATCATCTAGTTCCAATGTCCCTGCTATGCATAGGGACACCTCCCACTAGGCCAAATTGCTCAAAGCCTCACCCACTGTGGTCTTAAATGCTTCCAGGGATGAGGTGTCCACAGCTTCTCTGGGCAACTCCTTCCGGTATCTCTCCACCCTTATAGAAAAGAACTTCTTAATGTCCAATCTAAATCTACCCTGCTCTGTTTTAAAACTATTACTCCTTGTCCTGTCACCACATACTCTCATAAACAGTCCCTCTACAGCTTTTCTGTAGGCTACCTTCAGGTACCGAAAAGATACTATAAGGTCTTCCCAGAGCCTTCTCTTCTCCAAGATGAACAAACTCAACTCTGTCAGCCTATCTTGGTAAGAAAAGGGCTCTGAGTCACTGATTGTCTTTGTGACCCTCCTCTGGACCCTCTCCAACACATCCATGTCCTTCTTGTTTCGGGATAGATGCTCGGGATTCTTGCTCCAGAGATAGATGCAGTACTCTAGGTCTCCAAATCTCAAAGGAGCAGAGCACAGATGCAGTACCACTTCCCTTGATGTGCTGGACATGCATCTTTTGATGCAGCACAGGATAGCTGAATTTTTGGGCAGCCAGTGCACACTACCAGTTCATGTCAGGTTCCTCATCAATAACCCCCACCCCCCACCCCCCCTCCAAGTCCTTCTCTGCAGGGCTACTCTCGATCTGCTTATCACCCAGAGAGCATTTGTGCTTGGGACTGTCCTGACTCAGGGGCAGAATCTTGCATTTTGTCTTGTAGAATGTCATGAGGTTGCCTTGGCCCCACCTCTTCATCCTGTCCAGGATCCTCTGGATGCCATCTCTTCCCTCCAGAGTGTTAACTGCACTAGACAGCTTGGTGTCATCAGCAAACTTGTGAGGGTGCAAAAGGTTTTATAAATTCATAAGGAGAAATAGGAACAACATAACAAGAAAAAGGGATCTTTCTATCCTTTTTGTTGCAGAATATTTCTGAAGAATGTGTAGAGTTCTATAAGAAATAAAAATCTGAATTTATTTCATTTCCAGCCAAAGGAGACTTTTTTACAAAATTTAGAGACAACGAATTCATTATTCCAATTTGTATATTTTATTGGGTTTTTTCCTATGGTTTTATATATTTCATAGATTTTCTAATCTGATCCAGCTCCACTTTGAATAAGAGAAAGCACATAGAATATTTTTTTGTACTTTTGGACACTGTAATCACATATAGCTCCAGTCAGATTAGTGTTAATGGGAAGAAAGAAACTTCTAGTAAGTGCAGTACCATTTGGTACACCATCTCATTGGGATGAGATTTAACAAGGATAAGTGCAGGGTTCTACACTTTGGCCACAACAACCCCAAGCAGTGCCACAAGCTGGGGACAGAGTGACTGGAGAGCAGCCAGGCAGAAAGGGACCTGGAGGTACTGGTAGATAGTAGCTGAAGATGAGCCAGCAGTGTGCCCAGGTGGGCAGGAGAGCCAATGGCATCTTAGCCTGGATCATGAACAGTGTGGCCAGCAGGACAAGGGAGGTTATTCTTCTCCTGTACTCAGCACTGGTCCAACCACACCTTGAGTGCTGTGTCCAGTTCTGGGCCTCTCAATTCAAGAGAGATGCTGAGGTCCTGGAATGTGTCCAGAGAAAGGTGACAAAGCTGGTGAGGGGCCTGGAGCACAGCCCTGTAAGGAAAGGCTGAGGGAGCTGGGGGTGTTTAGCCTGAAGAAGAGGAGGCTCAGGGGTGAGTCATTGCTGTCTACAACTACCTGAAAGGAGGTTGCAGCCAGGTGAAGTTGGTCTCTTCTCCCAGGCAACCAGCAACAGAACAAAGTGACACAGTCTTAAGTTGTGCCAGGGGAGGTCTAGGCTGGATATTAAGAGGAAGTTATTGACAGAGAGAGTGATTAGCATTGGAATGAGCTGCCCAGGGAGGTGGTGGAGTTGCCATCCCTGGAGATGTTCAAGAAAAGACTGGATGAGGCACTTAGTGCCATGGTCTAGTTGATTGGCTAGGGTTGGGTGATAGGTTGAAATGGATGATCTTGCAGATCTCTTCCAACCTGGTTGATTCTATGATTCTATGATTTCTCTCACTGATGAATATTACTAAATTCTACATGAGAGAAAATAAACATCATAAAAGAATACTGAAAAAGATGCACAGGTTTTGCCCTACTAAACTTGTCAAGGTGTTTAAGAACATATATTTAGAAAATAATCAATTAATTATGTAGAGCCATGAATCACTCAAAATGACATGCTACTAAAGACTTTTTGTCTTTCCTTTTTCTTGTAACTGTAAAATGTAGGTAAGATTATGTTAACATTTTGAAATACCAATATATTATGTTAATCTTTTAGGCTCCAAGACTGAAAAATTTGCTTTTCAATTTTTGTATATTCATACACATATATGTGATTTTGAATAGTTATTGAAATTGATGTTTACTGTTTCCATATTTGATCCATACAGCAAGATGAAATGTGCATTGGTCTCTCTTTCATCACAGCTTTTCCTATTAGACAATTTTGCACAGTAAAATCTGGATATTCCTTTTAGGTAATATATAATACGTCAACTTTTTTTTTAAAAGGAATTCTTCTGCAAAGACAAAATTCCAGACAGAGACTTATAGAAGGAAGTAAAACAACTAACTGAAGTGTTCAACACACATTTCCAGAAAATTGCCAAAGGCAAGGTTTGAATGAACAGCAGATAGGTGTTGTTTAAGTTCAATGGGCACAGCATGTCACTTTGAGACACTTTCTTACCCTATTTCTGGACTGATCAGAACAGAGCTCTATACCTGGTTCTGCCATACAGGATAAATTACCTTCTCTGCCTTGTGAACCTGTCAGCATAGTTTGACCTATAATATAGACCTAACTTTTTCTGTGAGTTACTTTTATGATATTGATTTCTCAAAGGAAATGCGGACGTTACACGGTAGCTGGGATTGATTCTGTGAGAAAGCACTGTCACATCATTAAGACTCAGAAGAATTTTCTGACCCCATAGTGGGGAAAATAAAGGTGTGAAAAGTATAAAAGCTTTTCTACCAGTCTATTTGGTGGGCTGTAGCTCAAAATGTCGCATCAAGTGTTCTCAATCACTTGATTCAATGCCTCAATCCAGGAAACAGTGTATTTCTGTGTGGCACAGTCGACTTGCTAGAGGGCAGGGATGGCCTCCAGAGGGACCTGGACAGGCTGGAGAGGTGGGCCCAGGCCAACCTCATGAAATTCAACAANCCCTGCCTATGGCAGGGGGTTGGATCTATATGATCCTTGAGGTCTCTTCCAACCTTACCATTCTATGATTCTATGATTCTATGATTTTGCATCACCACTGAAATATGGATGTCAGAGGACTTAGAAAAATCTCCTGGTGAAGAACAAGATATCTTGTACTTATCTACCACATACCAGAGTTTCTTTTCCTTTATAATGTCTGTGTTCATATCTATTTCTCTGTGCCTATGAACTCCTTCATAACGACAGACACATTGTGATGTTTTGGGAGTTCCCTGCCCCCCCCCACTTTATAAAATCCCCCAGGCTAGACTCAGCCAGCTGGAAGTAAAGGACTGAAGCTCTATTTACAGCTTAGCACAATAGACAAGCAGATATATACACAATAGACAGGAACAGTTACAGAAATATACAAGTTAAAGGGAATACAGAAACACAATACCCCTCCCAGAAATCAGAGTCCCCAGGAGGGGCTCCCAACCACCCTTCCACCTTCTTTCCACCCCTATACCTTGCCCCAGGGTCTACCTTACATGCAAGGTGACTTTGGAGGATCGGCCAGGGGGTTAGAAGCAGAATGATTAGTTGGGTTACGCAGGAGAAGGCCAGAAGACACAACAGATCACATAGAGATTTTTATGTTTGTGTCTTTGTTTTTATACATCTTAGGAAGCCTATGAGTGATGTATACATCACCATTGTTTTCTTTTCCACAGCATATAATCTACTTTTTTATTAAAATATTCCAATTAGCGTCAAACCAGCACATAAAGCAAAACACAAATATATATATTTCATGGATACATTTTCTAAAAACAAACAAGAAAATCCATGAAAACAAACCTAAAAGGAAAACTACTTCTTACAAACATTTAAAAGAAGGGTTGAAAATATGTAATTTTTATTTATTTTTATTTCCGCTTTGTTTCATTTTGATATATTGGTGAGAGCTACAAGTTTCTGTTCAAATGTCCTCTTGAATTTAGAAGGCTTGTGAATTTGAGGAGGGAAATGGGAAGGGCCTGGGGGGGAGACTGGTCACACTCCTGTCATGGTCTGGTCACATCTGCATCAAAATTAAAAAAAAAAAAAAAGAAAAAGAAAAAAAAAGCAAAGAATTAATCTCAGTATATATAATTCATACATATACATGCCACTGTCTTTATATGAATTTTGATCTCTATAAAGCATATGTTGTACCACAGTGTCTGCATCTTTTCTTCTTTCACGGGTGTATTTACTTCCTTGTAGAGTTGGTTTTGCCCTATGGGTACCTGTTTCATAGTGTTAATATATTTGTGTTACCAGCACACACATAAGATAAGGTGTACATATTCAGCTATTATAAATGGGGAAGATGCACTCTAAGCATTGCTATTTCTAACTCTAGGGCCTGTCTGTGTTGTTACTCTGCAATTCATGTGTTCAAAATTCTGCTTTCTTGAAATTCATCGCTGCTGCCAGTACTTAACATTTTGTGAATAAATTTTGCTGGCATCAAATCCGACTCCTACAAAGTGACAAGCACAAAATAGCTGTAGAAAGGGTTGTTAGCAAACAGTTTATCATCTTACAGCAAACCCACTTCTATTTCAAAGACAGAAATGATCTTAGGGTGCACACAGAAAGGAAGAAGCCATGGTTGTTTTATGTCCTCAGTTCTGAGCATTGGACTTCTCAAACTCAGCATCAGAAAGCCTCACAAGATGGATGCTTCACAGGATTCAGATGTCCCCGTGGGGTGTCATGACAGGGGCTGGCAGCCAATATTCATCCCACTGCCCAGCCAAAAGCAGGGCAGCCAGGCAGCATCTGGAGCAGACCCAGTCCTGGGCATCAGGCTACTCAGTAGGGTACTCACTAGGGTTGGGAATGGACTGAGGCCAAACAAGGACATGGGCCCACGACTGTGCCTGGCTTGATGGGGTCTAAAGATGGGCAAAATAGTGCTGGAGGAAGCTGAGTGAGAATGTAAGACATGGACATGCTTGATAGTTCAGCCAGAGGCTACTAAGACGATGAATTGCTGCATCACTCCTATTAGGAGAGGTGGAGGGCGTTGAGACTCTTCAGCCAGTAGATGATAAAGCTCTGTGTCCCAGGTTGGGAACTATAGGGTTAAAAAAGTCCTCTAGGGACTCGAAGATTGTTATTCAATCCCACAATTCTGCTACCTCTTCATAAGCTCACAGCAAGGCCAGCTTGTTCTCCTTTCCTCCCCCTCCAGCCTTGTGTCGGGCAGGTAGGGATGGGCCTGGTTTGGTGTCTCCAGAGGCTGTGCTTGGACCTCTTGGATGGCAGGGGCATGGTTGGGGGGAGGATTGGAGCGCTGGGGATGATAGATTTGGTTTTGGGTTGGGGGGAAAATTCAGGAGGTTTGCTTATGGATTCTGTATCTGCTTTGTAATTTCTATCTGTAACTCTCTTTCCAAATACAGTTCTGGTTTTTTCTCCAATTCGTTTGAGAGCCTCACTCTGTTGGTTCTTTAAACCCATGACACTCTAGAGGAGTTTTATAAATGTATACAAACACTTGAAGGGAGATGGCAAAGAAGAAGGAACAAGTATCTTTTCAGTAGTGCCCAATGACAGAACAAAGGGCAATGGACACAAACTGAAATACAGGACATGCCATGTGAATATCAGGAACTACTTTTTAGTTGTGAGTGCATGACTGAACACTGGTGCAGGTTACTTAGAAAGGTTATGCAGTCTCCCACCTTGGAGATATTCAAAAGTCATCTAGAAATGTTATTATTACTCCATCAGTATTCAAAACAATGTCTATGATATTTGATCAAAAATAATGTTTAAGATTGACTACATAAGACCACGGCATACATTAAAATGTAGGAAAAACAAAATGCAGTTTGTGTTTGAAATGATAATATGGTACTCATTCAGATACTAAAGAAATTTTCAAATGGTTTCTCCAGTTATTAGCATTACATGGCATCTCAGCAGTAATTATCTTATGAATTGATGGAGAACTCAGAAGAAGGCAAGGATGATTGACAGTCAGTGAAGATGATATATAAATGTGTGACATTTTGCTGAAGTGTAATGGAATCCTAGTGTGCTGGTTTGAGGCTAATTGGAATATTTTACTGGAGAAAATGATACTATAGGCTGTGAAAAGGAAACAATGGTGATGTCTACTTCACTCATAGGCTTGCTGAGATGGGTAAGAATAAGAACTCAAAACAAAGACACTTGGGCTCAGACACTCTCGGGCTGTCTAGCTTCTTGCCTTCTCCTCTCTGCCAAGTAACCTCACTAACCACTTTTCTTTCTAACCCCCCTGGCTGATCCTCCAAACTCACCTTGCATGTAAGGCAAACCTTGGGGTAAGGTATATGTGCTGGTTTAAGGCTAATTGGAATATCTTAATAGAGAAAATTACATTGCAGGCTGTGAAAGGAAAACAATGGTGATGTCTACTTCACTCATAGGCTTGCTGAGATGTTTAGGAATAAGTACTCAAAACAAAAGATAAGTCAGTCGGGCTTGCAGCAGTCTCGGGGGCACAGCGTCTCGATCTAGCAGCTTCTGAACTTCTCTCTGCTGATTAGTTTCACTAACCACTTTTTTCTTCTAATTCCTCCTCTGGCCGATCCTCAAACCNTATCTGTTTGTATATTGTGCTAAGCTGTAAATAGAGCTTCATCTCTTAACTTCCAGCCCAGCTGATTCTAGTCTGGGTGATTTTACAAAGTGTGTGGAGGTGGGGAACTCCCAAACCATCACACCTAGAAATAAGTTTGCTATTCAACATCATATTTTCTTTTTGAATAAAAGTGGACCTGAAGGTTTTCTTGTTGTTATATCTGGGGACATCTGAAAACAAATGTTAGATTCGTTGTGAAAGAACTTTAGCTTCCTTGGGATGGAGACACCAGATAGTTCCTGATATGATCATTAACCACTGAGTTCACTGTGGATCAGTGATAATTTCGCATTGAGTGTAAGGAAGTAAGTGGCAGGTAATTAGCTTTTTCAAATAAAACTAATTAGAAGAAAAATAACAACAAACACATATGAGACTGTGGTAATTAAAAAGAGGAGAACAGATAATAATACAATGGTAATTAAATGATGTGGTAAATGACAGGTTCTGCATGCTAACATTTTGTACTTCTTTTCTTTATTGCTTGCTTTTAATAATTGCTTTTTAGTCAGTGCCTCTAAATTAACCCCTTGGAAAAAAAAAATTCCAGTCAGCTGTACATGGACATTTGGTGGTTTTGTTTTGAGTTTTTTTGTTTGAGGGGGGAGCATTGTTCGTTGGAATTTATTTTTTAGGTTTGGGGTTGTTTTTTTGGGTTTTTTTTTTGTTTGGGTTTGTGTTTGGGGGTGATTTTTTAAATTATTTTTGTTTGTTGTTGGGGTTTGTTGTTTGTTTGCTATTTTGCAAGGTTTTTGTTTGTTTTGGTTTGTTCCATCCAACAAAGGCAAGTAGCTGTGTCCTTAGAAGTCTTTTTATGTGCATTTTGATTCTGATAATTTTAGATTTCTAAGATGGGAAGAAAATAATAATAACTGGGAAATATTAATTAACTCCTTAAAGGTAACCATCCAACAGTCATGAGTGTGGCTTCTCCAGTGCATTAATGCTTGAAAATAAAGGAGCAATTGGTGCTTATCCTTCTCACCTACTTTGTGCAAGTGTGTATCTCATACTAAGAGAATTAAAGACACTTTTGCAGTTATACTGAAAATGTTTTCAAGTTGGGCACAAGCAGGAGGCTCCTGCTCAACATGAGGGAATGTAATTTTTTTCTTTTATTCTGAATGTGGCTGAGCACTCACAGTTGCCCAGGAGTCTAGGTAGTCTCTATTCTTCTAGATATCTAGGTTGGATTTGATAACCTCAAAGGTCTCTTCCAACCTCAACAGTTCTGATTATATATTCCACCTTTATTGAGCAGAAGAGTTGCACGAGATGACCTCCAGTGGTCTTTAACAATCTCAGCCGTTCTGTAATTCTGTGGACCAACATACAGTGAAAACAGGTCAACTCTTTTAATGTATTGCCTTAACAGTGCTGAAAACTTTGTGTTGTGATTTCCAGAGCTTGGGAGGAAAGGGAAGGGGAAGAGAAAGAGGAAAAGGGAAAGTAGAATAGGGAGAGAAGAAGGGGGGAAGGGAAGGGAAGGGAAGGGAAGGGAAGGGAAGGGA
>WBNM01006524.1:0-10759 GCA_013399055.1 Ramphastos sulfuratus | reverse complement strand
GCCTCAGGGTTTTGCTTAGCTTAGCTCAATCTACTTCAACTTCTGGACCCTGAACAGAAGGAGGACTGAGCAAGGGTTTAAACCAGCAGGATTTATGCCGAAGGGAAGGGAAGGGAAGGGAAGGGAAGGGAAGGGAAGGGAAGGGAAGAACATCTTCATTTAGTGAAATTGATCTTTCCTTTATAATTATGGCAATGAAAAATTAAATAACCAAGAAGCACATCTTGGCGTTCCTGTCCTAATTTCAAAGAAACACAATTTCTCATTAATTACTGACTGACAAGAAATTTTCACAAGTGTTTAATCTATACCATACAAAGTATGGAGTGACTAGTTGCAGGCAGATAGATGGATGGTCTTCAACTGGCTGTCCACATAATCGTAACTCATAATATTAGGTATAACTAAACTGTCTTGTATGTATCCATCGACTACTTGGAAGACAAAGAGAGATAGTGCAAATAAGACTAAGAGCACCAGATTATTCCTTAAGGAGTTTCTCATGTTTATCTCATTATGCCTCCATCTTACTCTTCTTGTTTGGTCTTACAGCATCTTGCATTTCTGAAATTATGTAACCTATATAGATGCAGGTGAAATATTTACAATGCATCCCACACAGTTTCAGCTTGTTTCCTTTATGTCCTCATTCAAGCAAAAGAAAAGGGACAGTGATAAATGACCTATTTAACCAAATAATAAAAATGTTTACATGCAGTTATACCTCCCATGATATAGTTACTAGTCAACAGACTCCAAGGACATTTTCAAATTCTTTTGCTTTTTTTAATGGCCTTTACTAGATCTACTATTTCATTTTCTGCTTTGTGCTCAGTCACAGAGTTAATTTATTTCTAGTAAGCAGATCAGTATAATGAGGTAGCTAATACCATTGTGTTGTCATTGGGAAAGTTCATGGCTCATAGATTCCCTGATATATATAATTCTAGCATGTAGAAAACAGATGTAGTTCTACAGTGAAATTGTATATTTCCAATCAACATTATGAAATGAAAGCTCAAATTTATTAATCACAGAATCACAGAATGCCAGGTTGGAAAGGATCCTAAGTATCATCTGGTCCAGTCTTTCTAGGTGATAGTTGCAGTGGAGGGGTAATTAATTAACGTGAGATGATATTTTCAAAATTTAATATTGTTTATTAAAATTCAATATTCGGAACTCTTGCCGGCCTGATCAGTAATTTTAATAATAATTAGTTATTTGCATTGGTCATGGAAACCTTATGCAGGTTATAACAGGATCTAGAAATAGCTAGTAATAATATCTAACATTAATTGAACTGGATTAAACTGGAAGAGGAGGTTGCTGCAGTTAGTGCATCACTTGCGGTCAATACACTGCTTGTCCACTAGATGGACTCAAGGAGCTCCTTTCTGCTTATGGTAGAAGGCAATGGGGAATTATAAGAGGCTTAAGTATTCACTCACAAAATGATCTCCCGACTCATGAGGCCAGCCACAGCTTAACCTGGCTAGTGCTGTAAAAGACAAAAAAAAAATGGTTCTTCAAATATGTTAGTAGCAAAAGGAGGTCTAAGAAGAATCTTTGTCTTTTATTGGATGTAGTGACATAGGATGAGGAAAAGGATGGAGTACTGAATGTCTTCTTTATCTCAATCTTTAATAGCATGAACAATTGTTCTCAAGGTATCCACCCCCATGAGCTGGAAGGTAGGGGAGCAGAATGAAGTCCAAATGATACAAGAGGAAATGGCTAGCAAGCTGCTGCACCAGTTAGACATGCACATATGGAAGCAAGAAAAATCCACCCAAGGGTAGCGAGGGAGCTGATGGAAGTTCTGCGCAAGCCGCATGTCATCGTTTATCAGCAGTTCTGGCTAACTCTCCATTACAGCTTCACTAAGAGGCACCATTTTTTTTTTTTCTAAGCTTCAATTCTGTATTTTTCTCCAGTTCAAACTATCCAAACCAGCAACCATCTCATTTCCCCGTAGAGACCACCAATTAATTCTGTCGTGGGTTTAAAGAGCAGACAGAGTGAAGCTCTCAAATGAATTGGAGAAAAAAAACAGAATTATGTTTGGAAAGAAAGTTACAGATAGAAATTACAAAGCAGATACAGAATCCATAAGCGAACCACCTGAATTTTCCCCCAACCCAAAACTAAATCTATCACCCCCAGTGCTCCAATCCTCCTCCCTCCTATGCCTCTGCCATCCAAGAGGCCCAAGCATAGCCTCTGGAGGCCCTAAACAAGGCCTATCCTTACATGTTTTGTCCCGATAACGCAGCTCCTGCCCGACACAAGGCTGGAGGGGGAGGAAAGGAGAACAAGCTGGCCTTGCCATGAGCTTATGAAGAGAGAGCAGAATTGTGGGATTGAATAACAATCTTCAAGTCCCTAGAGGACTTTTTTAATCCTATAGTTCCCAACCTGGGACATGAAGAGTTGGCTGAAAACTAACAAATGTGATGGTCATCTACAGAAAGGGCTGAAAGGACTATTCTGAGTAATTCAAGCCTGTGATTCTGATGTCAATTCCAGGCGAGGTTATGCAGTAGATCGTCTTGAGTACCATCACACAGCACATAGATCAGCAGGAGATCAGGTCCAGTCAGGATGCAGGTCCTAGTCAGTTAGCCTTATCTCCTTGTATAACAAAATGATTCACTTACTGGCTGATTCATCCCTTTGGAAAACATAAAACTTCACCACTCAAATTAACATGACTATAGCAGGACATGTTTAACTTAAAGGATGAAAACCCAAGTATGGCAAAAAATACAAATTTTCCACTTTATATCCACTTTAAAATAAGCAAACAGCAAAGCCTTGCAAAACTAAATTTCTTTGTCTGCTGCCCTGACCTGAGATACTATCATAATTTAATGTGTGATTTCTTCATCCTGGGTTACTCCAGTTTTATATTTGCCAGTTATAGTACCATTATTCCCTGGCTATTTGCTTCTAGTCAGACAAAGATAGCTTCATGGTCTTTGCATTTTAACCATCTATTTCTTAAAGAATGGATTCAATTACACTAAGGATGTTTTACAAGATTATTCACTGTGAAAATGAAATGCCTTTTTTCATTTTTTTAAAGACACTTTATGAAGATAGACTAATTAATTTCCTTTATCTCTGTCTGGATTTCTAGCTGTTCTACGAATTTGTTTCCAGTGATTGAAGCTTGCAGAACGCAGCTGATCTTCTACGCAGTGATAGAACTTTTCACCAAAGGAGTTCATTTATTATTGATTGAAAATATTGTTAATCTTGTCATTTTAAGTCTGGACTGATATATGTTTTATATTTCTGTTCTGGGTTTATATGGCAATATCTTGTTAGCAGAGGCAGAAGGACAGTAGAGGTGTGTGGTGGAAGGCCCAAATCATACCTGGAATACATATCCAAGACATATCCTAAAAATCCACCTGAATACCCACCTTGCCCCCTCCTTCTCCCCTTCTTCCCGGGTGGAAGAATCAGGAAAACAGACAAAAGCCTTGGCACCTCTCAGTCTACCACAGAGACACCATATTTGGGGTTATCATACACTCTGCTTTGTTTCTGGTAAACAGAGGTCATGATGCTGGACTTGTGCATCTCCCTTTTTTTGGTGAAATAACTTGGGATTGGTTCCAAGGATGTTTTTTATCTGTTGCTATTGGTCAAAGACACTTGGTCAAAATGCTTAAAAACCCCCAGCCAACTCATTTGTTTGCTGCTACTGCCTTTATTTTGTCTGCTACCTGTTTGAGTTGCTTTGCATCATGTGTAGCTGGGGACTTGCTTTCCCCATGCACGGCAGACCTGACCCGGCCTGTCTGCCGCACCGAGCCAAGGGACTGTAAGGCTTGCCCCATGCTGGGGTACAGCTGCCTGCCTGAGCTCAGCCCAGCCACAGTCAGTTTGGCTCTGGCCAAGCCTAGGTGATGACCTAGCGACGACTTTAGACACCAGCACCTGCCGGCCTGCTGCTTCAGCCCGAGGGCTGACCCCTTTGCCATGCATCGCAGCTGATTGGACTGCTCCAGCCCCTAAACCTGCATCCTGCTTCGCCCAGAGGCTGCCTGCTCCCGAGAACCACAGAGGGTTTGCCTCACGTCCGTGGATCTCCTCAGACAACCTGCTCCATTGGAGCTACGCAAGCAGCAAAACCCTGCCACAGTATCACCACCACGTGGAAGGCCACCACGTGGCAGGGACTGTATTTTTCTTCATTTAAGTTTCTATAGGTACTTTTGGATTATAAATACTGAGACTCCAACCAGTGAGTAAATTACCTCTCTTTTCTGAAGTTCGTGAAAGTTTCTGTTTAACCTTTAAGTGGTAGTTTGTGCTGCAGGACTCTCCAGTTGTTTAAATTTTCTAAAACTTTTCCTAAAATAATTTAAATTAATTTGATTAAATATATATACATTCTGCAAAGACAGTTTTACCAACCACATGATAGAATCTGTGTGTTAATTGTGAGTAAGTTTGGGGGAATTTTCTTTATTTAATAAAAATATTTAATACTTTTATATCGGCCTCACTACAATTCAAACCCTTCCCAGATTCAAACCCTTCCCTAACAAGGTGGCTTCTTTGAGAAAATACTAGGGCTAGCCTGAAAAGGATTCAAATAGAACAGAACAGAACAGAATAGAATAGGTCAGTTGGAAGGGACTGACAGTAGTCACCTATTATTATCATTATTACTTAGCTAGAAAGCCAGGAACACTAGATCTTTGTGTATCTAGTGAAATCAAACTCAGCAGACTGACAAGATGAGATGAGAATGCCATCAAAACCTGTAGTGAGAAAAAGCTACCCTACATCATTAAAAAGACAAAACTCAGGCTGAATTTATTGGCACAGTTTTTGCACAGCTCCAGCTGAACAAATCTGGTCCCTTGAAAAATCAGAGGACTGCTCTTATGCAGAAAAATGAATTAGTGGCTCTAAACCTGATCTAGGCTTCCTAGGCCCTCAGTAACCACCTTACTGACAATTTGCATAGGAAAAGAGCATGGACAAAAGAACCCTTTTTTTTTTCCCTCTCCCCACAAGCATCCCCAGCTGCTGGCCTATTCTTTAAGCACTGTCAATTGCAGATGTAAATCAGAGCTCCTGCTGGTACAGGAGAAAAAAAAAAAGAAGTATTTCTTGTCCATAGGGTCAGTGTGGGTTTTAAATTGCCTTGCACAGTTTTAGCAGGTACATAATCTAGCTGTCACTGACAAACAAGCATAATAATTCATTTTCTTAAATACAAATGCATGTGTGTGTCTGAATGTATCAAAGAGCAAGAGCACTGAAATCATCCTATCAGAGCCCTTTTGCAATACAAGTAAGTCATGAACAAAATCTGTTCAGGCCACATATTAAAATATAATCACAGAAATCTGCTAATTAAAAAAAGAACTTTGGAATAATTACTTTTAAAATAACATAAGAGACTTTCAATGGATTTCTTAGGCTTCATTAATAATGGTGGGATTGTATTATACCATTTGAGTCACTCTTAAAATGGAATTAATATTTTGAGGTGTCTCATCAGAGCTGTTAAATGAAAGCTAGTGAACGATGTGAATTAAGAAGAAGACAGTAGTGTCTGAACTGAAAGATGGATCCCTTCCCTCCAGCTGCACCACACAGCTTGGTGTTGTCAGCAAACTTGTTGAGCCTGCACTCAATGCCTCTGTCCATGGCACCGACAAAGATATTGAACAAACACTGAATACTGTGAAATACACAAAAAACTGTTATGTGTGAACCAGAGAACTTAAAAAGACATAGGAGAAGTCAAGCTGAGGCATCATTAATTGCAGTATAACTTAAACCAGAGGAACCATTTTAGCATTGGAAACAGAATGGTAATTTATTTAAGAGTTAAAGACAAGAAAAAGAAAAATCCAATAACACATATCTCAAGTGTTTTGTATCGATTATTGTAATTACAGTCAGTGAAAGGCATGTCTTAGCCTACCAGCACTTCCACATTTCAGTTCCTACTTAAACAATTTGGTGATTTTCCCACCTTCTATAAATTTAACCTAAATACTATTTTTATATGGACACCTCTGTGTGTTTGAATTGAGTTTGGTTTAAGTTTGCCAGTACATTATTGGAATTTATACTGTTAGTAGCAGAAGCCTAAGAGCCTAAAAGGATCAAAACATTAAAAAACATTTGAGTGAAGTGCTGATGAACACTCCCAAGCTAGCTAGCTTCTGTGTTTCCAAGCTAGAGGGATGCACTCATCTGCTAGTATATGAATACATGAAAGATGATAGCTGAGTCAGATGCCAATAGTTCAAATGTAATTAATCTCAAATAAATAAACAATGATAGCAGTAAGATGCAAATCAGGTATTTGTTTTCCAAGGTTTTTTTTCCCAAAGAGTTTTTTTCCCAAAACTCAACCAAAAGTGTATTTTCTTTTTAATATTGAACTTCTAATCTTGCACTAATCAGAATTTTATTCTGAATGTATTCTCAGATATCTTTCTAGAATATTCCTGGAATATTCCTGATAGATGCACAGAATAGATGCAATCATATTTTTCTGATAAAGTTAAATCCCTGTTTAGCTCTGTTTGGAAATTAGTTTTATCTCTTTGCACAATATAGACTTGCAGAAGTTGCAGAGTGTCAGGGGATATTCAAACAGACAGTCCTCTGTATCTACTTCAGATTTCTTGAGGTAGATTGAATAAGAAAATACAATTGGCACACTGATATCTAGAAATAGATTGGCAGCTCCCATTTAGAACATTTTCAGGGAAGGTATTTCAGGACTTCTAAATTAGAAGCTAAAATGTCTGTATCAAGTCTCAATCGTAGATGAATTTTTATTCATTATTATATCAAAAAGGAACTAAATTCAAACAATTTTTACATCCAGTTGAGGTGATTTAAATTGCAAAAAGAGACTTTAAATTGTATCATACAAATATAATCTTGTCATCAATGTTACCTAACTGAATCATTCTATGGTGTGCTTTTTTTAACAAATGGACTAACACAAATGCAGCACTGTGGTGAAGGTGGTTGTTCTGCAATTTTTAGAATTATATTTGCATATTAGAGCTATATAATTTGAAAATAAATAAGTATGTATCATAAAAACCCTTTTTCAACTTCCCTCTTCAGGAAATGTAAGGTCCTGCACCTGGGTNGAGGCCTTGAGTGAGCTGTACTAGTGGGAGGTGTCCCTGCCTATGGCAGGGGGTTGGAACTAGATGATCTTTGAGGTCCCTTCCAACCTTACCATTGTATGATTCTATGATTCTATGAAATCAAAAGCCATTCTATTAATGTAGTGAGTAATTAATTTACTAAGATATATATCGTTGTAAACTTAAAATTTAATGATTCTCTTTATAACATGCTATAATGATGCCTCAAAGTTTTGACCAGCAATGTTTGGTAATTATATGTATTTTATATTTTATATGTGAATATATTTTTTTGTTCATTCCTAATTGCTCCCTGGGGCTCTATAACTGCCTCTATAAAATAGTATTCTACTCTGCAAAGGGCTAGAAATTGCTTATGAAGGAAAAAAGTGTTTTGATTGTGGAACAGAATCATGGACTTCATTATCATCTTTTCTTGTTTTTTTCCACTGTGACCTAAGTATGTTTGTGGTTGCATTGTAGAAAGAACAAAAGGCATATTGTAGGATGCTTCTTTGTCTTTTTAATTGCATGAATTTTTCTGCTTTAGTGGTGAAAAATATGCATTTAATGGTTCAATTTACAACCTCGGAAAGGTGTAAACAACTGAAAACAATATCCAGATTAAATGGTAATCTAATTTAGAGGCACTTGAGTAATTTTTCAACTGAAAGTGAAGTTTCTAGAGTTTTTGTTTTTTTTTTTTTTAATTATTTTGCTAAAAAGTTACAAATTGCTCCAGTAAAGGACTCCATTTGGCAATAGTTTGAGTTTTTCCCCAGCTGATCTTACATATTTCAAACACTACCAACGTGAGAATGACTTTCCTTTCTCTTCCCCACTATCCTTCTCTTTTTAAAGTATACCATGGAAATGTTCCATAAGCCTTTGAGATCTAACAGTAACACAGGACTACTCTCTGTGTTTGCTCTCCTGCAGCCCATAAGAGGTGTAAAACAGCACCAGATGTTTGGGCAGTAAGGCTCCTCCTCAAAGGGAACAAGATATCAGATAGGAATCATAACATTTATGAGGCAATGCTGAAATGCAGTTTAGATTTCTACTTGATACAGTCAAATTTGAGCCAACTGAAACATTATATTAACTGTAAAAAGTACTGCAATGTACTCTATTCTCTAAAGTAGCTGATTTGTATTATACAAAAATAAGAACATATATACCCATCAAATTTTAATCCCATTTTGAACAACAAAAACAAAATTGCAAGGAACAGAAATTCTGATTTTCATTTAACTTCTTGGAAGTGAAGCAAGTTTATATGTTTAATCATTGTGCTTTTACTATTAAGAATATAAATCTTTCATTAGCATAGGTTTATTAAAGATTAATTTTAGGTGCACTTGTGGCAGTACACAGACAGAAAAACACAGGAAATCAAATATAATTATTTGCTGCATCCTCTACAACAGATGGGCTTTATCCATAATAGATTAATGAGATTAGACACTTTTAAGAACAGTATTTGGAGAAGTAGGTGATGTCAGAATGTTTTATAAAATTTTATTGATTACTTAAATGCTTTAAATATCACCTGAGTATTTGAAAGGACACTGTTAAAAATTGTAATCTTCAAGTTCATGACTTTAGAAAGTTTTTGGGGTTGCATTTGTATTTAAAAAACCCCAAACATTAATCTGATATCATTTGAATATTTTTATAAATGAGGAAATGGCAGAAACCTAAACAATGCCACACACTTGTTTTATTTACAAGAATGACAGATAGGCGTTAGCAAGTGAGGATTCCTGAAGATTTTCTTTCTGTAAATGATTATGTGGATTACTTTGTTGGAAAATATAGAATCATAGAATCATAGAATGGTAAGGTTGGAAGGAGACCTCAAGGATCATCTAGTTTCAACTCCCTGCCATAGGCAGGGACACCTCCCACTAGTACAGGTCACTCAAGGCCTCGTCCAACCTGGCCTTGAACACCTCCAGGGAGGGAGCAGCCACAACCTCCCTGGGCAACCTGTGCCAGTGTCTCACCACCCTCACTGCAAAGAACTTCCTCCTGACATCTAGTCTAAATCTTCCCTCTGTCAGTTTAAACCCATTGCCCCTTGTCCTGTCATTACAAGACCTTGTCAATAGTCACTCCACAGCCTTCCTGTAGCCCCCTTCAGATACTGGAAGGCTACTATAAAGTCTCCTTGAAGCCTTCTCTTCTCCAGGTTGAGGAGCCCCAACTCTCTCAGCCTGTCCTCATAGGACATATTTTATATGTATTACCCTTCTCTCCAACCTGAACACTGCTTAATGTGGATACTTAGAAACTATAAAAAAAGGTAAAAATACTATTTTTTTCCTTTTAAATTTTGACTCAGTTTTTGGCTGAGACATATGATTTAGCTCAAACAAAAGCTATGTATGTAATGGTGAATTTCATGAGTTGATGTCATGATTTGGGAGTTACCCGCCCCCACAAAATTATTTAGTTGAGAATATTTTTAATTGAAAATATTTCAAGCAATTCTATGACTGCACTATGTGCTACTGAAATTTGGGTATGTCAGTCTTTAAAAACTGTAAAATTATTTTCTAATATTCCTCAAGTCTTTCCTCTTCTAGCAAGTAGGGTTTGCTTTTAAAGTTTTTCTTCAAACCAGTCTGGGCTAAGAAAATAGAACTCAGTTTGATAGTGTATAAGACATNTGCCCTTCTCTGGACACGTTCAAGCACCTCAATGTCCTTCTTAAATTGAGGGGCCCAGAATTGGACACAGTACTCAAGGTGTGGCCTAACCAGTGCAGAGTACAGGGGGAGAATGACCTCCCTGCTCCTGCTGGCAATGCTGACAGAGTTGGGGTTATTCAGACCGGAGAAGGCTCTGGGGAGACCTTATTGTGTTTCTGTATTACCTTTTTGAAGCTTTTTGCTACTTAAAAAGCACTTGTAAGAAAGATGAGGACAGAGTTTTTAGTAGCATTTGTAGTAATAGAGCAAGAGGTAAGCATTTTAAACTAAAAGAGGGTAGATTCAGACTAGCTATAAGGAAGACATCTATAATGAGAGTGGTGAAACACTGGCATAGGTTGCCCAGGGATACTGTAGATGATCCATTCTTGGAAATATTTAAGGTTAGTGAGGAGGGAGCATTGAGCTCTCTGGTGACTGTTGGAGAGTTGGACAAGATGACCTTTAAAGGTCCCTTCCAATTCAAATTATTCCATGGTTTTATAATTCTGTAATTCTTTATTTGCTGTTATGACAGTTTTTTGTGATACATGGAAAAGCATTGTTCTGGCTGAATCTGGAGTCCCTTATGGAATATGGAGATGTGAATTAGGGACTTCAAAATGTAGTCAATGCTTGGTGTATAAAACTCTCTGTAAGAAATTTATATAGAGTAGAAAGGGCTAATGTCTTGAATAATAACTCATGAATAATCAGAGGCACAATGTTATCTAGAGTTAAAGTCAAGAGATCTTTCCTACAAATAAACTAACTCTCAGTTTTGTAATTAAGTTGTGATTAGTTTCCCCAAATGAGGTAATGCTGTGCTAAAAGTTTGTCACAGAGTGTGATGGTTTGGGAGGTCCCTGCACCCCTGCACCCCTACACGGGGTAAAATCACCCAGGCTAGAC
>WBNM01006522.1:0-24343 GCA_013399055.1 Ramphastos sulfuratus | reverse complement strand
TTTTGTTTTTGTTTGTTTTTACACATAAGCTTCTGCAAGACTTCAAACAAAGGCCATGTATATCTGAAATTGAACAACACTAACTTTCAGGTACCACCACTTATGCATTAATCTCCTTCTCCATATACATTTGCTGCTTTTCCCAAAGCAACAAAATGCAGACTCTGGAGAAAAGCACATTTCAGCAGATACTGCTGCTTTCTGTACTCTGTTCGAAGAAAGACTAAATACTCTTTCACAGCATACACAACACAGGATATGTCACAGTTTTACGGTATGGTATATTTTGAGACTTAGCTATAGACTAGCAAAACCTTAATTGCTAAATTCAGTTATGTCTCCTTTCCTCTCACTAATTCCTTACCAAACTGAGTCAATGACAAGATCACAACAGTAAACAGAAAGAGACTTCAGTCACAGGCACAAAATAAAGGCAGCAGCAGATTTAAGCAAAGCAAGAAAACAGTATGGGTTTGTCAACTGGCAGCAGTCTCAGAAGCGTAAGTCAAACTCAGTTCTGTCATAGACTTGCTATGTGACCACTGAAAACAAACTATTTTATTTAAGTAACACACAACTAGATTTCACACCTCATAAATTAAGAGATTTTTGGTTCACAAGCAACTTACATCTCCATTTCCTAATTACAAAGCCTGAAGTTTGACTGGCTGACCTTAAAAATAACAGCCTCTGCAAAGATGCAACAGAAAGAAAAGAATCCAAGTTCTTCCAACTCCTTGTTTGCAATTTACATTTAAACTACTAAGCTTAGCTGATAGACTCAAAAGTTTAGATTTAGTGCTTAAGGCCAGAGAAGTGAGGTAGGTATTTTTATTTCTCCTCCCTACATCAGAAAAATTCATCAGTGTTATGAACCAAAAGTACACTACAACACTGTATTTAAAGCCACTTCTAGAGCTGACAATCATCTCAATTCCATGGTGACTTCAATAAAACATAGCTGCGGGGTACAGGTGCAGAGAATGAATGGCTCATCCCCTTCTAGAGTGTCCCAGAAGCCTTGTTTCTAATGGCCTTTCAGAGAGGCCGAAATGTTCATGCAATTGTGCAGAAATCTAGAACACTGAACTGGTTGCCCATCTGACCAGAGAACATAGGTGGCTGAAAACTTTCTTTCCAGAGAGGTCATTTCTTCTGTTCACTGTGGAACTATGCAAGCCCTACAAGGGAGGAGTGAGAGTGATTCTGGGCAGCAGCCTGCATTTACTTTAAAAAAAAGTTAAATGAAATAGTCTTTGACATTTCGCTGATTATGGATGCAAATAAACTCCCGCACTACGTAACTTTTTCTCTAGTAGAGAGCAGCAGAGAGGCACACATGCAAAAGCAGGTCAATTCTGTGACGTACTCCCAGCTCTTGAAAAGAGCTAATTGTCAATCTCAAGCATGGGTAGTTCTCCAGAAAAAGTGAGATAAAGAGGGACACTGCACCAGTAAAGTATGCAACTTCTCTTTTCTATATTTTTAAAGATATCTTCAGGATGTGGAGCTGCTGAAAGCTGTGGAAGAAATGAAATAGTTACCCTGAAGGTAGCCTGTGAGACACCAGGGAGCATCCCTACACTGTACTATGTCCTTAAATATGCACTACTGCTAGTAAGACAGATCATCACACATTAAATAAGAACGATCAGCAGACATAAAGCCTGCTACATATTAATTGACATAATGAGCTCTGACAGCTTACTACCTTTGAGCAACAGATCCTTTCTAAAAAGCAGTGCTCCAAAGCTTATGCTGTCACAGATTACATGTTCTCAAAATTCGGGGTACAGTACTAGTATAAAGTATGACATGCCACACATTTGTTTCACAAGATTTTTAAGACAGCACATGCGAAAATGAAATTTCACAGCTCCTGGACAGAGCAGAGTGAATAGGAATAGTATTTTTATTGCTAACCTCTTCTTTCTATAAACATTCAAACTATCAAAAAGTTGACAGCATATTCCACATCCTACAGAAAGAAACTATATCCTGAAGTGAATGTGATGGAGCCATAGCTTGCAACCAAACTCAGAACACCATGGAGGGAAGGCAGGCCATGAGATACCAAATGATACTTACGAGAGCACAGAGGCTCCAATATTCAGGAGCTTACATAAGCATTCTGTCTACAGAATGTACACATGCTTTCAGGTGGGATGAATATCCACGTTTTACTGGCTCACCTATACTAGTAGTATATATTCCAACTCAAGTAATCCACAACCAAACTCTGAAGAAAACCTGCAAGAATTCATCCTTGATGGTCAATGCAGCCCACTTAACACAGCTTTTACTGTTCACTGGAAAAAAACAGTTGGGGCAATAAAGTGGTCTCCCCATACTTCTGCTCTCAAAATCCACAAACAAGCGAAAAACCCACCACACAAACAACAAAAAAAGCCCCGGGACCTAAAAAAAAAAAAAAAAACAGTGCAAGACCATCTTCCCACCACTTCACTCACAGTTTTAGGGGTTTCTTAATATTCACATGCGTGCACACCAAATCAGAATGAAATTCCTCAAAACCATAAAAGGCATAGTTCATATGCATCACTTCCATGAATGGCCACAGTATGTTTATTCATATGCCTCATGGACGGTAGACTTGCCCACTCACCCCAGAAAGACGGCAACCTGAAAGATGACTGCATTCTGAAAGATGTTTAAACCACCACTAAAACCACCTGAAAAATGGAGACAGGAAGTACAGTTGTTTTTTTTTTTTTTACAAGTACAGAATTACTGACCCAAAATAAATAGGAAGCATTCTCTTCTAACCCTTTCTGAAGCATTCTAAATCCTTTATGATGTGAAGGGTCCTCCCTATGCTTTATTGCGTAAAGAATTTAGAAGAATCATGGACTACCACCTATACTCCTAAGTTAAGTCTTGTCTGGAAACATTCCCAGGTCCTGGAACTTAATCAAGTATGTCAGAAAGCAGCTTGGATGTATCCCAGTACTAAGCCACACCAAATATGCTTCCCCCACACAATTCTCAGATGTTTGAGACCCCTCACTCTGGGCAGGTTCAGATGAAGCTGTCCTGACCTGGAAGCTATGAACTTAAAAGCATAGATGAGGCAGTGATAAGCCAGTTGGCCATAGTGCCTGGGAGCATTCTCAGGCACGTTTAATTTATTAGGAGACAGGAAGCCAAGAAATATCATTTCACCTTTAGACTGCTCTCAAACTGAAGTCTAGTAGTATACTCCAGGCTTCCTCATTAACCCAGCTTTTTTTGTTTTGAACTCACTGTGTACTCAGCACTGTTAAGCTATTGTCATTTCCAAAACAACCTAGTTCCCGCGCCCAAGCTGTACTTCAATCTTTCCTGTGTAGACAGGAATATACTTGTTAAATATACTCCAAAATATAAGCTTAAAGTTAATATGCTTCTTCCCACTAGAGTAGGCACTTTTATTCCAAGGATCATTTTCATTACAGTTCCCAAAACAATTTGTCTGTTGATAGAAATGAGGTTAAGTATACAAAAGCTAATATTTTTATCTTTTCAACAGTATCTTAGATTAGCAAAGCACCATGTTCAGCAGCCTCAAGCACCCCAGAGCAAGCTTACTTGAATACTGGATCACTACACTTGCAGACCTCACAAAATAAGGGAATTTATTATAAAGGACTAGTGTTTTGAAGGCCTAGTGACAGGAAACTATTTCCTAAAGAAAAGAGAAATGGACAAAGGATGCTTGCAAGGTGTAACAACTATTGAGACCCTTGGATTCTTAAGTAGAAGCCAAATCTATCAGACATCTGGATAAATTGCTTTACACTAGAAGTGGGACAATTCAGTCCCCCTGTCCTATCTTGGGAATGACCAGAGAACTGATATGGTGAAGAAAGGGTCAGACAAGTTATTACTAGGTTGAATTTAAGCTTCTTTGGTTGGAGCATCCCCCTAAGTGAAAGAGTTGTGAAAGTTCATAGTTTCAAGTTGACTTTACATCTGCTTGCAAGAAGCAGCATCTCGGACAATACTGTATAATTCTGGCCAGAAAAAATTTTAATATGGCTATCGTTGCGTGCAACAACACACAGTATGCTTCCACTTCTCCCATTTCATCATTTCCTTCAGGAAAATCTGAGTTCCAAAAAACCCCACTCTGTGCAAGAGCTTACCTAAACAGCAAATAGCTGTAGCAATGCTTCAATTTTGAGACAGTGTCAAAACTGCCTTTCTTTCGTTACACAGAAAACACTGCCATACAGAGAAAAAATGTGGACACAAGAAAAACACTAAATACCAAAAGACAACTAAAAAAGTATTTGTACAGACTGCTCTACATATCACAGATAATAGTTTCCAATTAGCATCAACAGTGAAAACTACCTTAGCAGACTAATAGTATTTGTAAGCTTACTACAAAACTGAACGATAAATTCCCTGTTCAAGTACAGATGAATTATTGATCAGCCCACTAAGAATGACCATGGGCAAATATGGTTTGTGCCACACTCTTAATTAATATGAACACTTCAATGTATTATATCAATGTCCATATCAAATTCTGTGATAATTAAACTACATGGAATAAAACAGTCTAAAAGTAACACTAGAGTAACATTCAAAAATCTGAAAATACAGATGGACACCATCTCAGCTAGATCACACTGCCCAAAAAATAGAGTAATGCATTTGCAGTATGACCAGAAGTAAAACGATGTTGACCCATGTAGGTGAAAAAAAAAAGGAACAAGATAAGGTTGAACAGGATAAGATGACCACTTCCAACCAGTCTATTAATGTTGGTCTCTGACAGCATGATCTTGTCTTAGTGAGTATAGAAAGCCATTTGCATCCTGCCTTATAGGGGCAGTAACCCTGAATTAGAAACTTCAGTAGCTCAAGATGCAGCTACACAGAACTCACAACCCCCTCAGTGCCATCTAGATGCCAACTAGTAAAGCCACCTCAGGTTGATACTCAACCTAGGCTAATGAGAATCATAAAGTGACCAGGGTTGGAAGGGAGCTTCAAAGATCATCTAGTCCAACACCCCTGCAGTGAGCAGGAACATCTTCAAATAGAGAAGTTGCTCCCCCATCCAACTTCACCTAGAACATTTCCAGGGATGGGACTTCTACCATCTCCCTGGGCAACCTACATCAGTGTTTCACCACTCTCAACAATTTTTTAGTCTAAATTTCTCCTCTTTTAGTTTGTTACAACAAATCCTGCTAAAACAGCTGTCCCAATCTTTCCTGTAGGACTGCTTTAAGTAGTGAAAAAGCCACTGTTGAGTCTCCCAAGAGCCTTCTCTTCAGGCTAAAAAACCCCCAACTCTCTCAGTCTGTCCTTGTAGCACAGATGCTCCAGCTCTCTGATCACTTTTGTCGCTGCCTCTAGACCTGCTCCAACAGGTCCATGTCTTTTCTGTGCTGAGGACTCCAGAGATGGACAAAGCACTGCAGGTGAGGTCTGACCAGAGCAGAGGGGCACAATCATCTCCCTTGACCTGCTGGCCACACTGCTTTTGATGGAATTTGCTTTCTGATTTGTGAGCACATAGTGTAGGTTCATGTCCAACTTTTCATCCACCACCAGTGAGGTCCAGTCTTTTCAGTTAGAAGTCCCATGTACCAATTTGCAGATTCAAGCAAGCATTTGCAAGTAGTGCCCAAATTGTCATGACCACAGCATCAATCAAGCTGGTGCCTGCCTACACATGGCACTACATTGCACACTTTCACCAAGTGCAGTTAAAAGAGAAGACACAAATGGGTAACAGGTTGCAAGTCTCACCAGTAACATCCAGTTTTGTAGAGGTACTGTTTTATTTGAGGCTATTGCTTAAAGAACCAGAATTTTAAACAGTACCCTGTACACAGCAATACTGTCATATGCATGCTTAGATTGGTACCTTTGTTACAGGTTGTTGCTACTATCAATTTGTTATCAGTCTTCCCCTAAAGACAGAATGAACAAAATAACTCTCTTACCACTATTTACAGTACTGGCAACACTACATGCTCACATGTTTGCACTAAGTGAAATGCCTGCACTGAGTACACCAAAGTAGGCCCAACCACTTCAAAGACACTTATATATGAAGTACCAGAAACCACTGTAGTTTATTTCACAAATAATACTGACAGTAGGATCAAGAGCATTCTCAGTAAGTGTGCAGAAGACACCAAGCTTAGTGGTGCATTCAGTATGGCGGAGGGATGGGATGCCATCCAGAGAAACCTGGACAGCCTGGAGAAATGGGCCCAGGGAAACCTCATGAGATTCAACAAAGGCAAGTGCAAGATCCTGCACCTGGTTGGGAATGGTCTTCATTTCCAGTACAGGCTGAGGGATGGTGAGATAAAGTCCTGCAGAAAAGGCCTTGGAGATGCTGGTGGACAAAAAGCTGGACAATGCACACTTGCAGCCCAGAAGAATGCCTAGCAGATTGAGAGGTGTGATTCTACCCCTCCGTTCTGCTTTATTGAGACCCCACCTGGAGTACTGTGTCCAGCTCTGGGGCCTTGATACTAGAAGGACATGGACCTGATGGAGAGGGTCCAGAGGAGGTCACACAGAAGTGGTCAGAGAGCTGTCCATAAAGACAGCTGAGAGATTTAGAATCACAGAATGGTAAGGTTGGAAGGGACCTCAAGGATCATCTAGTTTCAACCCCCTACCATAGGTAGGGACACCTCCCACTAGTACAGGAGCTGGGATTGTTCTCTCTGGAGAAGAGAAAGGTTTGGAGAGACCTTACAGCAGCCTTGCAGTACATCAAAGGGGACCTACAAAAAGCTGGGGAGGGAACATTTACAAGGGCATATAGCACAAGAATAAGGGATAATAGTTTTACACTAGAGAAGGGTAGACATTTAGAAGAAGTTCTTTATTATGAGGGTGGTGGAACAGTGCAACATGTTGTCCATGGAGGTGGCAGATGCTGCATCCCTAAAGACAATCAGGCTTGACGGGACTCTGAGCAATCCGATTCAGATGCGGACGTCCCTGCTTACTCATGTGAACTTGGGACTAGATAACCTCTAGGCATCTCTTCCTGCTCTGCATTGTATGATTCTGAACTCTACACAGACACTTTAAAATTCATAAATAACAAAAATAACTGCAATTCCACTTCAAAGTCCTGCAAAGAGGAACATATCTGAATTTGCTAAAAGGCACAGGTTTCAGATGACAACTTCCTCTAACTGAACTGCTGGTATTAGAAAGGTGGGAAAACCTGAAATGAAAGCAGCATCATGCTAGTCAAAGTCATACAGGAATCGTTAAGAGAATGACACTGGACATTTAACATGCTTACATCTTACACTGAACCCCCAACATTTTTCCCCAGAATTTTCACACTCTTCAGCCACTAGCAAGTTTGCAAGTCCATGTTCAAGGCAAATTGACTCCATTTGTCTTTCTTCTGTGTCTTATGATCATGAGCCTTACTTTCACTGGATCTAATTTGTCTCCTGCTCTGTTGTTTGAGGCAAGTTGTCTGGGAGCAGTGACAGAAATGAAAAAAGTTTCAGTAAACTGTGATAGTATCCCTCTTGTCTGCTCTGGGTAAAGGAGGTGAGGATGGAAGATAGTTTTCATGTTCTAGAATTCTCATGCAGTCTTCCCTGCAGATGTGAGCCTGACATTTACTTTCACTTGTGTTTTCACTGAAAGGTTAAACAAAAAAAACCACAACAAAACCAGAAAAGATGGTCAGGTTTTGACTTGAAAAAGAAAGGCAAACAAACGCCTTTATACTATCCGAAAATTTACAGCTCTTACTACTTTGGCTGCTACATTGTCAATGGGGCAGACAAGAGGTAAAAAAATTGCTTCCAGAACTACACCAATCTATAAAAAACCAGAGTTAAGAGCCAGAAGAAATGGCCAATAGATTTTGGAAATTTCCTTTTCTCATAACAAATGGCCAAATGTAATTACTTTAACATTGCTCACAGCTACTTCTGCAAAAAAATGTCTGAGAAGACAAGTTTGCATATTGAATATCTGTACCTTGCAAACTGACAGGTGTTTTTTTAAAAATAATTGCTATATAAGAACTTAGATTTAATATTTCACACAGCAACATGTTGAACAGGAAATCAGGACAGGAACATCACTACACTGACTCAGGTTTTGGCTAATCACTGGTGTAAACAGACTGAAGTTGCACTGTCCATCACATTCCACTGATACTAACGTTCAGGAAAGGACCAAAGGACCACAGAATCACAGCAGCACAGAATGCTAGGGGCTGGAAAAGACCTCAAAGGATTATCTAGTCCAGTTGCCCTGCCAAAGCAGGATCGCCTAAAAGTAGGTCTCACAGGAACACATCCAGGTTGGTTTTGAAAGTCTCCAGAGAAAGTGCCTCCACAGCCTCTCTGGGCAGACTGTTTCAGTGCTCTGGCACCCTCACAGTGAAGAAGTTTTTCCTTATGTTAATGTGGAACCTCCTATGCTCCAGCTTGCAGCCACTGCCCTTTGTCCTAGTCCTATCATTAGACATCATTGAGAAAAGCCTGGCTCCATCCTCCTGACACTCACCCTTTATGTCTTTATAAATATTAATGATGTCAAATAATTGATGGATGAAAGAATGGAATCCTTCATATTTTATCAGTTTTCCTCTGATGCAGCTGTGTTCAGGAACCAGCTAGGAAGGAGGTAGAGCAAACATTCCAAACTAGCTTAGAGAGGGTGTTGAAGACAACAGTAATAGGAAAGACTTAGCTGTAATATAGATGAAAAAGTCAGCAATAAAGTTCATTGGCTTACATAGTGTTGTACTCAGCACAGACAACAGCTCCTACCAAATCTGCCTGATCATGGTTTCTTTAATTCCCAGTTTCAAATGAAAATGTGTGGCTGCTTTTATATTCCAACTTGGCTTTCCTTTCTGTGTACTGGCAATCAGCATTTCTCCCTATTACAGTCTAATGTCTGTGTACCAGCTAGTAGCAAAGCTAATTATATTACCTGTCTTTGCAAACAGCACCTCAACTAGTTTATATTATAGACAGTACATAAGGGTACTGTAGTCTGGCTGGCCTAAGTATTTCATCTACTGAAATTTGTTGCTGATGGTTTCTTTCCCCACACTGGAGAAAAGCTTACCTACACTATCCTCGCTCTGAAAATGTAGTAACAACACAATGTTAAGTCACTTTCATGAGATCTACCACACCCCTCTTTGAATCTGACCTTATTTTGTACCCCTGCAGTACTGACCAATCTTTCACATGCATCTCCACCATCTCATATTAGTGTGACAAAATGCCTTTTGCTCAGTTAAACATACCTAACTAGGCATACACGTTCATCAAAAGGCATGACTCAAAGCTACAGCAGTTCATTCCTGCTTGTGAACACCGTGAACTAAAACTCAGAGGTCCTGATCTTGTTTTCTTGCAGTAGAAAATGTAAAGGTTCAGTAATTCAGTAGGAAATAATGATTTTTCTCCCAAGCACTTCGTATAAATGTAACATCTTAACCAACATCAAATAAAAAGCATGTGAATCCTTAAACATGATTTGCACAGACCTGCGGTGACACTCATCCTTAAAAGAAGCTGGACAAGCTTCTTCTACAGAAGACATTCCATGATACACACTGAGGTAGAAATGCAGATGTCTAGAAAGGGTTGTTACTACCGCTACCCTGTTTAAAAGGTAGTATTAGCAACTGGAGTAAACATGTCACAAGTACACCTAGGCAGTGCATTTGCTGACAGATTCTCCCATTCTTCAAACGAGAAACAGAACCTAGTAAGTCTTGGAAAAAGATACTAAGTAATGTCTAAAAGAGCCCTGGATTTCAGAAAAGAGCTCTTTACAGAAACGAAAACAGATTTCTCAAAAAAAACCCACCAAAACTAAGTCAGCAGCTGGGGCATTTAGATTCCAAAATTATGAGCGATCCTTCAAGTATCTCCAATTCCTTAGCTTTAATGTAGGCAATTGATCTTACATACCTAAAACCAGCCTGGTTTTCTCTTTCCCTCAGAGTCCAAAAGCAGACTTCTTCAAGCATATGCATTACCAAAAGATGATTTGCTCAAAACAGTAACTGTACCTATCTCTCTGCCTCCATCCTCCCCACATACACATTCAAGGACACATTCAATCCAAGAAAGAAATGTTTGTGTATATGCATATTTAGTGGAATATCAACCAGGAATATTACACAACTTCTCATAATCAGAACCCTTTCAGGAATAAAGTTTACATAGGGTCTTATACAGTACATTCAAAATCACTACATCAAATACTAAAAAATTAACACATCAAAAGAGCCAGAAAAGCAGGAGACTCAGGATATGATTAACCTGTCTAACACTGTGGGAAAAGAATAAGCTCATTGAACAACTTCCATTTACTTCAGATTAAACTTTAAGGATATCCACAGGGGACACAGAAATGAAAGGTGAGGTACAAAAGATACTCTGTTACAGACTAACATCTGAGCCACCCATTGCTCATTTCAGGGCCACAAGCTAGTTTCTTCCAGTTCTGTGGAGTGTCAGGCAAACAAGTCATGTTGATGAACAGTATGCTTCTGTTGCCTTTTCTAAAGCACACTTCCTCCTTGTCATACGTGCAATAAACTGCCTGCAAAGGCAAAATACAGATACAAGGTAGGCCTCTTCAAAGTACTTTATTTTCCTCTCTTCTCCCAATCTCTGACATGCTAGCTCAATGCTGTCAGATAAAATAAAGCAGCCAACAACAATCAGCATTACCTTCATTTTTCTCTCAATGCTAGGAGACTCTGGAAGGATAGCACCTCAAAGTTTAAGAGCAATTTTCCCAGGATGCCATGGAAACCAAGTAGAGGTAAAACATTTCTTTTCTTGTTGTCCATATGGTCTCTTCAGATGCAGATTCTATCAAGGAGTTTTCACTCTCTGTTCAAAGTCAGGTGAAGAGCAGTCTGCAAACATGTAAGCTTCTAAATGGCAAGGTCAAACAGCAGAGATGGTGCTCAGGACTGAGAAATAAAAGGCATGCAATACAGCTCAGCCTCAGTCAGCAGGAAGCTGGCCACAAGTCTTATGCTCAGAGACTGAAGACAGACAGCATGCAAGAGCAGCCTATGGAACTCATGAGCTAACTGCCTCACTGGGAAATTTGCCTTACAGTTCTCTACTCTCAACACAACACTAGAAGTTTCAGCAGCTGAAGTTTGTCCCTCAAACTCTGAAGTAGTCTTCACTGGAGTGAAGATTAACCGCAACACAGATCTACTCCCCCAGTCACACATTCGAAAAAGCCATCAAAACCAGAGACTTCTAAATGCCCTGCATATATCATGACAAGTGTATAATAGCATTGACAACAGCAGTTTCCTGGAGATTAACCAGACAGGTGAATAAAAAACACGAACAAAAAACCCCACACAAAACAATGCAGAAAAAAAATTATTAAATGCGCCCACAAGCTCCAAGGACATGGATGTTTGTACCATAAGATGGCATTCTTGAGATGACGAACTTCAAATTCCTACATTGCTTTCGTTTTTTTACATTGTTGTAATTAAAAGTTTTCTGACTGCTGTATTTTTTAGTTTCTTACAATACCCTTAGAAATATAAACACAGTGCTTCAACTGGGAAAGAACTTTGCAAGTTTGAAACTTCCATAGCCTGAAGTACCATGTTCGTTACATGCCTGAGTGAACTAACAATGAAGTTATCTGTATTTCATCTAAGAACATCGTATCTGAAAGTTTTAGGATTGTCTCAGAAATGTTCTCCAGAAAACACAACACTATCACCTCCTGAAAGAAAGAGAGGATCAAAACTATTACCTGAGTGAAGAAAATATACCCAGGAACACACAATCTGAACACATAAATTTACGAAAAGAATCCAAGGTCTAAGTAGCTAGCAACATGTTGCACCATGTCATGTAGCAGGCAGCTATGAAGGAGTGACGTTCAGTCATTTGGCCTAGCTGAGAAATCACCACCTGTCCTTCACTGTTATTACACTATACTTCAGAAAACACTTGATATGCAATTATTTTCTAATGTTTAAAGCACCACTGAAAAGCTCCAACTAAAAACTATCAATGTCTTCCAAACCAGGAGCAATGTCAAGACCTTTATTTTACTTGTAGTTACTTGAGGAATGAAAAAAACTAGGTCACCTCAATTTCATCCTACACTATCTGTAGTTACTTTTTCTTTTTTCTGTTTTGTATCAGTAAACTATCATGCAGTGGGTTAAAAAGACACTCAATGCAGTTTCTCTGTATCACCCTTAACTGATATTTCTGATTTCTATTTAGGTCTAAGGACAAAGTATCTTTGTAGGAAGCCACATGCATGATAATAGTGGCTGATCTACCCACAACAAATTGGCTTGTTTATCACAGACTGTGATCTCACAGAAGTTCACACTTTCAAAAGACATTAAAAAAGCCTGTCATTATTTCAGCACTAGCAACAGACATTAAAATAATGACCTTTATTTCAAGTCCTCTAACCACTGTTAGTCATAGTAGGTATTGTGAATTTTTTTCCTACCAGCTAATGTTTATAGCTACTAGAGGGTTAAGTCAAATAATTCTTCTCATGTAGTTCATTATCCTACAAGTGGCCAAGCATCTGACACTACTGCAGGAGTGGGCTGTTTCGCAACTGATGTGCAACTGAGAACAGGTGACATTTTGATTAACCTTCTCAAACTAGTGGATATTTGGGTTAGTGAAAGGTAGAGATTATCTCTGTAAGACATTTATCTTGTCCATGATTCTTGAAAAACGCAGTAACTTTGAAATGACGTACTAAAAGGTCTGTAACCGTTGTTCCAAGAGTTATCTTTTTGCAAACTGAATCTGCCTCTGGACAACTTCCCCTATAAATTACACACCCACCTCAAGGAATCCAGCAAGACAAATGTGCACAGGATATAGAACATAAAGTGCTCAATGCTGGGAAGTCACTGCACCCAGAATGACCCCTTGTTGCCACTTAAGCCATGTATACCTAGCAGAAAATTGGCAAAACAGAAAATACATTAGGCTTGATCCATATCCCTGAAGATGAGGGATATAAAAATTCAAAGAAACATCAAGTATTATATAGCTAAAGCATACAATGTTTCCTCTAAGATGTTTCAAATGAAGGTTTATGCCACAGAGGAAGCTTCTACAAGCAGCGTATTGGGGAAGAAAACCAAATGGTACTTGTGTTATGACTGTTATATACCATTTAGCTAAGTAAGTAAATACAAGTACAACATTGCCATCATTCATAGAAGCTACAATTTTGAGAAATACATAGGAGAATTTGTAACTAGCAAAGAAGTTGTGAAAATCCTTGAAGAGTTTCATTGTTCAGTTACAAGAAAAAAAGTCTAAATGAAAAATCACGAGAGCAACAGTAGTTGAGGTGCCTAACTACAGATCTGGCTCTCCTAACACCCAGAACAGAATAGGGGACCACAAATTAGATATTTTTGATGGAAAATCTGACCATGAAAGGGATGCACTTAGAACAAGATTCAGGATCTGTTTCCTAAAGAATGCTGCCTAGAGCTAGACAGAAAGAACACGTTAAGATCACTGAGAAGTCCTAAAATCGTCATCACTTTGCCCATGATCCACACCCAGAATGCTTCTGAGCATAGCCTTCAGATGCACACTCTTGGCTCATATGTTATGAGTTAATAGTTAAAGAACTTTCCCAGGACAAGCTAAGTGTTTCTTCTTGTCACACCACCAAACAGGAGTCAGCTCTGGTCTACCACCATCTGCCCTGTGCTGACAGAAAAACTGCCCTTCTCTGTCCTATTGCTGACAAAAAGATCAAAGGCTTGAGGAACATTATCATTCAAGTACACATTTATGTAGATTTTTCCTGCAAGGAGAGCTGTTTCCTGGACTGTCTGTGGTTACTGGCTAAAACACTGAACAGTTCTCACATGATGAGCAAACAAACTGGTGCTGGGTTCAATTAAAAATATCTTCCCATTACTGAAGAAACTTACAGTATTGTTAAGAGGGCCGCCAACAAGGCAGCTTGCAACAGGCACAATCACTTTACTAGGTCTTTATTCTCCTAGTGAGACTGAGACATGTAGGGGGATAGACAGCAAGACACTTATTTTTGGTTACTAACTGTGCTTAGACAATGCTTTGGTCTGCAAGAAAGGAATGTGGTGGGGGTCCCATCTCAATGGGACGAGATTTAACAAGGTTAAGTGCAGGGTTCTACACTTTAGCCACAACAACCCCAAGTAGTGCTACAGGCTGGGGAAAGAGTGGCTGGAGAGCAGCCAGGCAGAAAGGGACCTGTGGGTACTGGAAGATAGTAGGCTGAACATGGAGCCAGCAGTGTGTCCAGGTGGCTAGGAGAGTCAATGGCATCCTGGTCTGTATGAGGAATAGTATGGCCAGTAGGACAAGGGAGGTTTTTCTTCCCCTGTGCTCAACTTGGTCAGGCCACACCTTGAGTCCTGTGTCCAGTTCTGGGCCCCTCAATTCAAGAGAAATGTTGAGGTACTGGAACATGTTCAGAGAAGGGTGACAAAGCTGGCAAGGGGCCTGGAGCACAGCCCTGTGAGGAAAGGCTNGGCAAGGGGCCTGGAGCACAGCCCTGTGAGGAAAGGCTGAGGGAGCTGGGGTTGTTTAGCCTCGAGAAGCAGAGGCTCAGGGGTGACCTCACTGCTGTCTACAACTACCTGAAAGGAGGTTGTAGCCAGGTGGGCGTCTGTCTCTTCTCCCAGGCAACAAGCAACAGAGCAAGGGAACACAGTCTGAAGTTGTGTGTGGGGAGGCATAGGCTAGATATTAGGAGGAAGTTCTTCACAGAGAGAATGATTTGCCATTGGAATGGGCTGCCCAGGGAGGTGGTGGAGTCACCATCCCTGGAGGTGCTCAAGAAAAGACTGGGTGAGGCACTTAGTGCCATGGTGTATTTGATTGGATAGGGTTGGGTGATAGGTTGGACTGGACGATCTTGGGAGGTCTCTTCCAACCTGGTTGATTCTATGATTCTATATGCAGAATATTAGACACTGGAAATTATGATACGAATGAAACAAAATGATACTTTCATTGTAGTATTCAGGAGAATGGACACACTTGAATTCTTTTCCTGATCTGGCTGTTATGTTCAAGTTTCCCCCACTATAAGGAAAGGAGAGATTTATTACATAAAGACTGTAAAGACCTATCAATAAACTTTGGTGATTGGAGGCTGCATAGCCTCTGAACACCAAGGTTCAGAAGGCACTCTCGGAAGATGTAGTTAGACACCATGAAATTAACATTTGACTTATCTATTAAAGAGAAAATACCTTTTTCAACCAGCACTTTAGAGTCAAGCACTGTTTTAAATGCTTACTTTCCACATTGCAAAGCTGAAAGATTCCACATCAGCTGCTATCAGCTATTCTTTAAGTTCAATTTCAAAACTACAGTATGACTGAAAATATCAAGTATCAGGGGAGTCCCACAAAACAAAGAGAATGTGAAGACTGGTTCTGGGATGCAACTCAACAATTCAACTTAACAGTAACATCGAAATTCTTCATTTAAGCAAACTGTTTGCTTCTTCATCAGGCTTCTATACAGTATTTAAGAAAATATAACCCAAGCATTTGAAGAAATGGTTGGATGACCTACTACTACAGGCAAAGCTTCATATGAAAGCTTTGAATTCTTGACCTATTGAGACTTGCCTGTACATTTTGGAATAAAAAAAAGTGTCACTAATTGGGGGATCTTTTCTGAACAAATGCTGAAGTCAGATTGCTCTGCAGCACTTGTCCAAGGGGATTTCCCCACTCTCATTGTTCTTCTGCCAATTTTCAAGCATATGCAGCGAGATGTGAACTTACTCCAGCTCCTGATTGTTCTCGTGTATCCTGCTAGTCTGCTTCAAACAATGGAGCATGACAGAAGCCAGTGAAAGCTGCTCACGATGGGGCTACAGCATTGTAACCAGTAAATTTTAGAAGCTTTCCACCAAATTGTCAATACTGACAAAGCACAACCAACGTATTTCCTTGAGTGACCAACACGCCTTCTTAATCGTAGTATGAAGTCTCAGATAGAGATGTTACTCTTCCTAATTAGACATTTGTACCAGGATCCACTAAGTAGGTAAATTGCTCCAGTAATCACAGTATCACAGTATAGCAAGGTTGGAAGAGACCTCAAAGATCATCAAGTCCAACCCATTACCACAGACCTCAAGACTAGACCATGGCACCAAGTGCCACGTCCAAACGTGCCTTGAACACCTCCAGGGACAGTGACTCCACCACCTCCCTGGGCAGCCCATTCCAGTAGTGAATGGCTCTCTCGGTAGCTATATTCCATATTCTTAAAATTTAACAGCCCTAGCAGTGGCAGTTACTCTGACAAACAACTAAAGGTATATGGAAGTCAAGCAAGCTTTCATACTTATTTTTGTTTCTGACTCTTCCTGATTCTTAGCACTAAGGTAATCCTAATGAGGATTTTCAAGTCACACAAATTCCAACAACTCACTGCCTACGAGTTTGCTTTCCAGATCACTGATACTCCAATGGGTACAATGCCTGAAATTTACACTCCCTAACCAAATAATAAACCAATGAGATGGCATTATGACACTTCATGAAAATTCATCTCAATTTGTAGACTGAAAAATGGTAGTAAATTAAAAACTTTTAAGGGTACCTATGAAAAAGCAGCAGAGCCAAGACCAGAATCCACATCTCCATAGTCTTTATCCAATGATCCAGTCCTCAAAATGCAACAGTTTTTCCTCCTGCCTGGAAAGGCAAGCTCCTTTGAACTCTGCAGCATTTTGCTAATGGCTAAGTATTTTGCACATTTATATTTTCATGTGCTGGCCTATATCAGATGATATGCCAGTACTTTCTGCTTGGCACACCAACTCTGCAACAAATTACATGGGTAAACCACATGGCTTCCTGAACAGCACAAGCTTAAAATTGGCAGCTTTAAGTATCTTTGTTCAATATTTCAAGATTTCCTTTTTCAGGGTGACATCAACATTATAAGATGGTGTAACATAAACTATGTCTACACTGAAGTTTAGCGTTATTTACAATTAAGTCCTGAACATCAGAAGTCTTAAGCCTTCAAATTCATCTTCTAAAGAATGGCTTACACTAGACCAAGGCCTGAGCTGTTGAAATAGTGTCTGGCCAATGCCCTACTAACACACATCTTCTGTATACAGACACTAGGAGTAAGGGCTTGCTACTAAGTGTCTGTTTAAGAAGGAAGTGTTGGTAAAGCAAAGATACTCCATTAGATAGAAACAAGCATCATCTTGTGTTGGTATTAATCCTTCATCCTACTCTATATATCATTTACACTGATGCTATGAATCAAATAGGAGAATGAAACTAAATTAAATTTAGGCTGTAATATGAAGTTGTATAGGAAGGGGTAAGGAAAGACGGAACAACAGTACTTAACTTCTTGGCTTATTCTGCTTTGACCATTCACTGCAGTCTGTCCCATCCCCATCCATGATGGCTCCTCTCAACGATTAGTATCTTAAGTCAATATTGACCAACTCACCCAACACTTCTAGCAGAAAATACTCCAAGCTCTTTTCAGAGTGAACCTTCAAAATGGCATTTATTTCAAGTCAGTTTCTGAAGACAAGCTTAACAGAAGATGTACAGTTATCCAGCACCTTCCATGTGTAAGCATTTTGAAATATATATGTATACTTCTGGAATATTAATGCCAGACAAGCTTGTATTTCCACATTGTTAGCCTGTCTGAACAGACTTCTTTTTCTTTCACCAGCCTAGAAGAAATTGAAACATTTGACCAGTGACCACTGGTTATCCAATTTTTAAGTTAAGTTTTGGGGAAAAAAAAAAACCTAGTTAAAACTCATTAATATGATCTTTGTAGTTAAAGGAAATGTGTAAGGAGAATTTTTAAACAGATGCAGCTAATGTCACCAACCCTGAATGCTGACTGCTAACATCAAGATTAGAAACTTAAGTTCCACAAAGACTTAACATGAACCTGACACAAATTATTTCCCATTAATATGTTTATGCAGCATCTAAAGGTATTCCGCAATCTTGCCCATGAACGTATCACTTTACACATTTAATAAGGGCTAGCATATTTTCATCTGTCACCACACCATCTTGAATATCAGCAAACTAAGAACTGGACCTGTGTATCTTTGAGCAAGAAATGGTCTTTGAAAACCATGTGCCAGGTTCTGCCACTTCGGCTGTGAGAAAAGTTCCACAGAAATAAATACAATATAAGAAAACTCTTGTTCTCTCTACACAGCTGTCACAGCAGAGCACCTCACAACAATCAATCAGTTGAAAGCTGCTATTGCAACAATTAGTTAAAAGAAACTCTGAAGACATTAACAGACACTACAAAATACCACCACAAAAAGCCCTCAAGTGAGCTCTTTTGCATTCACCACTTTCAACAACAGACTTTTTCCCCTTGCAGGACACCACCTTTTCACTTTTTATGTTCAGGCAGTTCAGGTAGACTTTCTACACCTAGCAAGCAGATGCATGGCTGTTTTCCAGACTTGAAATTCAGGATGCACAACATGATTTACTATGAGGAAGTGGGGATCTACATAGCAAGCTGCTCAAGAAGCACATATGCATGGGGCCAATTGAAAGATGAAGAGATGTCAGTAAAGACACTGCAAAACATCACCAAAAAAAGCCCTGAAGTCAACTGCTTTTCATTCACCACACCACAGACTGTTTCTCTTGCTGGACACCACCTTTTCACATTCCATATACAGGAAGCCACTTGCAAAGCACACCATAATCTTGTATTTACTGCTCTGAAAAGGCCAGAGCCTGGTACAACATTTAGGAAGTGCCAAGAGCTTTTTATTCTTTTACAAAGAATATAGAGACAACATTCAAGTCCTGTGATAATTATGGGACTGAGAAGAGTAAGGACAATTTGATCCTCCTGCTACACCTTTCCAGAGAACACATCCAAAGTCTTAACAGCACAAGCTATCACAAGGAGGATCAAGGGATTTTGAAGCTAATCTTGGTCAATGCTCCCCAAAAATCTTAGCCATTTCTTGATATACTTCCAAGAAAGATCTCCTTGGCTTTGTTCTAAAGCATTGTTTTTATTGAAACTTCAACAAGACAAAAGCAGAGGTGATCTGCTTCATCCTAAATAATCCTGTCATGAGAAAAAGGAGTAATCTTATCAACAAATTTACAGGCATGCTCTTCCTCTAATCTCAGCAATAAAAATTGTACTTTAATACATTTTGATGTACTGCCTTAAACTTCTGTACTTATTTTAGAAAGCTTATGTTCAACTATTGTCTTCAAACATTTCTAGAACTAAGTGAATGCGTCCAGACTTAAATATGGTATAAGGTTTGAGGATGTTCTTCATACAATAGCAGATATCACATCTTGCAAGCTATAATTAAGAACCAGCGTTCATTCATCTGAACAGTGAATTATCCCAGCTCTGCTACAGGCTAACTGGCAGTGCCAAGCTCCCTTTCTGAGAAAATAGGCTTCACTTCTGTCTGAATGGCAATGTTAGTTATTTTAGGATCTACTGTGTCTATGCAACTGACTCCTATTGTCCTCTTAATTAACTTGCTCATATCTTTGAGTGCCCAACACATGCTTCTAAGTTTCCTAAGGATTTTTTCTCACCTCAATGCAATTGCTGAAATCGCCTACCTCTTACAGCTTTAACTGGAGGAGGAACAAAGAAATTTCTGTACTGCTGTCCTCTGAAGTAACCCATTTCAGCAAAAGATTTTAAAGCTTGAAAACAATCTATTCTGTCTTGACAAACATGCTCCACTAACGATCAAAAGGACCCTTAAAACTAGGGCACTGCATGCAGCTATACAATAATTTTCTTGACAATTATTACTAAGTAATTAGAAAAACCAAAACATGGTAACTACTAGTACAGGTTATGTTCAAGAAAACATCTGCCCTTTACACCTAAATCAGAAGTCATACTCATGTATGTGAGGAAACAGCTATGAAAAATGTCATAATTTGACAGATTTGTTTGCTCTGAAACACCAATACCAAGCCAGTTGAGTCATCTTTAGAAAGGGCTTTTCCTTACACCATTCACTTTCACTGTTGAATCTTCTGTAGAAATTTCCATCAGCTCTAATAAGTTCCAGGTATGGAGGACTGTATTGCCTAATAAAGAGCTCATCTTCAGGAAACAACTTTAACATGTGCTGAAGTTATGGCTAGGCTGCTTATCTTATCCATAATGCTAACTCACTGCAGGGAATGAACTGCTGCAGGACATGCAAGAAAAGGGAAAACACTAGCACAATAGAGAAATTGTTTCTTTAGAGAATAATGACTGTCAAATGGTCTTGCCTTCACATGTTTAATGAACTTTCACCAGATTCTGAAGCTTTAACTACCTGAATCCTTGTAAAATACATTGGAAATACAACAAAAGCAAGATGCACTGGATTTTACTGGACATAACAAGCAAGTATAAGAAACACTGATAATTGTCCACTGTATTACTCACTAACATCAAGAGAAGTCTTTTAGGCTTTTAATACTCCTCCTTGATGTGCAGATTTTCACTCCACAAAAAGAAAAACCCCAAGACAAAACATTAGAGCAGTCCAAGACAGTCAAAATATGCTAAAAGATTTTTACTTTTTTTCTTAAAAAGTATTAAGAAGACATTCTGAACAAAATGCTTTAAGTACCATCACAACACTATTTTGCAAGAAGAATCAGGGGATTGATGCCATGACAGCAGTTTTAAAAGCTACCTTGACAAATGGTTGAAGGGGAATATATGCAAAAGATACGGCTTTAAAATATTCCCATTTCATTCTAACACTAGACACTAGTGTTGGTGAAGTTGGTCCATTAGTACCTCTGAATTTCAATGTTAACCAACTAACTGACTTGTAGCTGCCTGCATCATACTCTCACCTCTTCTTTCAATCTTTTGTATTTACAAAGCCATGGAATCCATCACAGTTTTTTCTTTACCTCTGGATGTCTAATTGCGGTCTGTAAATTCTACAAATCATTCTCCAAAAAGTGTCAGGATTTGAGGCCCTCTCTCTCATCACAACTGGGAGGCTACAGAACACTAAGCAAAAATATGCTTCTGAAAACCAGGAATGGTAGCACAAGGATGTTATCCCCATGTTAAGCAGGAAGGACAAAGCACACAACTAAGACTGTATTTTCTACATACCTATTCAACAGTTAAGCAAAAAAGAAAACATTTTTCAGATAATACCCTCTAAAACTCTAATGGCACAGCAGGCAGAAAAGTAAGTGTTTCACAACAGTATTAGCCTTCTCTACACTTCTCTTTCTTTAGCCAGTAATCTCCCAGATCACTTTTCATCAACCTTCAACACCATTTTGCCCTTACGTAGAGGTAGTGATAAAATCCACCTCTTCTGCAGAAACTCAGGACTTGGATAGAAGCTAAGATTCAAGTGTTAAGCATGGTTTTACAGCTTCAATAGCAAATTTACATAGTAAGTTCAATATAACTACTCCTATTAACGTCAACAAAAAAATGTATCTGTTCAAGAACCATGTTTGGTAAGTCATCGATCAAGAAATTGTCTGATGCTGTAGCAAACCTTTCTACAGTAGTGAGAGGAGTACACAAGCATCTGGAAAGAGAAAATAGAGGTATACTGTTACCTTTTATCTGTCCCCTTCCTCCCAACTACAAATAGCCTTTGTCAGAGCATGCACAAGAGATTTGCTCAAAAGAATGAAAGCTGGATACTGAGACCGATAGATAGCACCTATCCCTTCCTTATCCTCCTGTGTATACTGAAAGAAAAAAAAAAAACCAAAAAAAACCCAGAAGATACACCTATAAAGCTGAGATCTCATATGCCTTGGATGAGTATTGCATCATGCAGACAATATCAGTGGCAGTGCAGCGAAGCTGCCAGCAAGGAGATGAGATACCCATTTTGCCCACAGGACACTGCTGTAAGTGAAAGCAAAGCACAAGATGGAATCTTCTGGAGAAGAGTGAATGAGCTACAACATGTGACAAAGAGGACTACATAGGTCATCACCATTACTGCTCATCCTTCATGTAAGATAAAGCCCTAATACAGTTGTCATGTCACTTGAATGATCTTTGAGGTCTCTTCCAACCTTGCTTATACTGTGATGCTGTGAATGCTGGCATGGAAGCAGAATTCAACCTGTGACACAGATGTAGCCAGTTACAGCTCAGGAAGGACAAAATCAGATCTGCATTAGTTTTTAGACTGTAGATTTTTAAAATATAGCAGGTACAATAGTCCAGGTCAACACTATTCCAAGCATGTCCAAACTAAATTCTGTTATTATATGTACATTTCCATACATTTTGCAAAAGCAACTGCATCTTGCTGTTTCACTTAAAGGATAGAGGAAGAAAGCATGAATCATATCTATCAGAGAGAAAAGTCACACAGTCAATCACATCAAAATACTGGGACATTGGAACTAGCAATTTGTTTCCCTATTTGTACTTGTATTCCAATACTCTGTACTGTCATCACTAAAAAGACTTCTTAAATAATGATGGACTATGAATGTGTCCAACTGACTGTTCAATTAATGGCATAGTTTGGTTTATTACAAGGCTTGTATTTCACCCACCACCAAAGTGTGTATTTCATCACAACTATCTGTGCTAATAAGGAAGAACCTGCTCCATTAGAAGACTTGTATAAATATGCCCATGCTGTGTTTCTTCACTGACTGCTTCCTGTGTCCCATTTGTGTCAAAACTGCAATGGAGAGCATAAAAACAAGATCTTAAATTCCACCAAAGTCATTAGAACAGTGAACTCATGTGCCAACATTTATTTTCAGGATACACAGGGATTATATGATTAGAATCCCACTAGCTTGCTGGGAGGATTCAGCAAGATAACTACAAATTACTTAGAAGGCTAGTGTCAAAAGGACCCCTGTACTTATTTAGCCTCTGCTCTAGATTACTGACCCACTTATGAAGAGCTAAGCACCCCTGCTGTGCAATGCCAACACCCACCTCCATCTGTTTGCTTCTGCTTTCTCAGAACCTCTGTTAGTCTGTGTAAGAAGTTGTGTTAATTACCACATGAGCAGCTTTTTGCACTGTCCACACAGTGGACAGGCTCACTTGGTATTTAGTCACCTTGACTCGCAGTGCAGAAATAGAACAAACCTAATCGCTGAAGGAGTATCAGTGACAAAACTAATGCAGATTTATGAATTTAATTCAGCATTTGACCAAGCTGCTGTAGGTGTTTATTAACTAAGTTTTGGTGATGAAAAAGCATACTAGAATTAAGTATTATATCAAACTCTGCAAATCTCCACAGGAAACAAACTTGTGACACCACAACTGAAACTTCTGTGAGGGAATAATGTAACAATAATGTAGGAAATAGAAGCGCCCCACAGCATTTGTCAGTATCTATAAAATAGTTAAAAGTATTAATAAGTAAATCTAAAGCTAGTTAAAACACAACTCCCACATAAAACCAAACATAACCCCCCTTCCCAAGCAGAGTAACATTTAGAAACTAAGCCCAGCTGTCGCCTGAGAACTGCATCTCAGCAGTGTCGCACCTCGAACTTCCTGCCTACTAGGAAGAAAAAAAGTTTCAAATTCATAGTTTTATTATCTATCCCTGGTGATCTGCAGATCTTTGAGACACTCATTAAAGTGAGTCTCAAGCAGCAGTTTCATTAACTTAGTAAATCCAAGAACAAGAGTTGCCAGAAGTCATTACAGTACTGAATTGACATTTGCTAGTTTTTCGGAATCTGGACTACAGCTGTCAAAGCGAAAAAATGTGAACAGTTCAAAAGCCAATTGGCTGTGCTGCTGGCAACCCTGGTATCTTCTCACCCATTAACATAAAAGCTATTTCGTCATTTAAAATTAAACCCTGTCCATCACCACTTGAAGAGCTCTCTAGCTATGAGCTTCTTCTAAGGCAGTAAATAAAAGTAAAACCTAGGCCCAGTCCTTGTAACAGCTCACTGAAGGATAGATGAAAACAGTACATCACAGCCCAGCAAGAACTACTGGTCACAACATGAAGGCTATACAGAGTGTAACAAATCTTCATATTCTGACCTGTACTAGGTCTACTTTAACACATAATGCCATACAAGACTTAAACATACTCAAAGACTAGAAAAAAAATCATACAGAATCACAGATGCAGTGGGTTGGAAGGGACCTTTAAAAGGTCATCTAGTCCAACCCACCCGCCATAGGCTAGGACATCCCCCCTAGAACGGTTTGTTCAGACCCCATCAACCTGAAATTTCTCCAAGGATGTCTCCGCCACTTTGGACAACCTCTTGCAGTGTTCC
>WBNM01006521.1:59320-81035 GCA_013399055.1 Ramphastos sulfuratus | reverse complement strand
GATTGTGAATCATTTCATTGCATCTAGCTAAATCTGATCCAGTGAGGCTGAAAAGGGGGAAGAAAGGGAGTTATGCACAGGGAAACGGACGGAGGAGAAGAATGACAATGAAGGACAATGATGCTGGCTTTGATTTAAAAAAAGAAAAAAAAATAATCACAGAATGCCAGGTTGGAAGGGACCCCATGGATCATCTGGTCCAACCTTTCTAGGTAATAGTCTAGCTGAAACAAGACAGCCCTGCATCCAGACAAGATGAGTCTTAAAACTGTCCAGTGCAGGGGAATCCCCTGCTTCCCTTGGACTCCCCCTGCTTCCCTTGGACTCCAAGATGTCAATTGAGGAGGGAGATCACAGCATGCAGTGAAAGAAGAGGTGAAGAGATTAAATTTAATAATAGAAGAGATAATAAAAATAGAAGAGATCAAGGTTTGTTGGTATTGTGATCACTGGGAGAGCTGGGGAGTCTGTTACATCTGAAGGTAGCTAATGTTCTCAGGACTGACCACTGCCTCTTCCCAACTCTTTCACCTATCACATGTCACATGAGTTTAATGATGAGGAAAGGTGACCCAGCTCAGGGCTGGAAGGGTAAATAGTCCGAGTGAGTACAAATGGAGGCAGTGCTTTGCTCATGAATACAGTGCTACTGATGAGGAAACTCACCTAGGTTTATCAAGTTGAGGAGGCTCAGGTTTACTGAGTGTAGCTCCATCCACCCAGGGATAGTCTCTTTCCAATTCACCGCTGTTATTTCATTTTGCATGTTTATATATCTAATATCACACTCTCAAACAGTTCACCACTGAGCTGGCACGACCAGCAGTTTGTGCTTAGGCAATTCAGGATTAACGCTCAGGAGCGAGCTGTGCGGACAGCACAGGACTTCACCATGCCAAAGCTGAGGCACTCCACACTTTTTAATTTTCACTATTATCTTTATTTTGATTAATATTAGGCTGGCTATCAAAGTTTCCTCCAAAGAGAAGAGACAGTACTATCCAGACTCTGTATAACCCAGCAACACTAGAGCAGATAATTTCAGATTGCTACAGCATGTTCTTCCACTCTACCCCCAAAATAAGGCTTTTGGTGAGAGCACTGTTATGTAAGGCTGCAAATGAGATGTGGAACAATAATAATTATCCAGCTTGCCACCTATTTTTAATACTTTAAATGGAAGGCACTGAAATTCTGAATGATAACATTCAAAGAGCAGAGTACAGCAGTGAATCCACCTCTGAAATCTGATTCAGTATTAGGTTAAAAATAAGGTCAGGTTATTATTTGTAACTAGTTATTACTAATAATACACTTGTTAGGTAGGGTGAAGCGGAGTCATAATCTACGAATAAATCTGTCTGAGCAGCGAGTGTATCAAGGTTCTCCTTTGTCCTTTAGCACATTCACAAATAGATTTCAAAAGAAAATTCTTTCCCCTGCCCCAGTCTCCCTAATCAAAGGAAGCATTTAGGAAGCAGCCAGTACACAGCTCTGAACCAAGCTTGAGAGCTGCTGAGCCAAGCCATCTTGAGTGGGTTGTGTGTACCTGCTTTGTCACGCAAGACATCTATGACATTTCCACAACAACATGGGTATTACATTAACATGCTCCTGGGTACCCCCAGTTAGGCTCATGATTCCCTCACTACAAGATAACCAGCAGTGCTGTTGGGGAAATATACATTTACCTGGTAGGAACATGAGGAATAGTTCACATTTGCTTGCTGCAGTCTTTCTATAGCTTAACTCTCCAATTGCTTGGCCCAGATGAAGGTCATTATGACAGTAACCGTCATGTAGTATTAACTGAAGAGTAAGTATCTAGAAATGAGAAAAAGAAATAGCTGTGCGATACAGAGACTCTCATCACTCACTCCAAGAGGCTACAGAAGGCCACATTGGGTCTGGGTTACCTGGCTGAAGTGTAACAGGATCACTAGGACAAGAAAAAGAGGCACAGATGAAAAGGTAAGAGTTCTGCTTTGGGGTTGAACTGCACTGTGTACTACTTCGCAAGGACAGTTAAAGAGCAAAAATGTTAAGACAAGCTTGGGTAAAACACCTTGGAGAGATGAGGATTCATTATCCTTAAGTCTGGAGGTACAGTACCTGGTCCTCCTGGATTTATAGGCATTTGATAGGATTGAGGCCTCCTTCCAAGGAAAACAATCCTCATTACAGCTCTAGAGACTGCCCAGCTGTATTAGCCAGCTGCATTCTTTTGGATTAGTTACTGCATTTTGCCCTATGTGCATGCACCAAGATAAGAGAGTCTCATAATGGTTTGGAAAAACCTCAAAGACCATCTGTTCCAACCACCTCCCATGGGCAGGGATGCCTCCTACTAAACCAGGTTGCTCAAGGCCTCATCCAAATTTGTTTTGAACACTTCCAGGGTTGAAGCCTCCACAGCTTCTGTGGGCAACACGTTTCAGTGCCTGAGAAGGAAGATTTTCTTCCTAATGTGTAACTTAAATCCATTTTCTTCCAGTTTGAACCATTACCCCTTGTCCTGTCACTCCATGCCTTTGCAAAATGTCCCTCTCCAGCTCTCCTGTAGCCCCTTTCAAATACCAGAAGGCTGCTCTAAGGTCTCCCTAGAGCCGCCTTTTCTCCAGGTTGAACCATACTGAGGAAAGAAAGTACACCGTGCACAGGCTGCCGCCAGAAGTCAGCCATCAGGTTGTTTTAGACTTCACCAAAGTGAGCAGCCCCTTGCTAAGATGTAAGAGGTGAGTTTTTTTCAATTCACAAGTCCTACATTTCTCAGATTTCTAAAGCCAGACAGAATGGTTTCTCTGAGGTGCACTGGCACAAAAAAAAGGGCACAGATCCATCCCGTGCCTAACACAGGAAACATTATGTAGGAATTGTCTGCGCAAGGCACGTGGGATGTGCCAAGTTTGTGCCACTTATTAAAGCCCCCACTTTAGATCATTATTCCCATGACAACTGCTTGTGTTTATTAATAATTTGTTGTGTGCTCAAAGGCAGCTCATGGCAAGGCCTGAGCAATAGGAGAGCTTTTTCAGAGCACTTGTAAGGGGAGCTGTGCCGACCAGAGCACCAAAACAGCCACCAGCAACCCTGAGGCTCCCAGCACAGGCTTAGCAGCACATTTCACAGTGACAGTGTTATTTGGTCAAAAGGCAGGAATTAAACCCCATGCCTAAGCACCTACTGAACTAGGTTCTCTATTTGCTTCTGTAAGGCATTGGAAGGTTAGTTAACCTCACTGTTTCCTCAAGAGTGATGAAAACATCTCTTTGTCCCTCTGATCACAACAGTGACAGTATTGTCCTGGCAATGCTCCAAAGGTTAGAGCTGTCAGATGACATGCACCAATTGAGCTGAGGAGGAATGTGGTACACAGTGATGCCCCTGCTTCACCTGCCCAGCCAGCCAGGAGACAGGACCGCGCTGGATGCACCAGCCAAGAGTGGTGTTCAGTGTCACACTTGGGGAGAGAGTAGGACACAAAACATGAAGCCCCAAGTGTTTCTGATGAGCACTTTCCCTGACTTCTTATAGATTCCTGGCTGTGAGGTATCTGTACCCATAGTGACTTGAAAAGGAGATGTTCCCAGTTCTTCTTTCAATAAAACTGCACTTCCTGCTCTCTCTACAGCACCAGACTGAGCTATCCACTAGCCAACAACAAGCAGTATGCTTTGTGCTGCATAAAGTGGCTAACAACAAGAACCCACCCTTCACAGAAGCCATTTAATTGAACTTCTAGAGTGACTAGGCCTCTGTTGATAGCAGTACTACTGATATCGCTGATTTTGTCATGCACTCTCTGGCTGGAATGAGTCAAAACTCCAGAAATAATATTTGTTCATGATGCAACACCAGTATCTGACGTGAGCAGTTTATTTCATAGCTCCCATCTTTTGCAATCCTTCTAGTCAAGATCACAAGGTGACCTGACATGGTGAGACTAACCAGATGCAAAGCACACAATATTTTGGCTGGGTGAGTGGCCACCATCTCAGTATGCACTCTGACTTCATCTGATCAGGAAAAATCCCTTTTGTTCTTTCTGCCCCCCTACACAACTTCTACATTGAAGCACCAGTGCTTGTACTCTGTTACCAAAGCACACATTAATGAAAGAAGGCAGCCCCACATCAGAAGATGGGGACTCACTATCACAACATTGTGTAGCCTTTTACTTCTGCATTTAGTATCAAAACACCATAGCAACAGACACTTCAGACACACTGACAGATTATTTAGAACTAGTAATATACTCAGAGAGAGGTAAGTGTAAAAACAACTAATTTACATGTTCCTTGCTCTACAGCACCTCACCAACACTACATTACCACAGCTGTAGGCTGCCCTGCAATGTCAGCCTGCACAGCTCAGGTGTGGACTGACAAGTCTTCTACCACACTGGCAGTGTTGCTGTGGCTGCAGTAACTGCAAAGGTCCTTGCAATTGCTGACAAGCTTTAGCAAGTCTGAGACCACAGAATCCTTATGGTTGGACCTTTAAATCATCAAACCCAACCACTAATCCAAGCACTGCCAAGTCACCACTAGACCACCTCCCTCAGCACCACATCTATGTGGCTTTTAAACCCCTCCAGGGATGGGGACTCCACCACTTCTACGGGCAGTCTGTTCCAGGGCTTAACGACCCTTCTGAGGAAGAAGTTGTTCTTTGTAACCAACCTAAACCTTCCCTAATGCAACTCAAGGCCATTAACTCGTGTCCTGTAACTTTTTACTTGGGAGAAGAGACCAAGTCCCACTTTGCTCCAATCTACTCTCAGGGAGTTGCAGGGAATGAGGTCTCCCAAGCCTCTTTTTCCCCAGGCTGAACAAATTTTTTTGTCCTCCGCACCAGACCTGTTCTTCAGACCCTTCACCTGCTTTGCTGCCCTCATCCGGACCCACTCTAGCACCTCAATGTCCCTCTTGTAGTGAGTGGCCCAAAACTGAAGCCAGCGCTGAAGGTGTAGGCTCACCAGTGCCAAGCACAGGGGGACAATCACCTCTGTATTCCTTCTGCCCACACTGCTTCTCATGCAGGCCACTTGTTTCAGTTGGCACTACAGGTGGTTTTGCAGCAAAGCTGGGTTACTTGCCAGCCAGCTGTGTGCAAGCACAAGTACAGTGAGCTCCAAGAGTCATCCCTCTTAAGAAATGCCGTATGGTTGTCACTGAGTCAAGCAGCGAGGTGACACACAGCAGCATGGGCTGCCCTTGACTCATCACGGCAGCCACACCCAGTCATCTCCTTAGTTACAAACCACAGACACACAAGCCTGGCACATACTCACATATTAAACACTCAGTAGTATTGCTGCCATCTCACAAGTCACAGCTTAATCTTACTGTGTATCTGAAGTACTGACAAACCACCAGCTTAGACAACACAGCAGCTATTATTTCATTATTTTGGTCCCCTTTGAAGGCTCAGATAACTATCTAAGAAAGAGAAAAGCAAGTGTAGTTCTCTAAAGTATTGATCATGTCTCTCAAGTAGTAGGCAGGAAAGAGATCTGACTTCTGATGCACATATAGACTGTTCAAAACACAGAGCTAAAGCTTGGGATGAAGGAAAGCAAGATTTCCCCCATCCCTTTGTGTCCAGATAACTGAATCCTAAATTTCCCGTGGTGAGTGCTGATTCTCTCCTAGTCAATAGCACAGCTTCAGACAAGGAGTGCTGAATCACCTACCCTTTCCAAAGTGGGGATTGTCCTGGCAGTTAAATGCTAGGACTGAGTCTTTTCAAACGAAAAAGGTTCCTTAGGCAAGCACTTTAACACTATGCTGCAGCACAACCCGTACCCAGCACACCCCCTTTTTCAGCAGGATCAGCTGTCTGCCCAGAGTTACAGCTGATAACCCAAACCTAGGCCCTGCCTTGAGCACAGGGTCCCTTTCTACCCTGACTCCACTCATCCCTTCCTAGGCCAGCTCAACCCATTTGTACACCCACACAAACAGGTGCGCAGAGACAAAACCAAGGCTTTTCTCAAGTAAATCAAGTGGTTTTGAACACTCATTTTTGCTTACAACAGAGGGGTAACGTGGAGCAGGGATCTCCACCAGTGCCCTCTTCCTGTCAGCCTCAAGCGACCACCATTCAAGAGCAAAGACCATCTTGTTCTGGATCACAGCTGGACTCTCGTAAGAGGCTGAAGAGCTTGTTTCTCTCCAGGCTGAAGCACAGTGCAGCAAAATTGTAGATTTAGGTCCTTCTCAATGCTGAGGAAAATAAGTAAAAAATAACAGTACTTTGGGTGTTGGTTTTTTTTGTTTTTTATAGGCAGAATAATAAACTGGAAGACTGACACCACAAGGAGTTAACAGATGCAACCTACTTGAGTTTCACCAAGAATTTCACTATCTGTATGGAAAACCAGAGCTGAATGTGGTCTTAAAAAAAACAGCTATACCAGGGGGTCAGCAGTTATGAAGGAGAATAAACTTCAGCTTGGCAAGTCAGACAAGAGATGCTTTTCCTGTCACACATTCTTTGCATTTATTTGTTCAAGGTTGCTTCGGGAGGATTAAGGAAGTTGCACTACCAAGCAAATTCTTGAAAGCTACCATTTTCAATGAAAACCACTCTCCTTTCTACAACTACCAAGTACAAAACTAAGAACACTTGAAGATACTAACCTAGGTGAAAAGCGCAGAAACATTCTGGAGGAAAAGCAAAACATCTGAGTCAGATCCCACAGACAAACCCGTGCCTACTAGACTCTGACGCCAGGAAACCGAGACTGACCTATAAAAGCAAACATTCTTCTCCTCTTGCTCACTATGTAATTGTTAATTTGCTTTAATAGCAGGAAAAGAATGCAACAATTTAGACTGTGTATTAGGCAAACCCTGACTGAGACAACCAACACCTACTGACAAGGCAAAGTCTTTGTTGTTTTGGTAGTTTGAGCTGGCTACATTTTGTCCAAATTTAAACCCATGTATATTTTTGTTTTCCTTGTTGATTTTTGTGTCTTTTGGAAGTTAGATGAAATCTCACATGGACTAAGTACTCCATAATTTAATACAAAACCATTACAAATCACAGGTGGATTTCTTTCATCCCTTTTTATTGCATCTTGTCTCCATTTTACTGACATGTTTGTCTTCAGACAGTGTGAGAACACTGAGGGCCACCACTAGGTTCTGGCGTTTGATGAAACCTCCCAGTCCACCTCACTTATTCCTTTTTAAAAAGACTGCAAAAAAACCCAGGTCTTCCAAGAACTCTCCCAGTACAAATTGCTATGGAGTCCGATACAGCCTTTTAAAAGCAAGCACTACATGATGGCACAAGCAGGATGACATTTAACAGTCCTGCTTGAGCTGAGACTTATTTCCAAGTACCTGGCACCAACAACTGGCCCCCACTTCCGCGATTCCAAAGGGACAGTCACCGTGCCCAGCACTACAGGGAGCAGCACAAGCACCACCAAGTTGCTGGATCGCTATCCCTGGAGGTGTTCCAAAGAGAGATGTGGTGCTCAGGGACACTGCTTAGCAGCATCCTCAGTAGAGTTAGAGTGGCTGGACTGGTTGACCTTAAATGCCATATCCAACCAAACGATTCTGTGAAGCGCTTACAAATACCCTCTCTGGGCATTCGAGCAGACACTGGGCAGGTTGGGCTGCCTGCTCACCCTGTCCGCCTCGAGGGGAAAGCGCCCGGCACACCGGAGACAGGGCGCTACTTTCTCTCGGGCCGGACGGGCGGTACCGCCGTGCCAGCCATGGCGGCCCCCTCGCAGCAGCGCTCCCGCCAAAGGGCCGTGGGCGGGCAGGGCCCACAAGAGACCCCGGCCCCCGGTAAGCGCAGCGAACCGCCGAAACTAACGGAGTCGGCTGCCCCTGCACAGTAACCGCGAAACGCCGCCGCACCTCTGCCCTCGGGCGGGAAAGACCCTTCCCGGCAACCCCCTCCCGACGCCTGCGCGGCAACCCTCTTACTCGCAGTGGGCAGGCGGCACCGCCTTACCCGCCCCGGCCGCTTTGTGCCTCCCTGCGCGGCGCAGGCGCAGACGCACCTCGACTCCATTCGCCGATCAGGTTCCTCTAGTGCCCGCCGGCGCGCAGGCGTCACACCGCCTAGAGCCCGCGCAAGCGCGCTCTCCTCGTCCAGAGCCTCCCTTCTCCTCTCCGTAGTGGAAGCCGAGGCGGTGACGTCAGGAGCGGCGGCCATTACACGGTCTGGTGCGAGGCAGCGGGCGGCGGAGCTGCAGTATCGGAGAGCGCCGCGCCAGCCGCCCCGACTCGCCTTGCCTTGCCTTGCCACCCGCTGCTCTATCCTGCTGTGTCGCGGCCGTCGCGGTTGGTAGAGCTGATCGCAGGGAACCTCCAGGGTGGTGCGGCAGCGGCAGCAGCCGGTGAGGTGGGGGAGAGCAGGATGGAGGAGAAGGTCTTTACTAAGGAGCTCGACCAGTGGGTGGAGCAGCTCAACGAGTGCAAGCAGCTGTCCGAGGGGCAGGTGAAGAGCCTCTGCGAGAAGGTGAGGGACTGCGGGGAAGCGGTGAGGGCAGGGGCCAGGTCGTTGCGGGGAGGCGGCATCAGACGAAGGAGCTCCGGAGCCGGGGCGCACTCTGGGCGGGAAGGTGAGCGGCCGGGAGCCGGGGGAGGTGCCGCCGGGTGGGAAGGCGTCTTTCCGCGGGGTAGGTGGAAGGTCCGCGGGCGAGACGCGGGAAGAGGCGTTGGGACAAGCGGACTGGCGGGTCGAGACCTCTCGGGTAGTTCCGTGGGGTCGCCTGGCGCCAGAGTCGCCGGCGGGGACAACAGGCTGGGGAGTCGGGCGTGCCGCGGCCCCTCCGCGGGCGTATCCGCGCCCCCTCTCGCCGCTGTGCTCTGAGCCTGGCTCCGCCTCCCGCCTTTTCATCGCCTCCTAAAATGGCGCCGCTGCCGGGATCGTCGGGAGAGACCCCCGAGTGGGGCCGCCATCCCGGGAGGGAGCCGGGACGGGCGACGATGCACCGGCCCCGGCCTTTTCCCGCTGCCTTTTCTCTTCCTCCGGCACCACTTGGCGCGACCGCCTCCGGACGGGCTCGGCTGCCGGTCCGGCCGCGGGAGAATCAACGCGACAGCCTCTCGCGGTACGGATACAGCCGTAAAGCAGCCTCGGAGTGGAAGTCATTGCACTGAAAAGAAAAGTTTATGGTAATCAGGTGAAGAGCTGCTCCTTGAACGTAACAGCTTTGATTTTGTGTTCGTTACATTAATTTCATAGAGATCCCATAGTCGAGGTCCCATATTTGGTCTTTTGGTGACGATTGAAAGCGTCTAGATTTGAACGTTAGAGGACTGCGTTGATTGAAGCCGTTCTGCTTTAGAAAGGTCTTAAAAACCATCCCAACAGTTTGGAGATTCGGGGAAGATTTTGTTCTAATAACATCCAGCAGCATTTCCATTTGGCTTCTAAATCTGGATGTAGCAATAGCTGAACAGCTTTTTTAGTTACTGAAGGTTTTATGTATTCCCACATTTCTTGACTGAAGGAAGTAATATTTGTGGATTGTTTGGGAACTGGAAAATAAGAAATAAGGGAAGTGGCTGATGTGCTGGTTTTAAGGGAGCCTGTGTACCTGCCACGAGAAGGAATCACAATTTTTTAGTTGGGTGTCTTGCCTTCAGATACCACAGCAAAGTGTTTTGGGGTATTTCCAGAGGACTGTATATTAAATTACTAAAAATCTCGCAGTGTTTTTGCCAGACAGGTTCTTGCCCGAATACAAATTTTGGTTCACAACTATTTTAGCAATTTAAAGTTGTTGCCATTTGATGCAGTTAGTGTGTTTCTAAGTTGTGAGGCAAGCAAGTGGTAATGTCGCTGCCTGCTTCTTTTTCACGTGTGTCTCAGAGAGCAGTCCAGCTGCTGCTTCTGTGCTGTAGAGAGGTGAATGATCCACTTGCCATCATTTAGAAGCTGATGCTGTTGCAGGGTCCTGAATACCACAGGAGTGGTTCTATTAACTTGAAAGATGCAGAATATAGAAAAAGCTTCCAGTTTACTGAATTCTGTTGGTAGTCAGAATTCAGGGGGTAGGCATACCATTAGAAATTCCTTTCAGAAGATACTGTCATCCCAGTCATCACCGTTGTGCCAGACATTTTCACTTACTCCCAGGGAAGAACGTAGGGAGCTATGTTTCTGGTTAAATGTGTAATGCTTGTCACCAAAGTCTTGGTAGGTAAAGGAACGGTCACAGCAAGCTGTGCACTCACTGCTGTGTTTTGAGATGACCACAAGAATGAATGAGAGAATTCTACCCAAACCATGAAATTTAGTAGCAGCTTCATGTTGCCTGATGTTGGATGGGTCTGAACCATCTCCAGACCCAGGGCAGTTTTCTCTCAGTAGCTGAAATCCCCTCTCGGGTGGATCTGCTGTCAGCACTGTTGCTGATAAGTAGAGATGGATTCACTGGGACTTCCTGCTAGGAGTAGTTGTGTCTCTACATGGCTGGTGATGCAGGGAACTTGAAGTAGGTCCTTGGAGTCCAAGTCAAGTCATCTCTGCCCCTCGAGTGGAAAGGCCTGTTTGTGACAGCAGGGTGTCTGGCGAGCCCTGTGCCCTCTCACTGAGGGACAGCGTTTGCTTCGGCCTGTTCACATGCTTCTACCAGTGTCTGCTGTAAGCTTCAGGGAGCTGTGCTTCCTGCTTTGATTGTACTTAGTTTTGTAGATGTGATCACACCCAAAAGGTACATTTTTCCATAAGCAGCCTGAGGTATGGAAGTGCCAATCATCACTGTTGTTTCAAAATAGAGAGGAAGACCCTGCTGGGTCTAAACTGTCATTCTTCATCACACTGAGTTGTAGCTGGGTCTGGCTGCAATAAATAAATAAATCTGTGTGAACGTTTCCCCCAAAATGGTGATCTTCCTGACTGGTATTTCTTGATCTGCTGGGACCTTGTCTGTGCAGAGTGGTGCCTGTCTACTAAGAAAAAGCCTAAGGGCTGCCCTGTGTTTCCTTGACAGATAAAGAGGTGTTTGCAAACATGATAACGATGGCCATTCCTGCATCCCAGTTAGTCCCTCAGTGCACCTTATCTTGTGCCTGGTTACTGGGGTGCTGGTGCTGCTAACTGGGCAGAAATGTCTCCTAAGCCTGGGAATAATTTGTGACCATGAATAACACATAATACTTTTGCAGATGATTTGAAGAGCTACGGGCCTGTGAGTGACATCTAAGATATTCTAGGCCCAACATGCTGCGTACTTTGTGTCAGTTTTGTGACTGGTAGTGCATGCTTTGCTCAAGGATTCGATGTTGGGAAGATGCATAGAGTATAGACACTGTTGTATACTGTGATTGTTCATGCTGTTACTGTTGAGTTGTTTATCCACTGTTGTCCCTCAGCAGAGAAGAAAGAGCACCCTTCACTGCCAGATGAGGGGTTTCCACTGGCCGTTTGGAATGAAAGGATGCTGGTCTGGAGTATGGGTAGGGAGATGGCCTTGTCTCCTCCCCGCCGTGTGTAAATGCTCTTGGCCACAAGTGGTGGGGCTGTGGTCCATTGCACAGGAAGGTGAGAGGTCTGAATGAGTTGAACTTGTGGACAGTCTCCACTGGCTATTTCAGAGGGGTTGTAGTGCAGGAGATGGCAGAGTCGCCTCTGGAAATACTAGTCTGTGTTTAAGGGAGTCTGAACATGGCATACCGTTTTAGTTTGATCATATGTGCTGCGTGGAGTGGCGAGGTCTCTTGCTGTGCACTGGAATTATTAGCAGGATATGTCTGAAGAGGCAGTGCTGCAAACCAAATGTTCCTCTCTAAGTGAAGGGCTAGTCCTGTAAAGGCATTCTAGAAACCTCGGTTCAGGCCTTGTCTCCTGCAGCTTTTGTTCTGTAACAGTGATTTTGGTTATATTAGCTTTTTGGTGTGACACAAGTACTGATTTTCTCAGTACAGATCCTTTTCTGGGCCGTGCTGTTCTCTGATGTGTACCTGGACAGTGGCCTGTTTTTCTCATGTTTTTTAATTTCTGCATAACCTCCACCATTGGTTAACACCAGATCTTTCAGGCTGGACTTCGTGAGCCTGATTGCAGATGAGAACTAACCATACCCACATGTACTGAGCTGCTTGAACTCCTTCAACTTCAGTACTTTAATTCTGGTAGGGCAGTATGTCAGTGAAGCTTTCTTTTGGGTCAGAAAAACCCTCTGTGATCAAAGTTCAGCTCCTCTAATGCATGGGACTGGAAGTTTTGAGGGTCTCACTCCTGCGTTTTAAGCTTTTACTGCCCTAAGATGTCTGCCCCACTTCTTTCTCAGGCATAGAGGCTCACATGTTCTCTTCTGCCCTGATTTTGGGGAGTTACCTTTCATAGCAGATTATTTTTGACCAGAAGTGGATGTTTTAAGGTGTCTCCGGCTGCGCTTGCAAGGCCCTTTTCTTTAGTTAGCTTTGCATTCCCATATCTTTACATGTAACTGTCACATTCTTCATACAGGGGTGATGGCTAAAATGCTGTTCCTGTCTGAATGTGCTGTAAATTAACTGAAAATCTGCCTACACAGAATTCCCAGCTAGTGAGAGTTCCTGTGTGGTGCACTATTTCTGTGTCCCTCCAACTCTAGCCCTTACAGAAGAACATGGGTGTGGAAGGTGCAGCATTTAATTTCCTCCTTGCTGCTGCACTGGCTACTGAGTTCACTGATACAGAAACCCCTGAACTCCTCCTGCCCTCTTCAATGGTTTCCAGGGCCATGGGAAGGCAGGAGGTTGTTTAGGACTCCTTTGCTGCCTGTTTTACTGAACACGCTTGGAGATCAAGCCATTGATAAATGCACAGAGTTCCACCTTCCATCTCTGAAGTTGCAGGTGTATTGTGTAAAGCTTTTTTTGTGACAGTTTAATAACTGAGATTTAGATGATTCAGGAACACTTGAACAAAAAAAGAGCCTTTCATTTGCAGAGTTCTGTGGGTGGGGTTTTTATTCTGCTTAGCAATACAAAATGGAAGTTGTCTCTCCACACAAGGTATTGGAAGTGCCAGCCTTCTCACCTGCTTCTGGGGAGGCACTGGTCTGATGGGTGATGAGAATTCAGTCCTGCATGTGCCAGTTCTTGTAGCAGTAGCAACCTGCTAATGGAATTTTTTCTTTCTGTAAAACCCAGTAGTGCTGTCAGTGTTGTGCAGTTGGGTTTGTTGTTGTAATTAGTTGTCATAAGTAGGAATGAAAGATACTTTTGTGTTGTTTTAGAAGTTGTTTTGGGCATAGCTTAACAGAAGTAAGCATTCGTAAGTCAGAGCAAGTTCCTACTTGAGTTCTACCACTTTAAGGCTCAGGACTTCGATGAGGCTGTAGTCTGATGTCCTCTAAACCTAGCTGTGGTGTGGCTGTTGCCTCTCAGATGTTATGACAGTGCTGCTCTGTGTCATCTGGGTTGCCTTAAACACTACAGTAACCCAACCTGTCCTTCAGGAGTCAGGGAGTTAAGCCTTGTACAGAAAGCTGTGTGAAGGCATTCAGAGGAGCAGTGAGTGGATTTCCATTCTCACTTAAGGACCCTCCAACCTGTATTCAGGAACACAGTTGTTGCCTTCAATTCCTTTTATTCAGGTAGTATATCAAGGTGGAAAACACATTTATTGCTGGCTAAAGTAAAAATGTGAAGCCCAGTTGCTCAGTAATTGTCTCTACTATCTGTACCATTTGGTATATCAAAGATACCTTCAAGTGCAGGTGTTGCCTGCCTGCTGGTTGATGTAGAAGTACATGTCTTTGGCTTTGACACACTTGGCTACCCCAGTTGGTATCCTGACTCTCCCTTCAACATGAGCTTGCTTAGCTGTAGTTGGAGTCACTAGACCCTAAGTTAAAAACTATTTGCATTTACACCAAACTAGACTTGGGGGTATCAGGCACAGTTAGTTTAGGAGTAGTTTCTTTTTTTAACGACTTGGATAATGAAAAACGAATGCAGCTTGTTCTGGAGAGGCCAGTGAAGACCATCTCTGGTGTCAGCTTCTTGCATCACTTCTGTTGGTGTGTCTCTTGTAACTGTCACGTAGAGAGGAAGGCCCATGGATTTCCTGAGCTACCTGTCCTGTATTAAAAAAAATACAAAAGTACAGGCTTTGTGGGTTTGGTGTATTTTTAATTCAAAGTTAAAGGCACTAAGCTCTTTAATATGAAGCAAAATGATTACTGTTCTGTATGTTCTGTCTGTCTGTTCTGTCCAAATGCCAACTGAGTGTATTCTTAACAACTCCTTTCTATCCTCATTTTCCATCCGACCTTGTCAACTCCTGATACTTAAGCAACAGTTCCCCTTCGCCCAAGATGGCTCTCAGGGCAGAGACAACTCCTTGCAGTTAGGCTGAGTTGTAAGGCGGCTGCTGCTGCTTTTTCCAAATGCAAGTGTTGAGAGGAATCCCGGGCCTGGGAGCAGTGTCAGCCCAACACAAAGGAACAGAGGCTTGCTTGGTAAAGGCTTACTGCCTGCATGCTTTCGTGTAGACCTGCTGCAGTTTACTGGGGAGAAAGGAAGGTGGTTGTCTCTTTAATCTGGTCTTACATTAGGACTGTGTTCTGTGTGGCTAATAGCTTACATTGAACCAGTCTACCCTAGCAACAGAAACTACTCAAAGAGAAGGGAGCAGTTGCAGCCGAGTTGTGGAGCCCTGAAGAAGGTTACTTTGTGAATTAAAAAACTGATTGAATTTTACGCTTCCTTTGGTTAGTTCATTGCCTGTGTTTGCTCACTGGCAGGCACTGATACTAAATGAGAAGCTGCTAAACAGTCATTTTGTGGCTTAGAATTCAGATAAAACTTTTGAACGGTCTTGTTCATCCTAATTGCCCTAGTCCTAATTGCCCTATCCTAAGGAGATTAATGGCTGTGAGTGTAGTGACCGCATGGTGACACAGGCATTCTCGGGAGCTGCACCCTGACTCTTGCCTTGCTTTCCTTTGGGTTTTATACTTTTAGTAGTGAGAGAGGCTTGAAATTGAGGGAAATGTGCTAGTTAGAAAACAAAGGAGAAAACAGAGCGGTTCTCTTCTCCTTCAGCCCTGGGTTTTCCCGAGTATTTTGCTGCTGTGGCTTCTAGGTGGCTGCAAGTCCTGGTTTTACTTACTTTGGAATACTAAATAATTGTCAGTGTGGAGCTTTGTATTTTCATTTTACTCCTACTTATACATTCACATTGAACTCCTTAGCAGCTTTGAAAGCTCAGCATAAATCAGTTTTCCATTTGTGTCATATCTAATCTGACTGCTGTCTTACCTTCTTCACAGAGGGTGATACTGGAGACCTCTTTTCTCCAGTTGTGTTCAAAATGTCAGCTGGTGATTGAAAATACCTTGTGCTCCAAAAGCGTTGATCTCATCAGAATGTGTTCTCTTTCCTCTCAAGTAAGGGGTAGGGGAAAGCCCTTAAATTGAAGCAAATAAATATGTTGGTTCTGCAGAAAACTTGCTGACTGCAATGGATGATTTTGCTTGAAGAGGCATCACTTCCAGTCCACAGTGTTTGGCCAGCTAGAACCAGTGTTCATCCCAGTTAGCTGGTCATTGTGCATTTAGTCACATCTTGGGCATGTTGAGGACAGGAAATTAGGGGTGTGGTTGAAGTCTTGGATCTCATCAAAGTATCTTAAAGTATCTTTATGGTAACTACAGATAGCTGTTTTTTTTCTTGCTTACCCTGGGTCCTCTTCACCACACTACTAGACATCATGGTGGGCTGCAGGTGTGAGCTCTGGTCAGCCAAGACCACCTACAGCCATGCTTGGGAGCTGTATTGTTTAATGAAAACGAGCTGTGTTTGCTTTATTGAGTTAGCAGCCCTCTTCTGATAAGCACTAAATAGCAGTGGTTCCCTGCTGTGCATCAGTGCCATGCGTTGTTCTGCAAAGCCACAGGAATGATTTTCAGGATGGATACTTGGTGTGACTTGTCATAGCTCCTCCTAGAATATATGGTGGGAATAACTGAGCAGTGTCTAATAAGTTCCGAAACACAAAGGAATTTGGGTACAGATGAATTCAGAGGATGTTTCAGAAATGGACCATTTGAAATTAATTTCATGAGGCAAGGCTGATGTTCCTCTGCTGGTGAGGGAAACTCGCATGTCCTTGGCGTGGAGCCAGCTGAGAAACACGGACTGCAGTCCATCTATTCTCTAGCACTGAACTCAGAGCTTTAATCTGTGACATACAGGAGAAAAACAAATGCAAGTAACAGAGGAAACAGGGGAGGATATCTCTGCATCTCATTAAATTGTGAAGATCTGAAAATCATACGTTACTAGCTTCAATAGGCTAATAACAGAGGTTTTCAAATTCTTATCCCTGGCTGTTCATTATTAAATGCAGAGTTTACACTTGGATCTTCCATTGTTTTTAAACAATGAAGCTAATATTTGCATTTTAAGAACAGTGTTTTGCATCAAAGATGAGCTTTGTAAACAGAGGCAGTGAAACAGTGCTCAAGTGTTCTCTGGCCTGTAGAGGAAGTGCAGCAGTCTAGGAACAGTTCAGTTCTGAAGCACTAGTTTGTATCTTCATGCAGAGCTGCTTGCTTTTCTGTTTGTTGTTTTCCTCTGTGTTTAAATTAATATTGGTTTTATTCTTGTTTTCCTTTGAGATTGTACAGATTGCCTCTGCCCAGCAAAAAAGCCTGAGTAAGGCAGTGTTTCAGATACCAGGTGGGAATGAATTGCAGTCACTATGACTAAGCTGAAGTGTGTTTGCTAGGTGATTGTTGTTTGAACTTTGAGACTGCTCTGAGTAAAATACGTGACTTTCCACCTCAGCAGTTGTTGCTTATGGCAGCATTTTACTACTACTTCTGCTGTCATTGCACAACTGTCTTACAGCTACATTCTTTTCTGCATTAGGCTTTATTTGTGCTGGCTGTAAAATTAGCATTTGCTGAATTGAAGTAATAGGGTTTTTTTTCAGTCTTAATCTGTATCCATTTGTGCTTGATTATGAAATTTGAAAAGGTAATAAAGATGGAGTAGCACAAGAGGTCACTGCGGTTTTGAAGTAAAGGACTCAGGTGTGTACCTCTTCCTTAGTTCTCCATCTAGTGATTTGATCACAGATGTCTGTCTGGTGCTGAAGGCTGGTGAAGAATGCTCTGCTCTGGGCTGTCTGTGAGGAGGTGTGGGACAACTGCTAGTGGGAAGCCGAGCTTGCTGATGGGAGGGTGGGTGGACAGGGAGGGAGGTGCACGGTGAGGCTGAGCAAGTAGAATCATCATGGATTTTGGGGGAAAGTTGAGTAGAGAGGGATTGGAGCCAGATGAGATTGCAGAGGGTGGTATGTGGTCTAGGACAAAGTCAGAGTCACAGACACGCCTCAGTGGTACCTCTTTGAAATCTGAACTGTGAAACTGTGACATCACAGGTAAGCGCTGTTTGTTGTTTTACCAATTTAGGGGTTTGTTACAGCATTTTTTGTGATCTCCTATCAGAAGAATTGATTCAAGGTGGAAATCTGGGGTGTGGTTGATGGGCCACTTGGTGGCTTGTTCTCAGGGTGTTGTTTTTTTCCACTTTCAGCCTGGGGGAAGCTCTTGTGTAGAGGCAGGAGCAGTGCTTAAGCACTTCACTGTGTGCCACTGTTGATACTGTGGGACATTCTGAGACCGAATGGATGAAACAGTTCATAACACAAAACGTAACGAAATTTGCTTGAGAACATGGCAATAGTGAAATCCCTGCAGCAGGGATTTCAACGAAGGTTGCAGCTTTGCAGGCTGACCTGGAACAGTCTTTTTCCATCAGAGCAGATGCCTGACGTACCTGCGCGGTTGTTCTTGCACGCATCTGAGCACAGGTTGGAGAAGCAATGGCTCTGTTTCTGAAAGCTCTGCCACTCTCATCTTGGGCGGCATGAACGTCACGTTCCTTTGATGAAAAATAAATGCTGCATTCTTTGTGCAGTGCTTTCAGTGTGCTCAGAAAACCTGGTAGTAGAAAACGTTCTTTGAAGGAGTAGTTTTGATATTGCAGTACCACAAGGATCTGTAGTGTTCTCAGTCAGAAGGAGACTTAAGCTTGTAGCAGCATCTTAGGAGAGGCTAAGGCTGTTAAAACTCCTTCAAAACATCTGTTGAGAGTCAATGCATTAAAATGAACTTGAGTCAGGACATCTTAAAATAAATATAATCTTTTAGCACTTGCCACAAGTCAGCACTGACCTATCTTTAGTGCTATGCATGGCACGAGTGGAAACTGTCTCATGAGATGGACTTCTTATGTAAATACGTCTGCAGAGTGGTTTAGCTTCATGCCTTGTGCTGCCATACCTACAGCTATGTGTTGTGCAGGGTGCTGAACCACCAGCCCATCCTTGCCTTTCTTTCCAATGTTGAATTTTCAGGAATCTCCATCCTTAGACTTGGTGGTATGGGCACTTTCCTTGTTTGGAGTGGTGACTGTGCTGGTTTGCCTGGACAGTGAGACCACTTTCGGGGGTGGGAGTCGTCAGTCACTGTCCAGCTGATAGCTTCACAAATAGGGTGGAAATTTGGACACAACNAGCCTTAAACCAGCACAGTGTTCCTTCATAGCTTGGCTCATGTCAATCTGCAGCATTTAATTTCATGTTTAGATTTTAACTTCAAATCTTTCTCTCCTAACCTTTTAAAATTTAATGCTCTTTGAATTACAATGGATTACTTCTAGTGTCTCAAATACTTCTTTTCCCTGGCAGACCCCCCCAAAAAAGACTACTTCAGTTGTCAGATTAGGTTTGAGAAAATGATGAAAATCTCCTGTAAAATTAACAAGATGTTGGGCTTCCCTCTGTCTCTTACGCTGGCATGTGCCTCAGAGAGCTTTGGATTTGCTGTGGCCTATGCATAGGTAGTGTTGGGCTCTGCTTTGGCAGGTCTCACAGACACCTTGTTATAAAATGGAATACAGCTTTTATGTGTTCTTTCGCCATTCTGGGCATGAGCTAAAGAAGGGATCCTTTCTGCAGAGCAGCAGTGGTGGCTGAAAGGCACTGAAATCTGGTAGATGTTCACTTAAAAATATAAATACCAACAAGTTTATAATACTCTCTTGATTTAGACAGTTACAGTGTCTTGTCTGGGGACTGTTCCAGAACAGACTGTAACAACTGGCAGAGGAATGGTGCAATTAAGGAATTCTTGTCTTATTTCATTGTTACCTTTCTGATGCTATATTTAGCTGTGCTTCTTCATACAAATTAGCTTTGTCTGTCCCTTCTCTGTGCACAATTTCTTGGGAAAAGTGCTGATGACAAAGATGTTGCTTTACTTTGGTTAATGAAGGCACAACTCACCGTTACTCCTGTGTGCTTGAGCACAAGACCCATTCAGAAAGCTCGTGCAGGTAATCACCTGTCCTGCCATTGTGGATACCACTGGATGTTAGTTACAGTCTTGCTTCTGCTTCATGCATTCAAAGAAGGTTGAATGGAAGGCAAGCAAACAGTCCTCTGAAGCAAGACTTCAGAGTGCTTGTCTGTGGGTTTGGGGCATGCCTGAGTCCAGAATTTGGAAGGGTTGGATATAAGATATTGGTGTGATTTGTAGTATAGTTTTTCTTACCTCGGCTGCTTCAGAGAAGGAAAGGACAAGACTTCCTGAAGAAAGCAGGTAGCAAAGAGCTGTAAGTGGCAGAGCATGCCTTGAATACATGACTTCACAAATTCACAACTCATTTGTTTTCCTTTGTCTGACAGGCTAAAGAAATTTTGACAAAAGAATCTAACGTGCAAGAAGTGCGATGTCCTGTCACAGTCTGTGGAGACGTCCACGGCCAGTTTCACGACCTCATGGAACTGTTCAGAATTGGAGGCAAATCACCGGACACAAACTATTTGTTTATGGGGGACTATGTTGACAGAGGCTATTATTCAGTTGAAACAGTCACATTGCTTGTAGCTCTTAAGGTAACTTCTCTTCTTAGCTCTACAGCTCTGTATAAATCCTGGCTGATTACAATGCTGACTGCACTTGGTGTGTCAGCACTGTGAGCTGCACTGCACTGGTGGTACAGCTGAAAAAGCTGAAATGGTGCTCCTCAGTTTTACAAGATGCTCTCTAAAATGAGCGTTCTGTCCGGGTTTTTGCTTACCTATGCGGCACTCTTAAGAATTAGCTTGAAGAGGTGAGCATAGTGCATGCCTGTAGTGATGTCTTCTAGTAAGAGTGGATCAAAACTGTGATTAATCCCAAAAGTATTTGTCTGCTGAATATTTGGATGAATTATCCTTCCTTTTCATCTTAGAAAAGGGGTTGGGTTTTATTGGTTTATGATGATTGGGGATAGAGGGTGCAGATTCTCTCTTGGGAGAGGCGTTCTGCCTGTAAAATAAACCCTTATCTTTAGGTCCGTTACCGTGAGCGTATCACAATTCTCCGAGGGAACCACGAAAGCAGGCAAATCACACAAGTATATGGCTTCTATGATGAATGTTTAAGAAAATATGGAAATGCAAATGTTTGGAAATACTTCACAGACCTTTTCGATTACCTGCCTCTAACTGCCTTGGTGGATGGCCAGGTAGGTTGTTATTGACAAAGTTCAATGTTGCTGCTATCGCTGGATTTCGTCATCTCTCAGCTTCTGAGAATCTCTGGCAGATGTGCTAAATGTCTATAATAATGTGTATATTAATGCTTGCATTTATACTAAACAGAATTGCATAATGACTGTGAATGAGTGAACTTGATACCTCTAACTCCTACAGATTTTCTGTCTACACGGTGGCCTGTCTCCATCGATAGATACACTGGACCACATCAGAGCACTTGATCGCTTACAGGAAGTTCCCCATGAGGTACTGACAAATCAGTTCTTGAGATCCATGATTCAGCATATACTTGGTGTTTAAGTAGATAGCTGTAAAGTGAAACTCAGAACAACTTAGCAACATGAAAGTGTCTGTCTTCATGTTGTGGTCTCTTGAAGGAAAGAGTAATGGACATGTTCTTGCCTAAAGAAATGTGCCCCAGTGTGCCTGCAGGCTCAGTAGGTATGACTGAATGAGCTCAGAGGGGAGTAGTTGTTCTGCTTCAGGTGGACTTCTTGCTAGGATTTCCAGTGTTAACTGCACCACCTGTTGTAGCTGACAGGCTTTTTTTATGTCTTAAAGGGATGCTGCAAGATGTTCTGCACACAGATCAGCACTGTACGCCTTTCCTGATTCAGGGTTCTTTTTGCATTCTAAAATATCATCTTCTCTTGTAGGGTCCCATGTGTGACTTGCTATGGTCAGATCCTGATGATCGTGGTGGCTGGGGCATTTCTCCTCGAGGTGCAGGTTATACATTTGGACAGGATATTTCAGAAACCTTTAACCATGCCAATGGCCTTACCTTGGTTTCCAGAGCTCATCAGTTGGTAATGGAGGTAAGCATGGTGGCTGAGGGGTTAGCTGGTCCATGAGTGCTGGTCTATACTTTGTGTGTCAGAGGTGTACATGTGATGCTGTCACAACTTGACGAGCCAGCTGAGAGTCCTCCAGAAGCTCTACTTGAACAATATTCATGTGCTACTAAAGGAGTTTCTCAATTTGACAGTGGAGTAACCTTTACTTTGGCCTTTTTCCTGAAAATGTACAGTAATGTCTCAGAACAGACTTCATTAGTAGATATGAGACATTAATGTCTTCAGATTGGAAGAAGATGAATTTAGATGAGACATTAGGAAGAACATGCTCTGTCCCACATGACCTCCTGGTCACCAAGCTGGAAAAACATGGACTTGATGGGTGGACT
>WBNM01006521.1:34205-59125 GCA_013399055.1 Ramphastos sulfuratus | reverse complement strand
AGAGGGAAGATTTAGACTAGATGTCAGGAGGAAGTTCTTTCCAGTGAGGGTGGTGAGACACTGGCACAGGTTGCCCAGGGAGGTTGTGGCTGCTCCCTCCCTGGAGGTGTTCAAGGCCCGGTTGGACGAGGCCTTGAGTAACCTGTACTATGGGAGGTGTCCCTGCCTATGGTAGGGGGTTGGAACTAGATGATCCTTGAGGTCTCCTTCCAACCTTACCATTCTATGATTCTATAAGAAATTCTAACCCATGAGGGTGATGAGGCACTGGAACGGGTCGCCCAGAGAAGCTATGGAGGCTCCAAGTCTGGCAGAGTTCAAAGCTAGGTTGGATGGGACCTTGAGCAACCTGGCCCATGGCATGAGGGTGGAGGTAGATGATCTATAAGGTTTCTTTCAACCCAACGTGTTCTATTATTCTGTGATAGTTTTGTGTGGTATTGTGTGTTCGTGTATGTAAAAAGGTTCTTAAACATAAACACTGAGTTCCCAGTTAAAGAAAAAGCACTTAAAGAGGTCCTGCTCTTCCTTTCACCCTGGTTGTATGCTTTTGTTCTTAGCCTCTTTTTTTTCCCCTGGCAGCTAAGATTTTTAAGTATGTATTAAATATATTTTAAAGATGTATCTGTATTCCGATTTGGTGATCACAGATGCAGATTCAGAATAGACTCTCTACTCCACAATCACTGGTTTAATTATTTTACTCTAATGCCATAAAGAATTCTGAGTTTTTGTTCAGCGTCTCTAGCCCATGCTTACTAGGAGGAAGTGACATACGAACACCAACGTTTCTCTTAACCCCTTTTCTGTCAAGAAGACAAATAAAGATACAGCCTGTTTAAAGTGAACCTACCAATGTCACTTGGGGTTTTGCACATTCAAAACTCAGCAGTCAGATGGTTATATGGGGTATGACAAATGGACTTGGCTGTCATAATTCTTGTTGTGTTTTTCCTCTCTAGGGGTACAACTGGTGCCATGACCGGAATGTAGTAACGATTTTCAGTGCTCCGAACTATTGTTACCGCTGTGGCAACCAGGCTGCAATTATGGAACTTGATGATACTCTAAAATACTCCTTGTAAGTACTCTTGAAAATGAGAGTTACTGTGCTTGTGATGGGAGGACAGTTGCTGTAGCAAAGAGCATTTAATTGTGTTACGATGTGGGTAACTAAGCTTTTGGGAAGTGAAGTAGTTCGGTTATGGTTGGACTTGATCTTAAAGGTCTTCTCTGACCCTTAATGATTCCATAGTTCTAGAAATTTAATTACTGGGCTGAGAACTTGATTTACCTGCATTAGGAGCACTGCTAATGGGTGTAATGACATAGAAACCATACCTGCGTAGTTGAACTCCTCTTTGAATGAATCTCTGTGTGCCGTGCGGTGGCAGTGAAGGTCTCTGTTTCAGTTTGCAGTTCGACCCAGCGCCGCGCAGAGGCGAGCCGCATGTCACCCGACGCACCCCGGACTACTTCCTGTGAGGAGCTGGCAGGCCTGTACAGTACCGCCTTGCCCCGCGCCTTGAGCTGGAGAGAGAACGGGCAGAGCAACAGTAACTCCAAAGTGTCAGAAAAAGTACCTAATGTTCAAACTTGTTTTTCTCATGGACCAAATGACGTGCCATACTCCAATCCAGAGCCTCTTGTCGTCAGCAACTGTGACCACTTTAGAATGAACCAGTCCATTGCATGCTGAAGCGCTGCTGTCGGTCGGGACCCGTTCCTGGCGTAGCGCTGTTTGTAGTTACTTTTGCTTTCTCTGAGAGACTGCAGATGATCAAATGTAGACATTAACACCTCGTGAATACATTTAACTTAACCATTTAGCTGTAGCTTTATTCAGCATGACTGTAGATAAGGATAGCAGCAAACAATCATTGAAGCTTAAAGACCATTTTTGAGATCAGTACCAAGGCCTCATCTTTGTTCTGAAACTGTTTTATTTTCAGGGATATTGGTTAATTTAATTGTATGGATTTTTTTTTTTCTCTTGTCTGCACTTAGTTCCCTTTTCGACTCTTTGCCCCGCCATATTGTCCCTTGTAATTGTCCAAGGATAGTGAATTACTTTGAACAGAACTGTTTTTTTTTTCTGTAAAACAATGTTGCTGCAGGACAGAGCTGCAGTGTTTTTCATAATAAACTTGTGAACTAAGTATGGAAAACCCCATCAGATCCTAATTGCATCTCAGGTCAGCTTGTTTCATAAACTCGACTGAGGCTGGATGGGCTTTAGAAACTTGCATAGGAATTTCCACCCTTAAAACGGAAGTGAATGCAAAACCTCCTCCCAGGGACAGAATTCAAAAGGGCAGTGCCTGGCCAAGGAACAGAGCTTACTTAGCACTGCCATGTTGGCCTCCTTCTCTGTCAGTCCTCTACTGAAGTAGACAAATGGGAAGCATCCAGAGGCACTTCACTGATAGAGCATGGCTGTTCTCAAGTGTAAAGTCCGAGCCATTTACAATGTGGGTGCTAATACTGACAATTTTCTGAAAAACTTAAAACCAACTTTCTAAGTATGAACAGAAATCCCTTGAACTTCAGTGCAATGTGTATGGCCTAGGCTGCCATTCTGAGCCAGTGCTGTGTGCTTTCTTTTAAAATTGCCTTTCTCATTTCTTTCACAATTTAAATCCTGATTAGTTTTTATCAAAACAAATTCATGTTTTTTTACCCCTTTGGAGAGGGGCTCTTTGCCAAGGCCTGGAGTGACAGGACAAGAGGTAATGGCTTCAAACTGGAAGAAGCTGGATTTAAATTAGACATTGGGAAGAAATTCTTCCCTGTGAGAGTGATGAGACACTGGAACAGGTTGTCCAGAGAAGCTATGGAGACGTCAAGCTTGGCAATGTTCAAAACAAGGCTGGATGGGGCCTAGAGTGAGCTGGTCTGGGCAGGGGATTGGAACTGGGTGATCTTTAAGGTCCCTTCCAGCCCAAACCAATCTGTGATTGTTCTTTTAATGCTGGTTGCTTTTAAGGGGAAGTCCGGATGTTTTCCAGCTATCTCAGCTTGCTCCAGACAAGGTTTCTGGGGCTCTCTTGCTTTTCTGCTGGAGGATTAGTGTTCTAACTTTGAAGGAAGGTGCTGCATTTCAGAGTGTTTCTTCATTTTCTGAAAGACTTAAGTGGTTCTTTTCCTTCAGACCTGTCCTGTAGATAGGGTGCCAAATGGTTTCTGCAGAGCGCTCAGCCTTCTGTGGTTGGGTCTCTTGCAGGAAGAAATACAGACTAAAAATAAGTCCATCTGAAGTGTCTTTTTTTAGAATCTTAGGAACTGTGGCTTTGATCACTCTTAAAAACTCCTTTGCTGTAGAGTTCACTCTAAATTCCTTTCACTTGCCATTCTCCAAACACTTTTGTAGACAAAACTTTGGGCCTTAATTGACACCATTCCTTCAAGAGTAATGCCTCTGCCCTATTTTCTGTTTTCCCAGTTATGTTAATTGGTGTGACTCACCTGCTCTGAGGGGGGAACAGTCAGCTCACTTGTTTCTGTGCCCACATACAAGCAGTTGTTAGTAAAGCATGTGGAAAATGTTCAGAATCACCTCAGCTTCTGCACTTTCCCCCCTAATTGGGCTGCGAATGAAGATTTCACTGAGAACAGTGTTGTGAACCGTTGTGATGTTGTGAACACATCGTGGTGGCTCTGATGGACTTTGGCCACTGGCGGTGCTAACCAGCTAAAAACATGGTTGGGAGATTCAAAAGGATTAAAAAAAAAAATCCCCAAACATTTATTAGTCTGATTTATTGGCAGCAGACTGAATAGTTCCTTCTCTTCAGACTGATGGTGGTGGCTGCAGAGAAATTAGCATAATTAGGGTTGGTGCTTGGTTTGGAGATGAGTGTGGGTGTTTTTCTACAGGCTCGTGGATTCTGTGAGCAGTGAAACAAGAGGAGCTGGAAATTCCATCTAGTGGCAGTGCAGTGGGGTTTTAGGCAGGATAGCTAAACACGGTGTTCAGTAAGGAGGGCTAGCATGGGTTAAAGTTGTCAGGAGGCAGGAAGGAAACTTGACACTGTTGCATCAACTGTTCGTAAACTACCTTTTCGTCTCAGAGTTTGGGTAGAGTTGGCAGAATCCTGATGTTGGACTGATGGAGGAGAGCTCCAAACTGTCAGCGTTACTTTACCAAAGTCCCACTTAATTCCGTCCCATCGCTTGGCCACTCATCTGAATGTGTGTCAGACTGAAGCAGGCACCCTCCATTTGTGGAGGCTGGGGGGTCACTGAGGCAAAACAACACTGCTGAACCAGAGAACATGCAACAGCTCTGGTTCTGAAAGAGGAAAGCAGACAGATTTGAAGTGTCTCTGTTTGCTTGGTGACTGACAGGTTGTGCTGTGTGCTTAGATGGATCCTGCTGGCCTGTGGTAGATGGTTTCCAGCTGCTGTCATTTGCACACGTTTCATAGTCCTGCTTCAAGTGCTCAGGCAGAACTCCCTGGTTTAGATCTGACATCCTGGAAGGATACCTGGAGAGGAACACAGATACCTTCTTCCCCACATCTGGATGATGCAGAAAAAATGCTGCCTTGAGGAGGAACAAAGTGGTGAGTGGGCATACTGCTGCTGAAGGCTTTGATGTGTCACCTGCCTGGTTAGTATCAAAAGTCCCTCTGGAAATGGGAGTGGGGAAAACTTTTCTGAAAGTTACTAATGTCAGGATTCTTTTTTACAACAATAAACTTAGAATCATAACATGCACTGGGTTGGAGGGGTCCTCCAGAGGTCATGTAGTCCAACACTCCTGCAGTGAGCAGGAACATAGAATACCAGATTGGAAGGCACCTGAAGGATCATCCAGTCCAACCTTTCAGGGTAAGAATACAGTAGAGATGGCTCAGCACTCTGGCCAGCTGAGCCTTGGGGCACCCACCAGCTCCCTGGGGAGTTTATTCCAGTGTCTGATGGTCCGAATGGTGGAAACATTTCTTCTGACATCCAGTGGGAATCTCTTCAGCAGCAGCTTGTCCCCATTGCTCCTCTTCTTCACCATAGGCCTCTGTACAAAGGGAGTCTGCCTGTTCACAACGGCTACCCTTATGTACTTTTTTGTTGTTAGGAGGTCGTCTCTAATGTTTCTCTCTCCAGGCTGAGCAAATGCAGCTCTCAGCCTTCCTTCATATGTCAGAGCTACCAGTCCTCTGATCATTCTTGTGGCCTTTCTCCGGGCCCTCTCCAGCCTGTCTCCATCCTTGTACAGTGGGGACCAAACCTGTGCATGGTGCTCAAGGTATGGCTTGCCCAGTGCTGAGCAGAGTGAGACAATGATATCTCTATCTCTGCTGGTGACACTGATTAACACAACCCAGCAGCCTCTTGGCTTTCCTTGCCACCACAGCTTACTGTCCACTCATGCTGAGCGTTCTGTCCCCCAAGAGCCCCAAGTCCCTCCAGCGATGCTCTCCAGCCAGGTGGCTCCCAGTCTGAGCTACATTCCTAGGTTGTGTTCCCAGGTGCAAGACCCTGCACTTGACCTCATTATACTTCATACAGTTCCTGCTTGCCTGCTCAACCAGCCTGTCAAGGTCTTCTGGAGGTTTGCTCTCCCTTCTGGGATGTCAGCTTCCACACTTACTTCTGTGTCCTCCGCAAACTTCATCAGAGTGCTCTTAACTCCAATACCCAGGTCATTAATGAAGATACTAAACAGTGTTGGACCCAGTGTTGATCCCTGGGACCCCACTAGCGACCTGCTGCCAGTGTGAGAGCCATTTCCTTAGAGCTCATAGTGCACCAAGAGCCTGGGGCAGTGGCTCTACGCTGGCAACTTCAAAACCAAACCTGAATCTGGAAGGCAAAGCATCTCCTTCTGTGTGACGGAAACCCAAAGCTGTTGCACAAGTGCCAGGTCTATTTTGGGCCTTTTTCATATAAACACATTTCTCTGCTTTTCCCTCTCAGTACTGCTGTCAGAGGAGCTGTGACTAAGGAGCAGGAGGGGGCTGGAGGATAAGTGCACTTCATTCAGGGAAAACAAGGTTTGTTAGAGGAAGCAAGTGTGACCAAATCACAGGTTGGACTTTCAGATGAAATACTGCTCCAGATTCAGTTTGTTGGAGATGTGCCTCACTCACCACTTATGCTCCTGTCACACACTCAGTTACTGCTCTTTGATTGCTGCTGCTTCTGTCTATGCTGACCATGCATGGTAACTCAGGAAATGTTTTAGGGGACTTGGCATAGGTTAGAGCAAAGTTTCACTGGAGAGAAATAGCTTTGTATTCAGTGGGGTTTTCAATGATATGTGTGGCATACGTGACTCTAGATTTTTGGGCAGAATGTTTGCAGGTGATGATTTTGAAGTCTTGTGGAAAGTGTAAGGTACCTTCTGTGTGCTGCAGTGATCACTGCAGTGTGGGTGCTCTGCCAGAAGGTTGGAAATGGGTGAAGTGTGAAGTAAAAATGGCACTGGACTGTACAAATTTTTCAGTGCCTGTGAAGACACTGAAAGCCTTACAGAGTAAGAGGTTCATGAGTCAGCTTTGGTTTTCTGAGGAGTTATTTTGGTGCTCTAGCTTGTTTGACTGTGCTCCTGCAAGAGAATGAAGGCTGTCTGCTCTCTTGAGCAAGGGATTAGAGTCCTTTGGTATGTAGATGGGGAAAAAAACCCACCAAAACAAAGCAAAAGAGGCTGAAACAACACTCTTGGTTTGGAGTTAAGCACTGCTGCATGCCTTTTAAAGCCTGTGCTGCGGCTTAAAAGTTTTATTCTTTGAGTTGAACTGCAACTTCAGATCTTTTAATTGCTACATGGCTAACAATTGCTTTTGGATGAAGATTGAACTGATACAGGTCACAGGTTGTTCAGAGCTCTAAACAATCTGTTCCAGTTGCAGCTGTCTCTGGTGAGTGCAAGGGGGTTGGACTGGATGAGCTCTACAGGTCCCCTCCAACACAAATCATTCTGTGGTTCTGGACACAGCAGCCTTCAGAACATGAAGGCAACATCACCTGGAGAGGGTGAACTGGCAAGGCTGCAGTGTATATGCTCCTGGAATTTCTCAGGACTGGATTAGGAGAAGCCATGGCTGAGCTGCAGCTGGTGCTGATGGTGCTTCAGGGTGCAGAGTGAGATCACTTCCAGATGATATTTTTGTGTTTAAAACAGCATCTTGCTGGGGTACATACAGGTCCCCTCCGATCAATGTGAGCCTGGGATCAATGTTACCCTGGTCTCTCTCTCATCTCACTGCTGTGAAGCTGCCAAAACTTTGGCTGTGGTTTGCAATACATCAGCTAAACAAAAATAGAGGAGGATGTTCCAAGAGCTTCAAACCAGCATTAGTTCAGTTTTCTGACCTTGCTGATGGCTGCATCATCCCACGTTACACTGACCTGAGACGGGTGATGGAGGAGGATCAGCACAACGAGGGGCGAGTGTCCTGAGAACATGTGGGCAGGAGATGAGAAGACTCCACTGTGCAAACACTTCAGCAGAGCGGTGTAAATCAAACTAAGCCTCTGCTGGCTGCTCCTCTCACTGACTTCTGTGTACATCTTCCTCACCAGATTTTCCCCAAACACAACTAGGTTTTTTTGAGGGGTCACTTTGGATTTTTTGGGGGGGGTTGTTTGGGTTTAAATTTTTATTAGATATTTTAACTGTTTTCTGGTTTATGAATTTAAAACCAAAAGTGCTGAGCTGTCAGAGGGATGTACTGTCTAATGTGATAGTTGTCTGATTGATTGGGCTGCAAAGCTTTGGCCTGGCTCCCAACTGTCTTTATTTTTCCAGGAGTTTGCAAAACCACCCCCCACTGCCTCCCTTCCTGATCACAAAACTGACTGAGAGTGCCCTGTCCCTATCATAAATGAGTCAAGAGTGGCCAGCGACCACTGCTCTCTGCTGCCCCATTTTACCAAGAGAAGGGGGGGCCCTGGAGGAGCCTTGTCTGAACAGATCCTGCAGCGTTCATTCCACGCTTGACCCACTTTGCAGGCAGATCCCATCCTTTTCCAGTGCTGCATCTATCCTCAGGGAAGAGGAATGCAGCCCACTGCTGCTGGAGCAGGGACCTCTGCCCACGAGAGGGGGTGCCACAGCTCCCTGACAGCATGTTGTCCTTTCTCCCTCCTCTTCCTGGTGGTGGGTTCCACGTTTCTGCTCAGAAGCTCATCTAGCTTTACTTCAGCCATCTCAAAACGATGCTAAACTGTCCCTGGCCCCTAGTAGTCTCACTTAAAATGCTCTGAGTTAGCCTGACTGGTTAAACATGCTGTACGTGTTCCCATGGCCTTGCAAACCTCACAGCAACTGCTCTTTTATCACCTGTGGCACCAGAACCAGCCTGGAATCTGCGTTTTGGACTCTGGACAGCTCTCAGGTTGAAGCCCAGAGCCACAGAGCCCTGCACAGCCAAGCCTCGGTCACCGCCTGTCTCGTGTGGCTCTGCGGGACACACCGGTTTGGATGGTGCTGTTTCCAGCCCTCCTTAAGACCGGTTTTAGAGCAGGTCCCCTCTGTGCCCTCCGCCCACGGAACACACCTGGGGATGAACTTGGCGGAGCGCTCCCTCGTCCGTCGCAGCGAACCCCGGCGCCCCCGTGTGTCCCCGGGCGTGCCCGTGGGGCCGTGTCCCAGGGGTGGCTGTGCTGTCACAAAGGCTCAGATGCACGCTGAACCGCCACGGGCATTCGCCAGGCAGCTTGAACAGGCCGGAGGTGGCAGACTCAGCAGCGTCTTCCTTAGCACCAACACAGCCACAGAGCCACATTTGGCTCCTCCCGAGCAGTCCCAAGGATTTCAAACGCTCCTGGGGCACAAACGGTATAAAAATAGGCCTTTTTGTTTGGAGATGGGAAGAGGATGAGGGTAGGAAGTAGATAAAATAATTGGAAAAGACCTTTAAGAGCATTGAGTTCAGCTCTGAACCCAACATTGCTGAGGTGCTGCAAATCCACTGGCTGTGGCTGTGTTTCTATTTTTAATCATTTTAAAATTTTCTTCCTCTATCTTTAGTCTTTTAAACGATCTCGGATCCCTGTAGTTATGTAAGTAAAATAGGAATTTGTTAGAGGAAGAAAAAGAAGCTGATAGAGAAGCAGAAGAGTTGGTGTCTGCTGGACAGGATTTGGTTGCTGGGCTAGGTCAGTCTGTGGGTGTGAACTGAACTCTTATCTTGCCAGCAGGCTGTCCCTGCTGGGGCACAGCCTGCATGGAAAGCAGCAGAACCTTCTCAAAGATGCTCCTGTGATGCCACTTTTGATCAAGCAGAAATGCAACAATTGTGCTGAGAATAAGAACTTTCCTTCTCTTCTGCTGTGTTGTGAGATAGCTTTAAATGAGTGGCACAGGCTGCTGGGCTCAGCCATGCCTTTCTGCCCTGAGTCACTGGTGGGTTCTAGTTTTACACTGAACCAGTCAGTTTGATTATTTTCTAACTTGTTGAGGTGTTCCTCTTCTGCAGCATCTCACCCTCCTACATGTGGCTTAGGGTCTGGTCCAGACTGGCCTGGTCACACCTCATTTTCCATCAAATCACACCTGTCTCTCTCTCCTTCAGCAGCTCTGGGGATCTTCAAACTCTTGCTGGCCCCTCTCTCCCTGCAGTTCAGGGAATCCAGGCTGAGTTCTGTGATGCTTATGGTTGGACTCCATGATCTTAAAGGCATTTTCCAACCTAAATAATTCCACAGATCTAAGTTTCTCAACTTGTCAAAGTAGTAAAGTGGAGATCTCTCAAGACTGACTCTCATTAGGCTTTGACAATCTCATATTGTGCTTGTGCTATTGAAAAATAATCAGTGTATTATCTCTAGAGCCTCTGAACCACCACTGGCAGAAAAAAATCCCACCAGTTGCTCTGTGAAAGGGGAGAACGTGAGATGCTCTGACGGCTGGAGAGGAGAGCACAGCAGTTTTGCCTGAGAGAAATAGCCAGGAGGAGACTCCAGGGCTGTGGAGCCGATGCAGGGCTGTATCCTGGTGTTCAGCCTGCTCAAAGCCCCCTCCCCTGCGGCTCCGTGGTTGCTCAGCTGGCTGCAGCCCAGGGACACTGAGAAGGTAGGTCAGAGCTCTTCTGAGTCTGGGAGCTGTTAAATCAGGCTCGCACTCATTTCATTTCGGGTGCTCCAGTGTTTTCAGGTGTTTGCTTTAGTGCTCAGCTTCCCCTTCCTCCTCTGGGGGAAATGTACCAGCCTTGGAAGGCAGCTGTGGCTGAGACATGGTGTCGATTGCTGGGGACAGTCTTCTTAGCAAACCATGATCTGACAGGGCAAGGGCTGATGGTTTAAACCAAAAGAGGGAAATTCAGACTGGATACGAGGAAGATTTTTTTTTTTTCTTTTTTTTTTCTTTTTTCTTTTTCGTGAGAGTGGGGAGAGCCTGGCCCAGGTCGTCGGCTCATGTCCCGTCCCTGGAACCATTCCAAGTGAGATTATTTGGGGCTCTGAGCAGCCTGCTCCAGTTGCAGCTGTCCCCGCTGTGTGCAGGGGGCTGGAGCAGATAAACTTTGAAGGTCCCTTCCAACCCGAAGCAGTCCATAATTCTGTGATTGTCTGTGCAGCTCAGGGTGGCAACGCTTGGGTTTAGGATTATTTGCATTGCAGTCACCACCTTTGTGTCTCACAATCAAACTGGGCCACCCACTTTTGGAAAACTCCCATCCTTTGCCCTGCAGGCTCGCCAAGGGGAGGGGCTCTTGTTGTCATGGAGCCGCTGGCAGAACGGCAGCTATCGGTGCTGCGGCAGCTGCTTTGCCACGAGATAACGGAAAGCATCTGGCCAAGCTGGGGAGGTTCATTGTACAATATGCGCGGCACAGTGGGAAGCGGCTGCGGTGCGATTGTGGTCTGTCTGTGACAGCCATCTGCCGCTGTTCTGGGCTGGGGTGTTTTGGTTGGTTTAGCTTTTCCAGGCTTCGAACGCAACAGCCAAAATTTAAAGTCTGAAGATAGACTCTTCTCCTTTAGAGAGCTCTATCAAGTGTAAAGCTCACCAGTAGTAGCACGTTGAATTAAATTCATCACAGCCCATAATTAAGCATGGATTTCAAGCCTTCTGCCTGTTCCTTGATTTTATTAGCTTCAGCTCGTGCAGAGACAAACCCCATCCCCCTCTGCTGAGCTTGATCTGCAGTCTTAGAGCTTGTGCTTGCTGATCATGAGCCAAATCATAAACGAAGGTCTTTGGCAGCAGCAGGAAAGGGGATTTAGGATTTGCAGATGCGTTTTGCACAGATCACCTTCTGTCGTAGTTGGATCCCTGAAAGGAGCTTTAATATAAAAACAAACAAACAAAAAAAAAACATTTAAAGGAAATAAAAGCACTGTTTCTTTTTGTAGTGCAGTGAATGAGCACTGGAGCACAAGATGGAGTGAATGAGGAGGAAAGAGGCGAGTGTGAGGATGGTACAATCAAAAAGTCACTTCAGGCATAGTCTGGAGGCCTCATACATCTATGATTACATACATATATAAAAAACATGGTAACTAGGTCCTAATAAATGGTGGACACACAGCTTATCTAATTACTAATGCTAGGACCTTTGAGGAACCTCTGTTAGCATCAAAGTCTGCAGTAGAAGCATCACTTGACCTCTTTGGATGCTCACTCAGCTGTCATGAAGAGTTCTACTGAAGCTTGTCTTCTGGCAGCACATAGTAATTCAGGCTGCAAGAGACCACTGAGGTCCACTAGACCACACATGGAATTCAGATCTGTTTTCAAAGCTTGATCAGGTGGCTTTAGAGCCATCTTCAAGTGTGTTGCAGATAACAAGCTGCTCGGTATCCTAAAGCCTGAGAAACAAGATTCCCAAGTCAGGCAGTTAGAGAATCCTAACTCCCTGCAGCCAGCAGGGACAGCTGCAACTGGAGCAGGTTGCACAGAGACCCAAACAACCTGACCTGGAATGCTTCCAGGGATGGTGCTTCTGCCACCTCTCTGGGCAACCTCAGCCAGTGTTTCCCCACCCTTCATGTGAAAAATTCCTTCTTTAGATCTAGTCTAATTCTCCCTCTTGGTTTGAAACCATCAGCCCTTGTCTTTTCAGAACAGGCCCTGATGAAAAGTCTGTCCCCATGTTTCTCACTGGCCCCTTTAGGTACTGAAAGGCCACCAGAAGGTTTTCCTGGAGCCTTTTGCAGGAGGCACAAGGAGGAGGCCATTACCAGAGCAATTTCATTTTCTCCACTGGAAAGCTGGTTCCAAGAGTTCTTTGGAATTTCTATAGAAACCTGTTTCAGTGATATGACCTGGTGCAGAACAGCTTCCCTGTCACCTGGGCTCCAAGAGCTGCTGTCTGGCTGGGCGGCAGTGTTTGAAGCTTCCATCTCTCCAGAGTCAGCCCAACCAACAGACTGCATTAAACACTTCTGATGTTTGTGGTCTCACTGGTAACATCACTCAGGCAGGAAACTAAGCAAAGCAAGAAGACTCGATCCTTCCATGTCTGGGGGCTCTGAAATGAGGAAAGCAACCTTCTGAACTGAGAATTTCTTAGTTCTGTGTGTTCAAAGGTTATTTTCTAGTGGTTATGGCTCTTATTTGTTCACCAAGGTGTGTGGTGCACACCTGTGACCCTCTGGGGCCCCAGGGAAAGCTACGATTTGTGCTATATTCGCGCTCTGCAGTGCACTGGTGCTGCAGGTGCTGTCTGCATTGGAAGGGTGTGAAAACGTGCTTTGGTTCTAAAAACAAGACTGGAAGTAAAGCAGAGTCCTAACCGTGGATTTTCACTGTGTAAGTATCTAAACTAAACCCATTTTGCTGATGCAAAAATACAACCAACAGCGTAACATGGAATGAGTACTGTGTGTGAGAGCACAGCATACATCTCAGGCCCAACAGTTCCTCTGGTGAACTCACTGCTCTGCTTCCCTCACTGAGCAAGAGTCTTCAGATCTCTCCTCTTCACAGAATGGTAGAGCTTGGAATAGACCTTTGGAGATCCAAGTCCAATTCCCCTGCCAAAGGAGTTCACTTAAAGGTCACACAGGTGGGTCAGGAGTCTCTCCAGAGATGGAGACTCCACCTCTCTGGGCAGCCTGTTCCAGTGCTCCATCACCCTTAATTTCTTCTGAAAAAAAGACACCTGTTGCCCTCTAGCACATTCTGAACCTTTCAGATATTGCCTGTGCTGGGGTACACCGTTCAGGCAGGTGTTGTGATACAGCAGCAGTGCTTTGACTGCATTTCAGTGGTTCCTAGCACCTCGCCTGCTGCTCCAGCATGGTGGCTCCTTGTGCAGCTGGAGGTGCTTCAACACATGGCTGCAGCCATGTACAGAGCCGGAGCTGCCACAGCTCCTGCTGGGGTCCAGGGCAAGTGTTCAGTGATTAGCAGTTAGACCCAAACCAATTTCTAGTACAGTGAACTGTCCGAGCTGTTGCTCGTGTTTCCACTCGCGGAGAGCAGAAACTTGAAGCCCGCTTCAACTTTCAGCTGGGGTGCTGTCGCCGAGCACCCGCCGCAGGCCGCTTCGCTGCGTTTCCATGCGCGACGCTGCCAGACAGCAGCTGCCGCCTCCGGCCCCTGCGTGGAGCTGCCCTCGCCGACAGTCGGCGCCCCGCGGCCGCTGCCTTTCTGCTCGCGAAATCTGGCTGGCAGGAAAATACCCAACGTGGGCTTTCCGTGGCCGGTTCGAGTTCTTTCCTCTCATCCCCGATGTTAAGCACGCACGATGACGGCCGTGCCCGCGGGCCGCTTGCTTCCCGCTGAGGGCACCGGCCCGGCCTCCGGCCACCGCAGGGCCCACTGGCACCCCTGGCCGTGATTTCCGCAGAGATTCTTCTACCCAGGCGGCGGCCCCGGGCCGCCCCCAACGCCATTCCCGAGCCTCCCTGCCCGCCCAGAAATCCATGCCTGAGCCGAGGACGCGGCAGCGCCCGAGGGCCGCGAGGGAGTGGCGCCACGGCCGTTGGCCCGCGCGACGTCGTCCCGCCCACAGCGCGGGCCCCAAGGCGGTAGCGTTGCCGTCCGCCTGAAGGACCCGAGGGCCGTCGCGCCCCTCTCCCGTCTCCTCCCGGCTCCGCATCCCCCCTGCTCGCCCTCAGAGCGGCGAGGCCCTCCCGGCCGTTCTCTCGCCAGCTGCGCCGCTCAGCGGCAGGGGGTCGGGGCGCCGCGTCTCGATCCGGCGTTCGCGTCGGGCAGCCCGGCGGTTGCGAGGCAGCGAGAGGCGGGCTCGTCCCCCGCTCCCTCCCGCCATATAAAGCGGCCGCCGCAGTTGGGCCCCCAGCGTTGCCGTCGCCAGGTCCTCTCAGTAGCGAGCCGGACGCTGCCGCTTCCTCACGGTGAGGCCTGCGAGTTTTGCGGGGAGGGAGCTGGTCAGCGCCGGTGACCGGCGGGGCGGGTATGGGCGCTGGCGGCGGCGGGGCGGCGGGGCCTTGCTCCGGGAAGTGGGCCCGGCCTCACGCGAGCGGAGCGCGGCCGTGGCGGCGGAGCACCCAGGTACGGGTGTGGGAGGGCCGCTGAGGGAGCAGGCCGAGGTCCGAGCCGTCCTGGGTGATGTGGGGCTAAAACGTTTCAGCGAGGCATGAGGACGGGTGAGGAGGCGGCTGCAAAGTCTGGTAAATAAGATAGAGGCGCTGCCCCCACCCTGGGGCGCCGACGCCCACGGAGCGGGGCCCTCCCTCACCTGTGTGGCTCTCAGGTTGCTCTGAGCCACCTTCGGTGTCTCTTTGTAGCGAGGGGAGCTGTGGTGCGGCAGTGCAGGCAGAGGGTCTCAGGTGTGGCTCCAGTAAATAAAGGCAGCGTTACCCCAACGGCAGGGAGAGGGAAGGAGCTGTGCTCACCTGGAATAGCTCGGAAGGCTCGGAGTTGCAGTAGTGCTGCTTTGGATGTCTGAGCTCTGCATCTGGAGCTTGCACACGCAAATCGCCGTTGTCATTCAGGTTTGTCTTTTGACTAGCTTCCAGCCTGTTTTGCTGTTGTTGAACAGAGCTTTGAGGACTGGTCTGCTTAGTCACCTGGCTGTGTTGCTACCCAGGGCCTGTCTGTTTCCAGAGCTGTATTAACAGTTTCATTAAAAATGCCTTTTTTTTTTTTTTTCTTTTCTTTTCCTTCCAGGAGACGGAGCTCTGTGTTACAAAAATAACAGATCAGGATTTCATCCAAATATCATTATCAGTGATGAGGCAGTAGAGTAACTTCACTCTGCCAGATTTGAGCTCTTAGTGATGACCTAAAGGCCTTGATAAAAGCAGGTTTGGGTGCTGCAAGGGTCTCAATACGTATATTCTTGCAGAGGCTGGACTTGTGAAGGCAGTGTCCCTGTCTTGCTGGCTCTGCTGTGCAGCATTATATAATCCTAGACACAGCACAGGAAGGCTGGCATCTGAAGCTGGGTTTGTTCTTGAGCGTTCTCAGACAATCACTCTAAGAACAGATGCATTCAATGTGAAATTTGTGCCTGAATAATGCTTTTTTTTGTTTTTTTTTTTTTTTTCAGAACACAGTTCAAACTCTCAGAGCTGTGTTTTAATCCACATTTTATTGTTGGTATGAATATATGTATCTTTGGAACCATCATGACTGTGGCCCTCCAGCACACCCATCTTAATTAGAAGTAGCGCTGTCATATAGGGTTACATGACTGTGTAAACATTAACTAGCTACTAGCTCTGCCAAATGGAAATTAAAGCAATGAGGACTTCAGGCTGGTGTGAGCTGCTTAATAGCATGCTTTGGCTGGTTTCCATTGGACTGGGGCTGTTGTAGGACTGTCAGGCTCAGCCATACTGATGAGCTACAGGAGGCATTCAGAGGGGGATAATGCGAGTTTGCTGAAAGTGGTTTAGCTAATTCAGTTTTGGTAGTTCAAGTGCTGCTGTAAGGAGCTAGCTTGTGCAACTCTTTGGATTGGTTGTGGAAGAACATTTGGAAGTGAATTTAACTCAAAATTCTTTCTTTCTAGAGCTGCTTTCTCTCTGCCTTGCAGGCCATATTTACAAGCCTATGCTTTAGAGGGCTAGAAGCAGGTAACCTGAGGGGAAAAACCCACAGCTGTTTTAGTGGTCTGATGCTAACAAGTACTTTGAGTGGTAAAGGAATTTGTAACACACACTGCTGGTTTGAAAACTAATTGATAACTGTGCACCCAAGCTGTTGTTTATCATGTCCTTGAAGTGCAGCCACACTCAAACAGCTTTTATGTCGCTTCAAGCTGAGGTTGTAACCCAGCAGCTGCTGTTTCAAGGACATGATTACTGGATTCGAGTTAAGTATCTGAGAAGATGTGCTCTTGTAAAGTTCGTTTATTTTTCAGCTAGAGAAATCTTTAAAGTCTAGTGCTTCTATTTATTATGGATTTTATCACAATATGTTTGAAAAAAAACTTAAAATGCATAGTCATCTTAGCCTTTCCTAACGGTGCTGAAGTGCTGACCTAACTTCCTACGCGGTAAGAGTGGTATTGAGTGCCAAAAGCCTGCCTTGTAGTAGTCTATTGCTTTTTAATCCCTTCAGAAAATCAGACACTCTTCTGAAGGAAACCCTGTGTTCACCTGCTCTGTTTGAGAGCAAGGGAGGCTGGGTTAGGCTGTCTAGAGCATTCCTTCCAACTCCAATGTTGTGATTCTGTCCTGGAGATTATGGTTTGAAAACTGCTTTTGAGGTCTGGCTTCAAGTAGTCAAAGTGAGCAGTAGTTATTGGGATTTAAGACAAGCTGTGTTCTAGTGTTGTGTTATCAATAATGCTGCTATCATATACAGCTTCGTTTATGCTTTCAAGTGACAGCATTCTTAAATTGGTGTTAGTTATCTTAAAACAATGTCAATCCTTGCCTCTTAATCACAGGCCTCAATTCATTAATCCTTATGCTTCAAGCAGTGAATTAACTGAACATACCAAGTGGCACTACCTGCTATTGCTAGGAAGCAATATAAATAGTAAAGGTGGATCTTTGGGTCAGCTGAACTTGTAACATCTGTTGAACACCCTGTGGAAATAACTCTCCTTTTCTTGTAGATGCCTTCAATTAAACTGCAGAGCTCAGATGGAGAAATATTTGAAGTTGATGTTGAAATTGCAAAGCAGTCTGTAACCATCAAGACTATGCTGGAAGGTAATATGGAACCTTGAGAATCTCTAACTCATGCAAAAGTAGTGGTGGGTCAAGGAAGCCTCTTGAAGAGGAGTTGTGACCAAAGGAGACAAATGGGTACAGTGCTGGAAGAGGATTCCTAGGCCTGTGAAGCAGCTTTGCTGCCTTGTCAGAGCAGCTGGAACAATTGCTGTAACTGAAATGATGTTTGGGGTGGATGTACTCTTGCAAAAAGCTTCAAGTTTGGTCCTCTTGTTAAGAGCATTTACAGGGAGGCTACTAAAACCTAAGCACTCTGTTGCCTTGACTGCAGCCTACTTGAGTTTTATAAAAGTTAAACAGAACATCTACTAATTAAGTTTAACCATGCAAACCAGTTTTACAATGCAAATATCTTTTGAATGGGATGGGGGAGTCACAAACCAATGTGATGAAGAAAGCTCAAGCGAAACCTGTATTGCGAGGTTATGATGCAGTTAAATTATTTGGGATAAACACTTGAGTTCTGATCTCCTGCTGACATAAATTTGAAACAAAGGGACTGGTGGTGGGGGAGGGGAAATCTGCCAGATGGCCAGGATACAGAGCAAGCTGTGTCTAATCCTCCACTGCAAATCCGCATTGTTTACTGGTGGGTTTTTCCAGTCTTTGGGTGTATTCATGAATTAACTGATGGAGGAATAAACCCGTTCTGTTAATGTAGTTAAAGTTCGTGGGCACAAATCTTTGATGGTAACACTGTGCATCAGAATGATAAAAATAAGGTTGAAGTACTCCAGCCACTGAACATTTTTTTCAGCCTCTTAAGATGCTGTTGGACATGTCTGGCAGCATGAGCCTGAAGCAGCAATCTGTAGGAATACATTAAGGAGCACAATTCTTCTCAGCTTCCTCATGCAGAAGCTGTGTCACTGCTGGAGTTCAGTGGCACTGGGGGTTGATGGAGGGAAATGACACACGGTGCCTGTAAGGTAGGCACCATAAACTAGCCTCTTACTGATCTGGGTGAGAACAAGCCTCCCAGTACAGCAAAATGCATTTGCAGTGGAGATGGTTAAGCATCACTCAGTGTTTTGTATTGGATAATGCAGCTGAGTGGGGAGGAGCTGGAAAGTGGGGTTGTGTTGAGCATCATGGGACCAGGAATGAAGTGTCAGTTTTCTGAAAACAGATGAAATTGTTTTGGGGACATTAGGTACAGGTTGAGCGGAGATGACTAAGCTTGAGAGATTGCTAGAATTCTTTCCCCTTACCAACAGTTCTTACACAGGTCACTTCCTACACAGGTATCTGCCACCATGTTCAAAATGTGCATTTCAGTTTCCATTAACTGCTGACACATGCAGAACCTTTTCATGTCAGTGTTTGTTTCTCAGTCTGGAGTTAGTTGTTCCAAACAAAAAAACTGTGCTAAATAATATCCCACCACTAACAGGAGTTGAGTTGCCTAACTAGAGAATGTTGGAATGGTGCACAAATATGATCAGTGATGATGGTGGGACAGTCACTTGTTCTTAAAAGTGAAGTTCCTTGAGAATGAGAATTTGGCTCATCTGTGCACGTAGCAAGTGGAAGGTCTGTGTAGTTAATTGCTTAACTGATGACAAGATTTTAATCCTTGGCAGCTAGGGTGTCATCCAACTATTAGCAATTGTGTAATGAAAAGCATGTTCTGTACTCAAAGATGGCTAATGTGGCATTTGTTCTATCATCTACAAACCTGAATTGGCTTTACCATTTTTTTAGTGTGATTTCTTATATCAAGGGGACAAAGTGATGGATTTTATCCAAATCTATGCTGAAAATGCTGACAAGCTTTTAAAGCAAAGAGTGTCAGAAGTGTGCTTTGTAAATGCTTTTTGATTGAAGGATATGTGCTGCTGTCTTAACATGTGAACTTCTTGAGCTGCCAAGTCAGTACAAGTGCTTCAGAGGCCAAGTGACTGTCATCTCTAGGGCTACAGTATTTACTGCTCCTAGAGAGGACAAAGCTTTGTCTCTGCTTCCCACAGTAGATCTGAGTTCTGATGTAATAATAAATGGGTGGGAGCTCTGAGTTGGAATGCTTTGGTTCAACTTGTGAATTGAACTGCTGAAAGTGTAAAATGCATAGCACTGTCCTGATCCTTCAACGTACCTTATTTCCAGGACACTGAGTGAGCAAGTCCTGCTCTGACAAGGAACTTAACCCAGGGTGGTTGATGTTCTCATTTGAGGAAGCCTCATTAACTACTTGGCCTGAACTTGATATAACCTAGTATGCATGGCGCAGGCACAGCTCCACGAAACCAACTTTCTAAACACCTCTGACTTCATCACTTCAGTCCTTTGCCACCAGTCTGTTTGGTGAGAACTGGTGAAGAGGACCACTTCATAGTCAGTTATCTTTCTCTTTTTAGACTTGGGAATGGATGATGAAGGTGATGATGACCCAGTCCCTCTTCCAAATGTCAATGCAGCTATCTTAAAGAAGGTAAGATGCTGAAAGCGGTCATGTGGTGTGACAGTAATGAAATGTGAAATTGAGGCTGGAGTTGGGCATTACAAACTACAGTATTAAAAATCACCTTCTGGTGCTAGCTACAAGCCTCATCAGCTTGAGGTGCTTGGACATCTAGGGTATGAGAACAGGGGTGAGGCTGGCAGGCAGATAATGGGAGAGTACCTACAGGAGTGACCTGGGACAGCAGCTGGAAGCCAGGCAAGCTCTCTAAGGTGTGGAAGTGGTGCTGGGCATATATGCGTGCTAGTGTTGGATAGTGTTAAAGCACTGATTCTAACTGGATTCTGTTAGCTGAAGTGATGAAGACCAAAACATTAGGATTAAGGGACAGACAGTGATGAGAGTAAGTGGCAGTGCCTGTGTGGCAGTTGGTGTGTAAGACACACTGTGTGCCCTCACTGGTGTTACAGCTGTGGTCTAATACTGACTCTTGTTAATTAGCTGAGAGGAGCAAAAGTATGTTGTTGTGTTTTAAGATGCTTTCTGCTCAGAAGAGCAAACTGAAGTATTGTGCCAGAATAAGCACTGGACCATTTTGGTGTAAACACAGGGTTAGGAATTATTTCCTAGTGAACACATATAGAAATAACTAAGAACTACAACCCCAAGTCTATTGGGCTGGCTCAATGGAACAGGATTTTACTTGCAGTAGAGCCTTGCTTTTGATTGTCTGTGTGATGAGACTGCACGTTCCCAAGCTAGTGTTTTCCTTTTAGAGCAAACTTCTGCCAGGTGAACTTTGTACTGGGGTGAACACATCCTGCTGGTAGCTGTTACTACTCAGCACTCTTCCCCTTTGTGGTATTCTGCTTAATAAAGATTTTCTGCCAACATTAAACAATGCAAAATGAGATTTAAGTTTTCTTTGCACAGTCCTATGTTGTTAGCACAGGTATTAATAACTTTATAACCTCAGCAGCAGACTTTTAAGATCATAAGTGATTAAGTAGGTACTTAACTACTTCATTGCTATTGTACCCCAGGATTGGGAATTGATTGGGGGGAAAAAAATTAAAAATTGGATATTGGAGCAAGTTTGTAGTGGATTCTAATGTTAATCTAGAGAGAAAAGGGAAATTTCTTCTAAAATGAAGTTATAGTTGGGGCCTAATGGGAGAATCATTTGGATAAAAGTTTAATGTTCAAACTGTAATTAGGTGATTCAGTGGTGCACCCATCACAAGGATGATCCACCTCCTCCTGAGGATGATGAGAACAAAGAGAAAAGAACAGATGACATCCCTGTGTGGGATCAGGAGTTTCTGAAAGTAGACCAAGGCACACTTTTTGAACTTATCCTGGTAAGTATGCTCAGGAAGTGCAGAGGCTGTGCTCTGCTAGTGCACTTGGCAAAGCCTTGATGTTCCTTGAATTACTTCTTCGTTGGGAGGAGAAAGAGTTCTGGCAACCTGTGGCTGGTGTTCAGGGTGCTGGAATGCTCGTTCACAGTATGCTGGACACAGACTGAGCTTGCTTCGTCACTGATCCATGTGCTGCTCTGAATGCAGGGTCCTGCAGCAGGTTTTATTCTTGTAGCTCTTCAGTCTTGGCTGAGGGCTTGCTAGTAGAAATGGAGTTCTGGAGATCTGCAGACAAAGTAAAATCCAACTTTGATTTAAAATTTGTGTACCAGCCTTACTTGGCTAGTTAACACTTCATCACTGAAGGTCTTGGCTATCTGCAAGCTTCTGAAAGCCTATTTTAAAAGAAGGAGCAGAGGTATGTTTATTTCATGACACAAGTGGACTTCCCTTCTTTGGGAAGCAGATTTAGGTACCATTCCTTCAAGGTTCTAGCTGTAAGCTTTTGAGAGTGGAGGGGATCTCTTTGCAGTATTCTGCAATTTGAGTGTCAGCATAACTCTGGCAGTACAACTGCAGAGGCAGAATATTGGTATGGAGGCTTTACATCTGGAAACTTTCTACAGGCTGCAAATTACTTGGACATCAAAGGTTTGCTTGATGTCACATGCAAGACAGTTGCAAACATGATCAAGGGGAAAACTCCAGAAGAAATTCGCAAGACATTCAATATCAAGAATGACTTCACTGAGGAGGAAGAAGCACAGGTACTTGATCTGGGGTTAGTTACAATTTAGCTGGGGTTTTGTGACGAGCGAGTTCTGTGGCGCCTCAGAGCTTAATGTGTGATGCAGCTCTCTTGTTAACATGTGTAAGTTTACCTCATCTCATAACTGGACCGCTACTGGTGCGAGACCTTTTGGTGCCTACAGTGCTTGCAGCCCCTTGTTAACTGCAAAGGTCAGAATTGCTTTCCTAGCTCAAAGGTGCCAGTTAAAGAATGTAGGACTGCTTGTGGCCACCTTAGTTTGGAGCTGTAGCAGGAGTGCTGAAGGTGTATTGATACATGTGGCTAGAAAGGTAAGATGTTTAGATTTTCGTATTTACATAATGATCCTGGAACTTGAACAAACCAGCTGGAAGGTGGCAGAGCCGGGAAAGATCGAAGCAAGAGACCTCGCTTAAATACAAAGGCAGTGAATTGTACACTTGGGTTTGCCTGTGGTGCTATGTCATGAGATGAGCAATTTAATTGTAAGTTGATCCATTTGCTTAGTTTCAATCTAATTTAGGCATGAGAAATAAGTTTCTTGGCTTATTTGCTAAATGGGTCAGTTTGGGAGACTGACTTCTAATTACAAACTCTGCTTAAAAGATTAAAGCTGCTTCCAAGTGTATGCCTTCCTGCAGGAAGCAGTCTTGAATGCTTATGGGAATTTACACCTTACTTTTGGAAGGTCACTGCAATATTAATGCTTGAAATGTTCTTTCAGGTACGTAAAGAAAACCAGTGGTGTGAAGAGAAGTGAACTTTTGTGCCTGACACTTGAACACTGTAAGGATTGTTCCAAATACTAGTTGCACTGCTCTGTTCATAATTGTTAATATTAGACAAATGCAGCAGCAAATGAAGTTGGTGTTAGCAGGATATTGTTCCCTTTGCATGTGTAGTGGTTTTTAGTACAAATTTAAATCCTCTTGAGTTTTTTTTTCCTAGTGTATTTGGATGTCTTTTTACTTTACTCTGCAGTGAATAAAACAACCAAGTGTGGATTCTGTATGGAAAGTAGCACTTAAGGTTATCATTTTCATTACACTTCAAAACTGTTCAAGTCCAGTTGCAGTGCTGAGGATCGATTACATTGTAAATAAACCCGCCTGATTTCTTCCTCAGGAAGAACAAAACACTTGTATTTACAGGGTATTGGGAGCTGCAGAAGGGAAAACTAGAATGTGTTTTGGGGAGCTAGGTTAAAGTGAAAATGTTACTGACTTCTTAGAAAAACATTCTGGGGAAAGCTAATGTCCTTTAAGGCAACTTCCCAGATGGTTCTTGTCCTGCATTTAAACAAAACGAGAAGAACAAAAACAAAGGAAAAAGTCCTGTTGTCCTGTTAGTCTTGTCTTAGGCTAGTGAAAGGTGTGATCTAGAACTCAGCAAGCTCCTGACAGCTCAATCTGAATAGCTCAACCATGTCTTGAAGACCTGCTCTACCTGGTAGCAGATGAAGTGTGTTGCTTTCTGCACAGGATAGGTGTGTGTTTATACATGTTGCTATGAAATGTGGAACCCAGATTTGACCAAAAATGACTGACATTACCAAAGTTAATATATTGACCTGTGCATGCCATTAGTGGGTTTTAGGCAATCTTAAACAACCTTTGTGATGTAGCTCTTTAAAACATGGCTCAGTGTGCCCACAGGAAATTTTAATGCCTCTGTGCATGATACTTCAGCTTAGAGAGACTTAATTGTTGCATACAAAGTTAACTTCTTTGGACAAAGCCACTTGCAACTAGTTTAAAGTAACTGGTTTTCTGATTTTTTTTAAATTTTTTTTTTTTTTACTGTTCCCTTATAGGGAGTAGGGGATGGTTTTGTGGTAGATCTTTGAGGTGTGCTCTTAGCTTGTATTGCATTCCATTCTCTGTATAAACCGTAGAGTAGAATGAACCTTAATAAACATACTTCTCTCACGTAATAGCAGCGTTTCACTTCTGAATTAATAAAGGGCTTTTAAACTTGCTTTGCAAATGGTTCTAGTTATTTGAAACTAGACAATCTTACTGTCACTGAAGTGTACAAATAGCCTCGAGGCAGTGGTTGAGATAAAAACAGATGTATAGAATTTAATTGACTAATGCAAGCCCTTAGTCAGTGGGCAACTTCTCAAAAGAAGCTGAAAGCTAAAGGTGCAATCCTTTTAGCTAAGTTTTGATGGGTTACCAGCCTTTAGGTAGTCTGCTGTGATGTAACCATATAAGTGTCTGTAACTTCAGACCTGTGCTCTGGATCTGACTGCTGACATCTTATTTAGGGTGCTCGTGTGCATATTATATGGGCACATTATAGATACTGTGTTGACAGGGGCCATGAAATAAATACTTCAGTGCTGGATCTGGGCATGCTGAAACCTTTCCAGCCTCCTGTATTGTGAACAACACACCTCAGTTTAAAACTGCTACTAGGGAAAATCTTCTGATGGCATTTCTGTAGCTGTATTTGTAGTTTGTTTATTCAACTTGACCTGGATTCTTACAGGAAATAAACCCATTGGAAGTCAGTGCTCCAGAATGCTCCAGCTCATCGTTGGAGTATTGTTTCTGTATCAAAACCTTTGCCCTACTTCTGCAGTGCTGGAAGCCCATAGAAATTCCTTTAGGTGCCTGTCACTGAACTGGGATCTATGTTTGTCAGCAGCCAGTCTCACAGGGTGCTTTGCTGTGCTGCAATGAAGAGACAGAGGTGTAGTTTTGTCTTCATTATCTTTTCTGCTTTGTTTGCCATGCCTGCCTGAAGGGCCCCTGTGGTAAGAGTTGTTACAGCAGCTTGCCTGGAACCTAACTTTGAGTGGTCAAATACTGCAGTGGTGGAGCTTCTGCCGAAGCTCGTGGCTGCTGATACTGGTCTAAGTGTGGAGGTACAGTGCAGAAGCATGCAGGAAGGGCTAGTCTGGGTGCTCCAGGTATTAGAGATTTGACAGACTTAATATCCTTAGTGCTCTTGGTAGTTAGGATTCCCTGCAACTCATTTTTTCTAATTGAAATTCCCCTCTAGTGCTGTCTTGGATTTCATCCAGCTTCAAATTCTGTAGCTGACTGACATGTCAGTGTGAGAACACTTTTTTTTTTTTTTTATTTCAAGCTACACCCTCTCAGTTGACTTATCCACTCTAGTCATATTAGTGCTTGGCTGTTCTTTATGAAGGTAGTGAGATAATATGGTCTGCTGCAGCCTGCTGTGTGGATTCTCCTCTTCAGGTTTAACTGCCTGCAGCTGTCAGAGCCTAGCTGGGTACTCTGAAATTCTTGAAAGGCAGACAGTCTGTCTCATTTTCAGCTGTTAAACTTTTTCTGTTCAAATCCTGCAGTGCTGCTCTAACCCTTTTTTTTTT
>WBNM01006521.1:239-34185 GCA_013399055.1 Ramphastos sulfuratus | reverse complement strand
TTTTTTTTTTTTTAAAAGTCATGGCATGATCAGGGATGGCTCTTGGCTAAAGTAAGTGGAGGGGGAAGAAAGAAGGGAAGGTGTCAGGACTGCAGAAGTTGTTTTCTCGTAGTCTTGGTTTACTATTTCAGTCTTACCCACTGAAAACTTAAAAACTACTCAGAAATCCCCAAGGAAAAAAAAAAAAAGCAGGAATCCTAGAATCCAAGAAACAGTTATGTGAGAGCTTGATAGGATTATAACTTCCCAGTGGCCTATTTTGAAGAGCCAGTCTGGCAATTACTTTATTTATAAAGCTATAAACATTTTGAAAATAAAAGCAAAAAAAACCCCAAAAAACTCAAAGAAGTAAAAAAGTTACAACAAATGATGGAATAGTAATTGGACAAATGAAAGTACAGCTGCAAAACACTTATCCCTGCTACATACATAGAGTAGTTTTACTTGGTTTAGTGAAGTGGTGCTTCCATGGCTTCTACATTCAAACTGATTTCAGGATTTCCAATACCTATTTCAGGAGGAGTTGAAATTGCTGTAAAAGAACTTAAAAAAAAATAAAAATAATCTTTGTGATTGAAAACTTGAGGGCAAAGCTTTCCTTCTGTTATAAAAGTATTGATGCAAAACAGTCACCCTTCATACAGCATTTCTGAAGACACTCTTGGCATTGATAAAAGTAACTTTGTTTTGGCATTGGTTATCATGACGGAAATTGGTCACGCTTGCTGTTTTGTCTTGGAGATGGACAACTTAAAAGTCTCTTGTGGGTTTTTTGGGGGAAGAAAAGATAAAAATGTTCTCAGTTACACCACTACAAACTGACCATGTTGCAGCATGCCAGGTGGCCAGCCTGAGTTTATACTGGGCTATCTGAAATCCCAGGGTAAGGCTGGCTGTAACCCTGCATATCTAGAGCAGGGCACAGGGGCAGAACAAGGCCCTTACTGCTTCAGCTCTGTGCCCATGGAAATGTTTCCTGTTGGAACTGTTCAAGGAAGGGCTCCTGGAGAGAAGGGCAGTGGGTTTCACTAAGAAAGGGGTTGAGATAAAAGGCTGTGGTGCAGATGAGCCTTTTCTGGTCAGTGTGCCCTGAGCCAAGACACCACCATGGAGGGTGGAGTCCTGGGGGGGGTCTGAAATGGGTGGTGGCTGCTGTGTACAGTACTCACAGGTGGCTCCTTGGTCAGGACATGCAGTTTAACACTGGTCAGGACTTCCCTCTGGATTGCCTCTGGTGTTCTTTGCACACATCTGCTTTTTCTTTGATGCCTGCCTTTGCTGCTGGGTAACTGTGCTTTGACCAACTACAGAGTCCCTGTTGGGTATTCAGTTATGCCAGCTTTACACCCTGTTAGGTGAGGCCACTACAGCTGCTTTGCTACCACTTCAACAGCACCCTGCAGCAGAGGGTCTCAGGGTAACAGACCTTGAGCTTCGAAACAGCTATTGAGTTTTAAGCTCTTTTTCTGCCCCCCCCCCCCCCNCCCCCCCCCCCCCCCCAATCAAGTGCTAAGAGTCTGTCAGCTGTGGGGAGTGCTGTTGGTTCAGCACTGCAGCATCCTATTGTCTAAGCTTGCTACAATCAGTTAGAGTCGAGCAGACTCCACACTGATCTACTGCCACAGAGTTAACCCTCTGCAGGAAGGAGGTGACTTGGTGTACAGTTGGCAGTCACTTCAGGTAATGCTACTTCTCTAAGGGTTAAACGATGCTTTCAGACTTTAGCTCTTTTCAAACTTTTCAGGTCTGTGCACATAGCTTTCAGTGCTTCTGAAGTTGCATTTACACAGGAGAGGAATAAAGCAATAGGTTTAATTACAACCGAAGTTAAAACCTACACTACTATAAGCAAAAGTACCTAAATAAAAGGAGTAAACCCAAAGCTGCTCTACAGACTAATCACATTTGGTTGATTTTTAAATTCTCAATCTTTGAGGCATAAACTTGTTAAAAAAGTTATATTTAGTCCAACATAAAGTAGGGTTTGTGGGGGTTTTGTGCCAAGAAATACAAAAATACTTTGTGTGTTATAACAGTCACATTGAATTTCTTGCAGTTCTGTAACAATATTCCTACATGATTTGTATCCAGTGCTCTAAAACCTGTTCTGTAAAGTAGGAAAAAAAAAAAAAAGGACACCCCTTTCCCCCTGGTGGTGTTTTCCTCTTCAGCAGTCTACAGTAGATTTCCTTAAAGCACAAAAAAATCTGCACTGGACTAGGTTGTGGTCTCTGGGGGAAGTCTGTAAACCTAAAGTGATTCAGAAATTAACTTGGGCTTGTTTGGGATTTACAGAGGTTCAGGGGGATCACAGTCTGTCCACAGGGTTTGTTGTTTATCAAGCTTAAGATATAAATAAAATGCCAGAAGGTGGTAAAGGTTTTCAGGCTGGAGAGAATGCAGCAACATTTGGCATCATCCTGGGAGTGGAGGGAGGACCTTGAGGAAGAAGCTAAAGTTAAAAACCTTACACAGCAAATCATAGGGAAAAAGGGTTTTGATCTCAGAGGGCCCACAGGGACAGGTGCTGGTAATGAAGAGCAGGGTAGTGTGCTGTTGCCCTGCCAGACTGCCCCAGAGAAGGGAAGAGCCAGCTCGGAGGGGAGAGGTTGCACTGCTCCTCAACTCCGTGTGCTTGGGCCAGCCTGGCAGGGCTGTGGGCTGCCTGCTGCCACTGCCTGGATGTAGTTAGGTCAAGGCCCTTGTAGCAAATCGGGTTTTGAGGCTTTGCCCAGCCTATCTGGTGAGATTTGTCTGCAGTAGACAATTCCTGAGAGCACCTGACAGCAAGGAGCTGACCATCAGGAGATCCCAGCAGCTAAGCCCCAAACTCCTTGGGCTGTCTGGTTTGTGCTGCCTTTGCTCTGCCCTGCTGCACGCTCACAGAATGGGCCACATTTGCACACAGACCTGTTGCCTGTAAACAAATCTTCCTGTGCTCACAACAAGAAGTTTCCAGAATTCACCTTGCTGGTTTAAATATTTATCTGGGCAGATCACAAAGCGAGCAGTCAGACACAAAGGGTCTTCAAAAATGCTCCTGTTCCAGCTTCCCAGCTCTGTGCTGTGCTGGCTATGGGAGGTCTGAGAGTGAGTGACTGCACCTGAAAGCATCTCAGGAGGCAGGGAGTGGAAGTCAGTGTTAGACTGCTAGCACCTACCACCTACTGCAGCAAGCTGGGGACTTTGTCTCTGCTTTCTGCTGTTCTACATAATGCGGGAAAAAACCCAACCACCAGCAGCAACCCCCCAGACGAACAGAGAAGCATCACGGGGCAGGGACAAAAGGCTTGTTTACTCATCATCACTTTCCATTTTGGCAAGTACTTATTTTTAACCTTTTTTTTTGGAAATTGTTTCCTATCTTTGACCCCCACCCTTCCCCCCTGAAAAAAAAATTCCCAAGTTTTCCAGCATCCTTTGGTCAGCCTCCTGTTGCCTAACTTTGCACGTTTTACAGTGAGATGAGGAATGTGGATGGGCCTCAGGTCCTTCTCAATGGGTGGTGAAACCAGGGGGAGGAGAGCCGAGTGCCCGGAGTCCCGACCAGCGCGGCAGGGCGCATGGGACTATGTCCCCGTGGAGGCCATGCTGTACGCTGGGGACTCGGTGGGTGCAGAAGAGGACCTGGAGGCCAGTCTGGAGGAGCAGCTGGTGGCTTGGAGGTGAGCAGAGACGGGGAAGGGGTCTGGCTGTTCGCTGTGTGCAGAGTCAGCAGGGGCTGGGAGCTTCTCTGAAGGGAAAGCAGAGGAGATGCATTGGAGTGCGTCCAGAGGAGAGGGAGGGGAGTCTATAGCACTTCCATCGGAAGAAACTGGGCTGGCACAGCGTCCTTCTCCTTGTAAGTACCGAATGCACTTCTTTTTCCTCCTAAGAACAGTGGAGAGAGTTATCTGTGAATAAAGACTGAGCTCACGGTCGCACAACAGACATAAACCAGCGCTCGGGGCACGCAGCCAGCCGGGAACTCGCGACCCACCCCAGTTCACCGCAAATTCCCGGGACGGGCCCTGCCTTCCCTGCTCGCAGGGCGGCAGCGGCGAGGCCGGGGTTGAGGCTATGGCCGTTGGCTGCGGCCCCGCTGCGCCCGCTAGGCGGCGCCGTAGCAGCACCCGCACGAGCGCCGCCGGCGAGGCTCGGTCCGCGCGCCAGCGGCTAGGCGCCAGTGTCGCTGCCGCGCAAAGGGAGCGGCGGGCGGCGAGGGGAGCGCGAGTGGGAGGGGCTAGCCCAGGCAGTGAGCGGAGGAGGCCACGGGAGCAAAAATCGGAATAATAATAATAAATAAATAATAAATTAATAAATAATAAAGTTAAAAATCATCATAATGAAAGTCAAAATAATAATCAAAGTATAGTTAGTAACCCCAAGAAAACCTAAAAACCTCAACCCGGTGACAGCGATTTTAAATAATGAAAAAGTTACTAGAAAAAAAAAATCCTAATAAAAAGGGAAACGACGAAATTCCTCAGCAGCCACCATCCAGGCCTCTGCTTCTGGGAGCTGAGTGGGTGAATGTCCTCTCTCAGCCCTCTAAAGTATTCCCCCTGCGATGCCCACGGCCGTGCCCGCTGCTGCAGAGCACAAGCGGCGCACACGGACACGCGTGTGGGGCAGGGCGGGGAACGTGCTGCGGCACGGAGCCACCAGGGGAGGCACACGGGAGGCAGCCGGTGCTGGGCTGTGCCGCTGGGACGGGCCATGCCGCTGGTACAGCCTGCGCGGCAGCTGGCATCGCTGCGCCCGGCAGTGCGCGGACTGCCCTCCGCACCGCTCGCGGCGTTTCCGCGCAGGTGACGCTGCCCTGCCCGCGGTCCGGAGCTCTGCGGGGCCCCTCGCCTGGCTTCCTCCCCGCTGCCCTGGACTCGGGCACAGCGTCCTCTGCTTTGCTCTTCCTTCTGTAGCAAAAGCCTCTGCTCGGGCCATCTGCACCTCAAAACGCTCCGCAGCCGTTCCTCAGCCATCGCTCAGGGACGCAAACTCTCTACAGAGACTCAGAAAGAAAAGTCCTGGGACTGGCCGCAGGAATACATGGTCCAAGGCTGCCCGAGGTCCTGTTTTGGATAGACTAGAACGGCAGGGTTGGAAGAGACCGTCACAGCTCGTCCAGCCCAACCCTCTGCACTCAGCACGGACAGCTGCAACTACAGCAGGCTGCTGACAGCCCCAGCCAACCCGACCTGCAATAGTGCCAGGGATGGAGCATCTCCCACCTCTCTGGGCGAGCTGGGCCAGGGTCTCACTACGTTCTGTAAACCGCGTCAGACCAGTCCTGAGCCCTTCAGAAGCTTCGCTGGGCTCTGGAGGGTAGATCATTTTCTAAACTGCCAACTAAGCTGAGGACAACCAACCACCTCTGACACTGCAGCCAGGGCTTTGCCGGGCTGGGATTACTTGCTGTGATGTCCCCATTCAGAAGCAAAAGCACAAAACAATGTGAAGAGACAACTCGAGAGAGGGACAAGGCAGAAGAAGGACCCGAATGGACCTGCAACTGTGAAAGACTCAGTTCCAAGCTTTTGTTCTGTGGAGAGTGACAATCAGAACTGGGGAAGGATTTACTCACAAAAAGGACTTTATACAGCAAAGTGCTCCATTAGTAGTAACTCCCCTACAGAAAAAAGGATGAGGGTCCACAGCAGTGCCTGGGGAGCAGGGACCAACCTCCCTTCATCCCCTGGAGGAGATACTCAGGTTCTCTACTTGTTCACATCTTAGGATTTGGAGGTCTCAAAAATACAAGTCCTCTGTTAGTCTTGTGCATTATCCTTGGATTTGGGCATGGTTTCTCCACATCCCTTGGCAGTTCTGTTGCTGAGTATTTACCCTGACTTCCAGTTGTCATCTCATGGGCCCAGACTATGTCAACTACTCCTGGCTAGCCAGTCAGTCCCTCAGGTTGTCTCATGCTGTCTTTACATGTGTTGAGTGCTTTTCCTTTCTGCGCTTTCCCTTCTCTTTCTGTGGCAGAAGCCTCATTTCGCCCACTCCGTGTCCTTGAGCATCTCAGGTATAGTTTTAAACAGAAGAGCTTCCAAGTTCACAGAATCACAGGATGACAGAGGTTGGAAGGGACCTCTGGAGATCATCCAAGTCCAATGCCCCTACCACAGCAGGGTCACCCAGAGCAGGTTGCCTAGGATAGTGTCTGGGTGGGTTTTGAATGACTCCCAAGACAGAGACTCCACCACCTCTCTGTCCAGAGCCTGTTCCAGTCCCCCACCACTCTCAAAATGTCACCTTAATAGCAGTGAGGGAACAGTTCCTCTGCTGGAGATGCTATTAATGATTTCACAGTTAAGACAGCCAAAGGAACATCTCCCTCCTGCCCAGCTCCCAGCTCCTCATTTGAGGGAAACAGATCAAATGGAGAACTTGCTAACCTGTCTTTGATCTCACTAATGGAGCACTAGACAGAGCTAGGGCACACATGAACCAGTCCAGGATTAGACATGGCTTTGCCTGGTGGAGAGCAAGAGAAGAGCTGCTGCTGCTGCTGTCTGTGTCGTTGAGAGCCATAGTGACCCAGTTACGGAGCCATGGAACTTGACAGCCCTGCTGAACCCAGCACTCGACTGGCAGGCTGCAATTTCCCGGAGCAGAGAGGCCTGAGAGTCATGTTGGCCACAGACATCTTGGGAGGAGCAGCTGCAGGACGGGGGTCCTGTGTCCTGACTGAGGTGACACAAGTCTCTCCAGCCAATTTGAAACTCACTGATTTAAAATACAGTGGGGAAAGGGCAGGTCTGACACTGCAGGCTGGTGGTGATAACCAGCTGGTGTGTTATGGTGGCCAGCACATAGCTGAAGGGATTTATCCCTCTCCCTTTTGGAACTACAGCACCCTGGAGCAGTTTGCTGCAGTAATGAGAAGGGTGAAAGCTCTAGAGCAGGAACACCTCATTTTACCCAGTTGACCTGTTCTGGAGTGCAAATCCTCTGGGAGAAGCTGCTCTCCACAGGTGACCTGGAGCCCTTGAACTGGCAGCAGCATGTTAGTAAGGGGAAGTGCAGAACAGCTGGGACTCAGGGCACGTGGAGAGGCAGAGGTTACACACTTAGAGCATGCCAAGGCCTCCGAGCACTGCAGCAGCCTCAGTTAATTGGGAAGCAGAGAAGAAGCTGAATTAAGGGAATTCAAATGAAGGTAGAGTGAAGTTGGAGGAACCAACTGCAGAGCTGCAGCCATGTCCTGCGCTGCACTGCGAGGCTGCCAGCCTGCTGGCAGTGTCATGTGAGTGATGTCCTTCCTTGGACATTCAAGGTGAAGAATTAATGAGACATCATGGGAGCTCTGGCCAAATCCTTCATCAGTTGCTCCTTGATAACATCACCCAGTATGTAGCAGGTGTGTAGGGAAGTTTGGTGTAGCCCAGCACTCTGAGGTGGCTGCAGGGAGAGAAGCCACAGAGACCTGAGCTCAGGGTGCCAGCAAGGTCATCAGCCAGCCACTGTTAACACATTGCAGGACTCTTCTTTACGGTTCAAATTGGGGTAGACCAAGTGATACTGGTCACTTCAAGCTGCAGTAAGCATGTGAAGTGATACTCCAGCTTCTGCTAGAGTCCTCAGTGCATTGGTACAAAAATGTGCTGTGAGCCAGAGAATCATTTTGGTTGGAAGAGACTTTTAAGTCCACTGTTAGCCCAGCACTGCAAGGTCACTGCTAAACCAGGTCCATCAGCATCACATCTCCATAGCTTTGCAACCCCTCCAGGGATAGGGACTCCACCGCTGTTCCTGGGCAGCCCGGGCCAGACCTTTACAACCCTTCTGGGGAAAAAGTTGTTCTTCATGTCCAACCTAAACCTCCCCTGGTACAACTTGAGGCCATGTCCTCTCGTCCTATCACTTGTTCTTTGGCAGAAGAGACCAATCTTAGACCTCTGTACAGGTTGGAGCCTCTCCATGCTTGACTGCTCAGCTCCAGAAGCCCCCCAGGAGCTTTTCCTGCCTACGGACCCTCTGAGCCAGGTAGCACTTGGTTTATGCACTAAGCTTTACTATCACTATCACCTGGTCGTGCCTATCATCTAGCAGCTTGCAGCATGGGACACTTGCAAGCTATCTCACTGCTTGAAGCTCCCTCACCCATGGCGGGTGCTGCAAAATTTCAGTGCCAAGAAAAGCTGGATCTTGAAATATAGGAAAAATAAATCCATTAACTACTCACTGCTGGCCCTGGGGTGCTGTTTAGGCAAGAGGAAATTTTTTAACAGGGGAAAAAAGCTCCACATCAGAGGTCTCCACTCTGGAAATAAGCTCTAAAGACCAAGAAAGTTCATCAGCCAAGGAACTTGTACAGCGTTACACCAACGCTGCCTTGGGGAGCTGCATAAGGAGCCCAGGGTGCAGGCTGCCCCTTGCAGCTTGGCCAGCAGCTCCTGAGGATGCCCAGGGATAACCCCACAGAATCACAGAACCGTTCCATCTGGGAAGGATCTTTAAGATCCTTGAGTCCAATCATTATCTAGCACTACCAAGCCAGGAGCTAAACCATGACCCTCAGCATCAGTCCTCTGCATGTTTTAAACGCCTCCGGGGAGAGGGATTCAGCCACCTCCCTGGACAGCTTGTTAGCGTTTGAGAATCCTTTCAGTGAGGAAGTTTCTTCTAATAGCCAGCCTAAACCTCCCATCCCCTCCTGGCTTGAACTGGGATGGCTGCAGGACACAGGGAGACAAACCCCTTGCCAGCACCCCAGGAGCACCCCGGAGCAGCCAGGAGCTGCTGATACACACCTGCATGGGCCGCACCAGTCCGTTTGTTGGTTGAGGCCAAAGCGAGCTCTGCATTTCTTAGGAGAGGCAGGATCTGAACACAGAAGCATGCGTGGGCAAGGCAGAGGCACAAAGAGGAGGAGGAGCAGGAGGAAGAAAAGAGGCAACATCATTTTAACCACTTTAACACACGACTAGCAGACTACGTGTTGGCTTTGTCTGGCACCACCTCTCCTGGAAGAAAGGTATGGTTAGGCAAACATCAGTGATCACTGTTGGCAGCTGCAGAAGGAGCTTTGGGAAAGCCTCAGCTCTGGGAAACGTGGGCAGTTACAGGGAAATTCATGGCTCTGTGAATTCCTGAAGTCTGGAAAAGCTGCCAAGTCCCAAGGTGCTGCCTGCCTCCTGTGTCTGCATCCTTACCTGCTCCCTGCCTTCCTGCCAGTGACTAGAGGGGGCTGGTAGCGAGCTTGGACTGCACATGGAGAAGAAGAGGAAGAAACGTTGCAGAAGCAGGCTGAAAGCAGAGTTAGCACCAAGGATACCTAGGCATGGGTTATTCTGCTCTGCCCCCACCATTCCCCTTCCAGTCTGAATGGAAATCTCTTCTCCACAAGCACTTTCCACAGTGCTGCAGTTTTACTGTGCCATTATGGGGCTTTTTGGGCTGAAGCCCTATTTCTTCTCGGGCACATCCTGGATTTCCTCCAGTGCTGTAAATGGGATCTGAGCAGCACATTTCTGTGCTGGATTCATGCTCCCTCTTTCAGCCACCACCAGTGTGTCTTCTGCTGTGTATGACCAGCAGTTGGTTTTCAATCCATAAGGGGTAAAGTTACAATCTTTGTATCACAGACAAGACACAGCTATGGATATATAAATACAAATATAAATACACTCAGCATATGAGCCTAAAAGCTCATACTCCACTCAGTCTAGACACTGAGTGAGATCAACAGTGTTAATTAAACTGACAAAATTACCAGGACACAGGCATGGAATTGCTTTTACAGACAAGCCAAAGAAGGTCATCCAACAGTGGTTCATTACCTTCATCAGATAACCTGAATCACATAAATGCAGGCTGCAGGATTCTGCCCCAATGGACATGGAATCCACAGCACTAACACCAGAGCTGGGCTCCTGTGTCCTAACCAACAACTGAACCATCCAGATGCAGCCAGCTGTGCAGCTTGGGGTGCCCAGCTTAGGTGGGACGAGTCTTTGTGGGGTGTGCAAAGCCAGGAGAGCAACCGGCTCCCCAGGGAGCATTTCTGGAGGGAAAGGGAGCTTGTGTTCTGCTTAGAGAGCCAACAGCTTCTCAGCTGGCTGACTGCATTTCATCCCAAGCTGGAATGAGCAGTAAAGAACTGGTGGGCTGCACAGGGGGAAACGCTTTGTATGCCTACAGCCAATCACAGAACGGTCATGCCAGTAAAAAGAGGCTGCCTGACTTTGTCTGCATGTGATGCCATAGGAGGCAAGGACAGCCCCTTGATGTTCCATGCTGAATATTTAGTGGTACAGACATCAATTGTTCCTGACATGGCAGAACTACTTCAGAAACCACACGGGAGCAGCCCTGGGTGATGGCAGTGTGTGTGCCAAGAGCTGCAGTCTGTGGGAAAGGCCTTTCCTAACAAGCTGGTGCTGGGCTTCAGTCTGAGCTGGCTGATCTCTGGGTCACTCTGAAGTACAGCTTTGTGGGTGACCTTCAGTCCTGCTCCTGCCATTACCCCACATGCAGTGTTGATGCATTTGAGAGGAATTTTCTTAATTAATGGTGTCTGTAGGGCTGTTGGGGACATTCACTCTGGATGTTTTTAATAGATTGAGCTTAGTGATAGTTTCTATGAAGTCACTCACTTGTCAGAATCAAATCTCTTCATTTTTCACCCTCTGCCCATGTTCTAATTCAAACAAGGCCATGAAAAGGTCACAGAAATGTTCATTTACTTTGGCTTTAAAATAAATAAATATGTACTTCTGTAGTTAAGCTTAGATGATTAAAAAAAACCCCAAACATCTCAGAAGAATAAAAAAGCCAACAAGGTGAAACATGGTAAGTGCTGTGGACTACCCCTCTGAGCAGAAGGAAGGGGCAGCCAAGTGTTACCTGAGCTGGAATCTTGCTGCTTTTCCCGTGTCCGTCTCTTCTTTTTGCCCTGGGGAGCCAAGGGAAAGGTCATTAGTCCATGCTCCTGGGAGACCAAGGCTGCTGCCCAGGGTTCTGGGGTTGACGGGGCTGTTGGAGAAGGCAGCTGCTGTCCAGGTCCAGCAGAGGCTCCAAAGCTGCTGAGGCGCCTGCAGCATCTCTGTGAAGAGCAAAGGCTGAGAGCCCTGAGGCTGTGGAGCCTGCAGAAGAGCAGCTCAGAGGGGATCTGATCAGTGCTCAGCAAGAGCTGAAGGAGCTGCGGAGGGCAAGAGGCTGAGGCCAGACTCTGCTCAGTAGTGCCCAGTGACAGGACAAGGGGCAAGGATGGAGGTTCCATCTGAACAGGAGGAAAATCTCCCTTGCTGTAACGGTGCTGGAGGCCAGGAGCAGGCTGCCCAGAGAGGTTGTGGAGTCTCCATCTTTGAAGAGATTCCAACCCCCTCGGCCATTGTGTTCCATGGCAAGCTGCTGTGGGTGCCCTGCTTTGGCAGGGTTTGGACTGGATGATCTCCAGAGGCACTGTCCAACCATGCTGGGATCTTGTGATTCCCTATTTCCAAAAGGTGCTTGTGTTTTCTGTTTGATGTTTTATCATCTGCTGCCTTACACCTGAGCAGAAATTGCTCCAGAACATGTTACCAGGAGCAGCATCTCTGACTTCAATAAGGAAACTAAGTTTAGGAAGTCCACAGAAACTTGTTTTAAAATAATAATTCTCTCTCTGATTTGGTGCTTTCACAGCTCTGGGCCCATCTGTCATTCAGTTTTCACCAGAAAATCCAATTTTATCCCCAAACTCACAACTCCTCCCATCTCCTAATGAGCTTATTAATGAGGGCATAGCAGCACAGCAAATCTGGCCTGTGTGGAGCTGGTAGCTCACAGGGCTGCCTCTGACCCATGACTTTTTCTATGGCTTCTTGTGGTTCGAGTGAAGGTGGAAAGCTCTGAGCTGTGGTAAGATCCTTCTTCAGTGTGGGAGCAACTGTATTTCCTGCCTGGTGTCTGCATCACGTGCCACAGAGGTGACCTATATGCACGGAACCACAGAATGGGTTGGGCTGGGAGGGACCTCCAAAGGTCATCTAGTCCACCCCTGGAGAAAAAGAAGCATCTCTTGCAATGACCACAAGACCTGCTGCAGCTGCTTGCTGATGCTGGGAGGGCCAATATCCACCTTTGGAGCCCATCTTCTGGAACAAGGAACCAGCCCTTGCTAAGGTGAAGGATGCCACAGTTTGGGATTTCCATGGAGGCTGTGCTTGATCTTGGACCAGGATGGTGCCTTGCTCTCCAGATGCTGATGCCTTCCAGATGTGTGCCTGATATGCTGCTGCCTTCCAGAGCTGACCTTGGAGACATCAGGGCAACACCTTTGGTGCTCCAATGTCAGCCCTGGAGGATGGCAGCATCCTGCACTGACCCTGCAAAGCTGCATATGGATGCTTAGCTGCATCCATGCAAGGATGTGCTCTGTGCTTGCAAGGAGGCAGGGATATCTGCACTGCTGCTGGGAAACGCAGGCTGAGGGCTTCACGTAACCTCTGCTTTTTTTTTTCATCATCTCTGCCCTGTTTTTTTTGGGGTTTTGATCTGTTTAAGGGTGCTTTCTCACCCATGGTACAGCTTGGGCTTTCTGGAAGGAGGGCTTGGGTCAGAGTGGGTTGGATGGGTGCTCTCTGTGCATCTCCCAGGGGAAATAAAATGCCTGTGAGGGAAACAAGGGAGCCTTAGATCAAAGAACAGAGCCCGAGTGGATGGATGGACATCTGAAGACTTAGGTATGCTTTGCTTCAGGGCTCTAACGAGCTTGTTAGGCACGGAAGATCAAAACAGCTGAGACAGCCACTAGAAAAGGCCTGGAGTGTATCTGGTGCTTCTGCAGCACCACTGCACCCATGCAGCCTCGCTCAGCAGCTGCTGCTGAACTGTTTCCTGCAGCTAATAGGAAATCACGGCGGGGGGTGTGTGTGTGGTGCTTTAAGAGGCTTCCCAAGTGCTGGCCCTACCACCACAAACAGCTTCGTCCCTCCAGCCAGCCCAGGAGCTGCTGCTGCTTCTCCGTGGGGAACAGGAGACCATGGGCACCCCTGCTGTGCCAGCGCCCTGCAGCCCCCTCCCAGAAAAGCCCTCATTGTAGATGCAGAATCAAGCCAGCTCTGTCAAAATGGAAGTGCAGGTTCTTCTCTGCTCACACCTCAGGGATCAGTTTGGCATTGATGGCTGCAGCAGCACACCTCAGTTACAGCCAAACTTGGGGAAGATCAAGGCTGGAGCTTCCCTGCTCTTGCTTGGACACAGGGAACAATTTTCTGTGGGAACACAGGATCCCAATCCTCAGCATGATGCAGGGTCCTCTGCACTGGTTAGTTTTTATTGGTGAGAACCACCACTGTTTGCACGATGGCTGAGCAGCTCTGCTCAGCAGCCACTGCCTGCTTTGGGGCACTGCTTTTTCCTTTTCTTCAGTCTGGAAAGTTGGGTTTTTATCCCCTAACAGAAGAGAGCTGATCTGAGCTCTTGAGCAAGCAGAACTGCTGCCTGCGTTTGCTCAGGTTGCACCTGAACTCTCAGAACGTGGTGTGCTTGACTTCATCAGGGTCCTCTGACAATGATCAGTAAGGGTGGGATCAGCATCCTTGAGGGCTCTGCAGCCCATGGTGTCCAGTCCCATGATTTAAAGCTGATAAATGAGCTGCCAACCACAAAGCCAACAGAGATCAGCAGGCTGCAGGTGCTCACTCAATCCATTTCAACCATCCCATCCTCAGTTTCTCCTCCTGTATCTCTGCCCCATGCTATGCTTCCACTGGGCTGGTATCTCAGCTGTGCCCAATATGCACAAAGTGGTGGACTTCCATAAAATTATAGACTCACAGAACCATGTTGCTTGGAAGAGACCTTTAAGATCAGAGTCCAACCATTAACCCAGCAGCGCCAGGCCACCACTAAACCACGTCCCTCAGCACCACAGCTAGAGGAGCTTGAAACCATTCCAGAGATGGAGACTCCACCACTGCCCTGGGCAGCCTGTTCTAGGGTTCAATAACCCTTTTGGAGAAGAAATCGTTCCTGATGTCCAACCTAAACCTCTTCTGGTGCAACCTGAGGCCATTTCCTTACACTTACCAAGACCATCCACATAATATAAAAGATCCTCTTCCTTTCTACTTGTATTTGCTTGGACAGTAACTGAAGAAGAGGTTGTAGTAACTGTAACCTTTCTGCTACAGATAGGCACTGAGCCAAGAGGATGCTCCAAACACTCCTGAGATGTGAATTCCTACACCTATTACGCCCTCAGGAATGGCATTCCCAGGGACAGGCAGGCTGTTTGGCCAATGCCAGTTTTCAGCCCACCCCTGGGTCATTCCTGGCCCTGACAGAGGGAGGGGTCCAAGCCACCACAGCCACTCACGTAGTTGTCTCTGGCAGACCAGCCTGGGTAGAGCTGCATGTGGAGCTGCCGTTCCTTGCGAGCCAGTTCATAGTACTTGGCCTGCTCCTCCCGGGACAGTGCATGCCACTGCAAGGACAAGTTAGGTGGTGAGGTATGGCCCTGCTGTCCCCTTCCAGCCCATCCCACCGCAGCTACCCCACACTGGGGCACACAGAACCACAGACCTGTTGAGGGTGGAAGAGAACTGTGAGATCACTCACCTAGAGCTCACAGTCCCACCACTGCTGCTAAGCTATTACCACAAAAGCATGTCCCTCAGCACCACACCCACGCATCTTTCATACACCTCCATGGATGGGGACTCCACCACCTCCCTGGGAAACCTGTTCTGGTGCCTGAGAACCCCTTCTGTGAAGGAGTTTTTCCCAATGTCCTCTGGCTCCCCATGTTTAATCACAGGATTGCTACGTTTGGAAAGACTGCCAAGATCACCAAGGCCAAGCATCACTCCAACACCACCGTGCCTGCTAAGCCATGTCCCAGAGTGCCAGCTAAAGGCATCTGAAAGCAGATGCTTGTTACATGGTTAAGAGCAGCTGACGGAAAGGGGACGATGGCACTGAGCCCTGCATGCTCTTACCCTCCTGCCCAGGATCTGGTTGATAGCAGCACTCTCCTTCAGGGTGCACTCGGCAATGACTTTTGCCCGCATTTCTTTCATATACAACATGAAAGCATTCAGAGGCTTCTTGATAGTGGGCTTCTTGGCTTCCTTCTCTCTCTTTGGTTCTGGTTGAGGTTTCCTTGATGGGACCAAAAAAGGAGCTGTCAGCATCAAAGCCACCCTCTAGCCCGGCTGCCTGGTGGCGCCGAGCCTAGCAAAAGACCTGACATCAAACCCACCCAGTGAGTGGAGGCGCAGAGGTCTGCACCTCTGATGTGCGCCACTGCTGTGTTCATCCATCCTCCCCCTGCCCAGTGCAAGCAGCAGGAGGGAGACGTGAAACGGAGGTGCTCTGGCTGCTGCGACTTACATGTTCCGCTCGTAGTGCTCCATCTCTTGCTTGCCAGAGTGGGGCACGATGGCAGGGTGCGGGATGCCCGTGGTGTGCACGCCAGAGCCCAGCATCAGTGGGTGAGTGAACCTGCAACAGAGAGCGGATGAGCCACGCAGGGAGGGCTGGGGCTGCTGGGGCGGCCGGAGCGGCGTCACACCGGGTTGCACTGGGATGTGGCAGAAGCAGACGGCAAGCGGAGGACACGGAAAGCAAACCCGAGGCACTGCGAGGCTGAGTGACCGCCTCTAGGTCACCCCCGCCAGTCTGGCAGCAGGCACAACTGGCCGAGCCACGGGCACATGGGTGGAAGAGGTGCAGGTGCAGGTGCTGCTGTAAGAAATGCAGCCTGAGGCAGCAGCTAGCCCCACCAAGATCAAGGCTGCTTTCAACCAGCGCTTCAGCTACTCAGACTTCTGTTGTTGTAATACCTTATTAGTGCTGTGGAAAGGAACAACAACCTCCAGCCAGGCTTTGGATGGGAGAGATTAGGACCACCCCACACCTTTCTTTTAACAGAAACAGCTTAAGTCTGAACATGAACCCAACTGCAACTCTAGGAGGTGCACCTTGCCTAAGCAATGCTCTCCACCAACGCAGGATGAGATCACCAGAGGTCTCGCTGGCTTTCAGGCTTCATTAGCTTGCTCTCTCGAGTCTCAGAGGGGAAAGCCAGCGCAGTCAGCTTTGCCAAGCCTGCCACATTATGACTGCAGCTTGAGATGGCAGAATTGCCCATGGGAGATGAACTGTTCATTAGATATGCTGGCATGAAAAGAAAAGCTGTTTAATTGAATCCACCAGCACAGGCTGATCCTTATCTGACCAGGTGTACTGCTGCAAAATCCACCCAAAGCAGGAGCTCCTGTGCTGGGCTCCAGGAGGCCGCTGGACCTCTGTGGGGAACCATAAGCTTCTTTCTCACCTCTGAGGCTAGGAAAATTGATGCCTCGTTCGAGGAGGGCTGGCAGAGCTTCCTCATCTCTGCTGCTGCACTAAGGGCTTGCATGGACAGAGAGTTGCATGGACGGAGGGTGGCATGGATGGAGGGTGGCATGGATGGATGGGTGGTATGGATCAAAGGCTGCTTGGATGGATTGCTACATGAATGGAAGGCTGCATAGGTGGAGGGCTGCGTGGATAAAGGGTTGCATGGATCGAGGGTTCCATGGATCCAGGATTGCAGGACTGGAGGTTTTTGCATAGCTAAGGGCTTGCATGGTTTTCCTGTGGGAATTCTCTGCTAAAGGCTCTTCAGGACAACACAAAGCAGAAGCAGAAGCTGGTGCGTGAGCACACACTGTGTACAGACACCTCCACAGTACTGCCATCCTCCCTGGAGCCACCATCTTTTCTGGAGGGCTCTGTGACTTCTGTCCACAGCAGATGTATTTTGCTCACTGTGACATCACTGGGGTCTGGGTTTATTCAGAGAGGGCAAGTTTAATCCTGAGTGGCCAAAAACTTGCAGTGCAAATGATTTTGGGACTGGGATACATGGCTCAACCCCCTTAATATCTGAAGCTGGTTGTGCCACAGGGCCAGTTCCTGGTGGAGGGAAGCAGGACAATGATGTGGTCAGCTCCTACTGACTCCTTCCCACCTGGAGGGTCTGGCCCCACGTTGCCCAGAGATGGGACAGGGGAGGCAAAAGCTATTCTTACATCTCTGAGAGCTGCGCTGTGCTAGTGGGCATCAGCAAACCCCTGCCTGCTGTCTGTCCTGCTTTTAAAGCTAAGACCAAGTAGACCAGATCAGCCTCTTCAGAGCAAAACCCAGTGGGAGTGGTGGCAGGGATGTATTCAGGAGCAAAGTGCTGAGTGATGGATTTCACCCTCCTTTCCCAATGCTGAGCTGAAGCCAGGGCTTTCTGGCTTGGTTTTGACTTCTGCTGGTTAAAACCCATTGTTGGGCACCCTCCTGGGACACTCCATGTTCCCCAGAGCACCCTTTGGACCAGACACTGCCTAAAAAGCACTTTCTTCCCATGGGCACCCTGGGGAAGGTGTGTGGCCGTCCCCAGGTGGCTGTGGTCTGCTGCAAGCTCCCAGCACACAAAGTGCAAGCTGCAGGACCAGCGGAGCTGCTGCCCTGTCTCACAGCTGATACTCACCTGGAGAAAGAAGCCCCAGCAGAAAGCGCTGACGAGTACGGCTGCCTAAATCCACATGACGGGAGCGGATAGACAGACTGGCTCTGCCTGGGAGCGGGAAGAAAGAGGCTATAAAGCATCCACAGCCACGGGGCATTTCCTAAAGATCCGCTTTGCTAAGGGGAGTTCTGCCTGGGGAGAAGTTTGGGCTGTTCCCTGGGCTCACAGGGCTTTATAGGACTTTATTTGGTCTCCCTGCAAAGGTTGGATCCAACTCTGACCCCTGCTACTTTCCCAGTGTTGAGGCAGGCTTGCAAAAGGTGTGCTGAAAAATTAGGAGAGCTGCTGCTGTACAGAAGAAGTTGCCTGCAAGAGCATAGTTTGACCAAAAGACCCTGAAATCCTGGTCAGAGTCTCTGTGCGGTGTATATGAGGCTGCAGAGTTGCGGGCTGCACCAGCAGGATGTCCAAGCATGGGAACCTCCCCAGGTGTGGCTAGAAAGCACCTACTCTGTGCTCTACCTGCCTCAGAAATGCTCTGATTGCCCCAGCACATCCTTTTAAGGACATCTGTCATTGTTAAACAAGCCAAAGGTTGGTCCTACCTTTCTTTGGAAGTTGTTTCATGCTGGGGACCAGGCCTGGACCTGGAAGTTGTTTTTTGAGAGAGTAATGATGTGGAAAGTTCCTTGTTCCCAGCAAGGGAAACTCCTGTTTCCATATGGAGAGAGTTCCAAAATACCTTGCTTGCTCTACAAACCCACCAAAAGATGCTTCCAGCCTAAAATGTCTGGACACAGATGTGGTGCTGAGGGACACAGTTTGGCACCAGCCTTGGTAGAGCCACAGAATGGCTGGGCTTTTTCAACCACAATGATTCCGTGGAAAGCAAGAGATACCTGAGGAGGGCATGACAGGATGCTTAACCCCACACTGCTGCTCGCGCTGCTCCAGCAGGCTGCACAGAGCTGTGACCAAGCCCAGCACCAGCTATTTTCAGCCCTAGCAAGCTGAAAACTGAGCCCTTTATCAGTAAGCGCAAAGGAGAAGGAACCATCCTAGATGCCAGGGATTTTTCAGGGCTAAAGGGCGGTTTCTGCCCTGAAGAGGAATAACGAGTCAGGCCCCTGGGCTGTGCCAGGAGACAGAAGGAAGCTTCTTTTGCTGCTATGTCTCGGCTTGATGGAAATCTGCAGGATCTGTCAGGAGGAAAAGCAGCTGAGGCGGCAGGGCTCTGTTTACACCCTGCCAGGCAGGAGCCCTCTCCCACCGCTCAGATGTTGGTGGGTATAAACACACCAACAAACAGCCAAATTCTGCCATGCATCGGGAACCCAAACAGCCTTTGAAGTTCAAGGAAGCTGCCCCAGGGCCCAGAAAACACTCAGAGCTAATCCAGGAGTGACACCAGCTACAGGAGATACTGGGAGGGAGAAAAAGCTAGGCACTCATGGCTTCATCCAGGGGTCCTCTTGTGCAAATCAATGCAAGGGCACAACCAGTGCAAGTGCAAAACCAGTGCAAGTGCACAACCAGTGCATCTGCACAGCCAGTGCAAGTGCACAACCAATGCAGCTGCACAACCAATGAAAGTGCACAACCAGTGCAGCTGCACAACCAGTGCATGCAACTGCTAAATTGATCCCTGATGTTGGGAATTGCAGCCTGTACCACCTGGTGATGGGAGGGTGACTTGGCACAAAGCGGTGGATGGGCAGGGAGGGGCTGCCCCGTCACTGTCACTGCTCAGGTGAGTGGCACGGTTGGCAGGCTCCCAGCTGCATTTGCTGCCAGACTCCCATAAGCAAAACTCACTCGACTGGAGTCTTCGAGGCTCTCATCCAACTGTAGTCCCAGTTAATTACAGAGAGTGATTGCAGCTCCTCCTTCTGAAATGCTCGGCGAGAACAAAGCCTGCTTCTGCCCAGCTGCTTCCTGTACGCGGCTGCCCTGGCTCCCTGGCATCTACACTGGCCAGAATGACCACCCCCAGCACATGGCCGCTGCGCCCTGCACTGGGGTCAATGCTGATGAGTTTTGGTGCTTCTACACCCACTTGCACCAACATGCTGAGCCTTTGCTGAGGACCGAGCATTTGGGGAGTGGCTTTGGGGCTTCTTCCACAAATTTTGGGCAGGATGAGCAAAGGCTGTGCTACAGACACAGGCACTTCAAGGTGCTTCTCTCCACTGGCTGAGAAGTTTGTTGCTCTCCCACATCTGCTCTATGAGTCACTAATGAACACATCTGATGAGGCTGCTTGAGGATGCCAAAGCTGGCAGATGCTGGAGCAGCTCTCAGGGCAAAGATACTTCTGCCACCAACCACCACCAAACTTTCTATACAAACTAGATTTCTTCCCTCCACACATCCAGGGCTGTCCTTAACAGCATCCCACCCCAAAAAGGGGACCTTGCACTTGGCAAGCAGGCTCCCTTCTCATCTCCAATGATGGCTTTCATGTTACAGCACAGCCACCCCACTACTTCTTTTTCCTGAGGATGAATAATATCAGTGAGGAGTTAAATCATCACCCAAGAGTAGCAGATTTAGCACAGAAGGCAAAATGTAATCCCTTTGAAGCCAGACTGTATGAAAGGCATCAGCCTCTCTTTCCTGGTGGTCAGATATCTGGAACGTGAAATTCACAAACACCATAAAAGGAAAAGTGAATATTTTACTTTAAATATGCTTGGCCTCTTCTGTTCTGCAACACAAAATTCTTGTACCAGGAGATCTCCATTGGGCTTTGCTGGGGTTTGATCAACTGGGACTGCAGGAGACCTGGCTTCTTGCTTCTGTGACTGCACTCCTTGCTCTCTGCCCCCATCCCAGTCACCACAACCTGTGGCCACCAGCCTCCCTGTGAGCCTCTGCAAGGTCCCTGCCTCACCAACCAGGATTAAAAATTAACCCAAGGAGTGACAATACCCAACAGGGCACCACCCGCCAGCCCCACTCCCTCCCTGTGTCTAGTGGGAGGTGTTGCTGCCCAGGGCAGGGGGTTGGGACTGGATATGATCTTTAAGGGGTCTTCCAACTCAAGCCATTCTGTGAGTGTGAGTGACAAGAGCCAGGGGCAATGACCAGAGAGGACACCCTAGGGTATTTTTAACTGATGTGACCAGGGCTTCCCAAAGGGCAGTGCTTTGCAGGGTGCCCCTGGGGCTGGTTCATGCAGCAGGGATGTTCTGGGAATGCTCCACCTCACTGTCTCTCCTTCCCCATCCCTCCCGCGGCTGGCAGGTTGTCTGCCCCTCAGCCAAGCTTGCAGCTACTGGGGTGGCTCGGCATGGCAGGTCCCTGCTGTGATGGGTTTTGACCCTGCCTCAGACCCCAAGAAGCACCGTGGCCCCATGGGTGGCACACAGTGCCAGGTGATGCCATGCTGGTGGCACACTCAGGGAAAGCCCCAGGTGAGGGTCATAGGAAGCTCTCCTCCTGGTTCCTAACTCACGCAGGAAGTTGGATGCAAAGCAGGAGACAGTTTTGAACCAGGCAGGCTGTAACCCTGCGCCAGGGATGTCCCAGCTGGGACAAAGCCTTCAGGCTCTCACAAAATCACAGAATGACAGGGGTTGGAAGGGAGCTCTGGAGATCATCTGGTTCAACCCCCTGCTTTAGCAGGGTCACCCAGCACAGGCTGCATAGGACGGTGTCCAGGGGCATTTTGAATGACTTCAGAGAGAGATTCCACCACCTCTGTGGGCAGTTTGCTCCAGTGCTCCACCACCCTTAACTTAAAGAAGTTTCTCCTCACGTTCAGATGGAACTTTCTGCATTCAAGTTTGTGCCCATAAACTCTTGTCCTGTCACTGGGCACCACTGAAAAAAGACTCCCATCCTCCCGACACTCCTTTGATGTATTTATAAGCACTGATGAGATCACCCTCAGCCTTCTCCCTCTCCAGTCCTGAAAGCCCCAAGTCTCTCAGCTCTTCTTCACAAGACAGATGTTCCTAGTGCCTTTACCATCTTCGTAGCCCTTTGCTGTACCCTCTCAAGCAGTTCCCTACCCTCCTGGAACTGGGAACCCGGTTCAAGAAGGAGCAGGATCTCTCCCCAGGTCTGCTACCCTTCTCTAGAGCAGAGGTAAATCTCCCTTCCCATCACACAGCAGCAGGAGGGATGAAGCCAGGGTGAAAGCACCGTGGAGCTGAGGTAGGGTGGCTACAGGCAGCAAGGTCAGTGAAGCATCCTGCAGGGAGCACCAGGGGGCCATCCCTCCACACTCAGCATCCCATCCCTCCACACTCAGCATCCCATCCCTCCACACTCACCATCCCATTGGTGGTGTGATCTGCCCGACGCCAGCCGGAGGCAGTGGGTAGAATCCGGGGATGTCTGAGGTCTGGGAAGGGCGGTGCACTCCTGGGAGGAGGGAGAAGAAGATGAGTTAGACCCAGCTCTGCACTCCTTGACTGACCCAGCCATCTCCTGACCCTCAAGGTGCTCTTGTGCAGGCTCTTGTGGGCAGGGGGAAGCTGTGAGCTGGCTACTGGCACAGGGCAGATTGTCCACGTTGCTGCAGAACCACAGACATCTGTGTAATGGGGTGAAGAAGGCAGCTCTCCTGCACAGTCATTCTCCCTGCTCCGTGCCACACAGCAACTTGCTTTAGTAAGGATCTGATGGACTCTGGACATCCCTTTACCTTTCCCAGAGAGCCTGTTCAGGTGCACAACTGATGGTCAAAGCCATTCCTACACCCCCTTTCCATCAGCCATCCCTGGGACCTGACATGAGCAGCCAGCAGGGATGCTCCAGCAGGCATCACTTCCATCTTGATGTTAAACCACCTGAGTCTCTGTTCAAAGCAAAGTGGGTTCTGTGGGTGCCAAGGAACGGTGGAGGTGGGTATGGTGCCAGCTGGAAATTCACCCTTTGCATGGGGAATCCCTGTGTGATCTTCAAAGACACTGGCATGGGTGGCATGGCCAGAGAAGACAAACACAGCGTCCATCTCTTTCTGTCTGGTCTTGGAAACAGCCTGTGGAGCCTGGAGCTGCGGCTGGGACTCAGACAGCCATGGTGGTGCTGCAAAAAGCAGCCTCCAGTTGACCCCAGAACTGGAAAACTGGAGGGGAGCTGAGGCTGATATCTGCTGCAGCATCATCTGATGTTGACTGCTGATGAGCCTCAGACAAAAACTGGTGTACAGACCTTGTCCAGTGCTGTCCTGGGCAATAAATACAGTGCAGAAGTCAGTGATGAGTTGCAAGCAACCTCAGAAGTCTGGGTTATTCTCACAGGTGATCAATTATCAACTAGGAATAACATCAACCAGATGCCAAGCATCTTGTTAGGAGTTACCTGAGCAGACAGACAGCTGAACTGAAAGGAACAAATAACCTGGTGTGGGATGCACCTGCAGCTGCACTCGAGCAGGGTGCAGCAGCCCACTGAAGGCTGAGCAGACCCAGCATCCGTGCCAGGCAGCTGCCAGCTTTGGACCTCCAGCAACATCAGCTGTGTAAGGCAGAGCACAAGTTCCTCTGGTTGGTCCAGTGGTTGGGGCACCAGACATTGACTCAGAAGATCCTGTACTTCCTTGTCTGCATGTCCTTAGGCTGCTGTGAAATGCTTTAAAGGGGTGCTGTGAGAATGACCATGATGGTGGCTCTTGGGATCCTAGAGAATCATAGAATCATTTCAGTTGGAGAAGACCTCTAGGATCATTTGGTCCAACTGTCCACCTGGCACCACCGTGTCCTGAAGGGCCATGTCTATATGTTTTTTTAACTCTTCCAGGGATAGTGACTCTACCACCTTCCTGGGCAGCCTGTTTCAATGCCTGACCACTCTTTCAGGGAACAAATCTTTCCTAATATCCAAACTAAACCTCCCCTGGGGCAACTTGAGGCCATTTCCTCTCATTCTATTGCCCAATAACAGGGAGAAGAGACCAACCCCCATCTTACTGCAGCCTCCTCTCAGGTAGCTGTAGACAGTAAAGACAGTCGTGGTGACTAGACACTAGGTGATAATGGAGATATTTCACCAATGAAAGCAGAGATGGGACATATCCAGAAGGAATGGGAAGGAAATCCTCATCCCAGCAGTGCAGGGATGCGAGATGCACCATGGAGGCAGGTCCCAACCAAGGATGATGGTTTGACCCCCTCCATAAATGGGATCTAGGAGGTCTCTGGGATGGACAGACAGATGGACAGGGACAGACCCCCTCTGCCTCTGACATAAATGTACAAGGGCTGACGGGACAGTGATGGTGCAGGTGGGTGTGCAGCCAGAGAACAGCTTCCCAGAGCTACCCACCTGCTGCTGGGATGAATGCTTGGGGACTACTCCAGTACCAACTGGAGCCTCCACAGAAGGATATAAACAGCTCATCCCCTGAGTGAGCTTCTGTTTTGCATGAGGCTTCCCAGGCTTTTTCAGGGTAATGGCAAGTCCTTGGAGGCAGGTCATGGCCAGGGACTTTTGTGCTCTGCAAGGCATTTGCAAAGGCAGTGTGGTGAAAGTGGTGGGTCACCTTCCTGGGAAACTGAGGAAGCTGCACACTTCCTCTTGAGATTCCAAAATCTGCCATAACTGAGCTTTTAATGGGTTTATTTTTGTTAGCTCTTCCTGGGTTTCTGCTCAGTTTATTATGCTCTGGTGGCTGACAAGTAAAGTGCTGCCTGGAAGAAAACCAGAATGTGCCTGGATGTCTCATTACATTGAACCTAAATGCTTCCCAGCAGTGAACCTACTGAGTCCAGAATGTGGCCTCCAGGTTCAGACCAGGGACAACTCAGCATGTTCTCCAGCTAAGAGCACCCTGGACACTCCATCATTTTGTCAGTGATGTTAGCTTGGAGAAGCCAATGTGACAGTTTGGATCACTCTTGAGTTTGCCCAAATCAGAACGGTTGAGTTTGTGTCTCCTTTTTTATATGCTGATGGGCTCTGTATCTCTTCCTGAATGTCATTTGACACAAAAATCTGATTTTGCTTTGCTTTCATGTGAAATTGAGACCAAAACAAAGTTCAGGCAATCTGAACAGATGTTGGAAGATCTGTTGCACTATGGTAGGGCTGAGAACAGTTCAATCCTACACTCAGCTTGCCAATAACCCACCAAGGATGATGGGCTGGGGTGAATTCCTCTACACCTACCTATATTTGACAGCTGAGAGTTTAACCTCTACCTACTGCACTTTCCTCATCACCTCACCAGCTCACTGATGTGTCCTGGACTCAGCCAGGAGCCCAAGGAGCCAAGGTGTGTGCCAAGCACATAGCGTGTGGCTGCGGGCAGCAGCAGCAGTCCAGCCAGCGCTCAGACAGCAGTCCTGCTTAGTCAAAATATTTCCTGTTTCAAGCATTCATTTTCTCAAAATGACAACCTGACAGCAGTCTGGGTATGAGTCAGAGGAAAGATTACTTTCCATTTTCTGTCTGACATCACTTCGCTGGCTCTGGTCTTGTCTTGAGCTAGAGGACATCTTGTACAGAGCTGAGCATGCTCCGTCGGCAGGGCTGGCAGCCTGGATACCAAACTCCTCTTTACCAGGAGTACAAAGCATTGCCAATAAGCTAAGTAAAATCCTGCTGCTCTGCACTTTTCCAATTGATTGGAATCAGGAAGGTGACAACCTTGATCTCAGTGGTCCCCAGCCCCGCCCCACTCCCACCAGGCAGGTCCCCAGTGGTGCCATTACCTTGCTTCTGGTTGATGTCAGCGGGCAGGTGGGGAGAGTGGGAGCCGTGGCTGAAATGGTCGTTGCTGTAAGGGATGAGTGGGGTGAGTGGGTGGACTCCATGGGATGGCTGCACCACGGGAACTTTGTTGGACTGCAAGACACAAGGAGGGAGAGGGCTCAGAGGGTGGTGAGCTCCATGAGCAAGGAGCTTGGTGTCCTTTGCACAGTCCTGTCACTGTAAGCTGGGACTGCAGGCTGGGAATTACAAAAAGTCCCCAGTGACTCTCAAGGCGAGGCAGAAAATGTTCCTGACTACTTAAATAAACACCACAGCATCCTGCAAGAAAAAACATAGAGCCATAGAATGGTTTGGGTTGGAAGAGACCTTAAAGATCATCTGGTTCCAACTCCTCTGCCATGGGGCATCTACTAGACCAGGTTGCTTAAAGCCGAATCTAACATGGTTTTGAACCATAACCCATAATCCATAATCATACATCAAGCAGTGACAACAGCTGACTGCATGGGTCAGTGGAAACCAGCACAAAGCAACAAGAAGCTTTCGAAATTCAGAACTCTTTTGTTCCAGGATGGATGCTACAAGCATGTCACCTGGTGCATTGCTCTTGTGTTCTACCTCATGCTCCCACAGGGCCTAAATCCGGACTTTCACATCCTGCACTTTCCTAACCAGGGCTCCCAAGCAGGGACAGCCTCGGGGCAATGCCTCTGAAATTGTGACATGGTCACCAGCAAGCCCCAAGGCTGAAATCCACCTTGGTCCCAGCTCCAGCACTGGGATAAGGACTAGTGAGAGCTCAGGCAGTGCAGGGGATGCAGCAACACCCAACTCGGCAAATTAAAATCCCTCTCCTCTTGCAGCTACTCCTGGTTGCACGTGGCAAGGCCATCAGAGCCCAGCACCTTTCTGGAAGGTGCTTTTCTGTGAAGACTTCTGCGTGTTGGAGCAGAGTGAGGGCAGCCTGCTCGGAAGAGCCTGAGGAAAGCAGAGGCACTGGCTGCTGGCTGCGCCTCCTTGCTGCCTGTGCCCCAGCCTGCTCCCTACGTGCCTGGTTTCGCCCCTGGCTGCCTTGAAACTGAAAAATCACTTTGCCTTGGTGCTGGAATGTTAGGATTTGTCCCAGATAAATCCAGAAACAGGACTGAGTGTGCTCCAAAATGGGGAGGAAATAAGAACAAACTAGGCAAGACAGCTCTGCAGGGGCTAGAAGCTGGCTATCAGTACCCAGGCCTCCTCTGTTCCACCAAGATTTCTAGGGATGATTTGCTACATGGCTTTTGACAAGTCATTTACAGTCTCTGGGCTTGATTCACTGCTACCTTCCACTTTGGTGATGGTTTTACTCAGGCAGAGTGAGCACAAAATGCTGGGTTTGGTGGTGGTGGCACAGCCAGAGCTGACAGCTTTAGAGGACCAATCCTGGACCTCTTCCTGCCACTTTGAGCTGCTGGCACAGCAGCCCAAGAGCCCTGGGCAAGTCCTGCATTTTGCATCTGTGCTCCAAAGGAGGAAACCCATGGAGTAGAAAGGAAAACAAGGAAAACAGACCAATGGAGATGCTGTGCCGTATGTATCTTCCTCAGAGAGGTTTGCTCATGCAAATAAAGCCCAGGAGACACGCTGGTTTGCAGCTCAGAGTGAAGGGAATCTCTAATTCCTGCTGCTTACCAAATGTAGGCTTACCGTGCACAGCAGGAAACATAACCTCCCTCCCCAGCACAGACTGCTGTGGCACAGGCAGTAGGGTCACAGACTACGTGGTGTTCCCATTGAGAGTGGTGCTGAATTGGCTCCTGCTCAGCTGAACATCCTTGGAGCTGTGCGAGTTTGCTGTCCTTGCCCATGACATGACACAAAGCACAGCTTTTCAGAGACAGTTCCAGCATTCATTCTGGCTTATTTCAGAGCCAGAAAAGCCTCAGTTAGGGACATGCCATGCTACAAGTACATTTTAAGACACTGGAGCAGAACAAGCTTGATACTGAATATCTGTACAGAACAGCTGATACTGTTTTGAAAACCTCAGTTGAAGCATTTCTGCTGTTCAAAGTGGGGCAACTCTTTCCTTGCCGTCGTCATTATGCCTGATCCAAAGCACAGCACAATCCACCAGCCAGCCTCACTGCCCCACCAGTGCCAACAACCTTTGGAGCAACAACAGAAGATACAGACCACTTACAAAGGCAGTCAAGCACTCCCAGTGCTGATCCACGACACACCAAGCACAGAGCACGTGTGGTTACAGCAAAGAACTGGTTGTCCTTCATCCCCATCAAACCAGGGTGCGACAACTTGGTGCTACAACAGGTTGCAGCTCTGTTACTCAGATTTTCCACCAGTTCAGATGGGAAATGAGGTGCTGCATGAGGAAGACGAGCTGGCCTTCCTCATGTCCCTTCTACACTTGCACTTGCTTTGCTGATAAACTTTTACTTTTTAAAGTCATTAAAAGCTGGTGGGGAAGGATGCTCAGGAGGGAGGTAAAACAAAAGTTCCTGCAAGAGACTGTTTATCCCTCTCCTGTTTCCTCCAATTAGGATTTTATTGCAGGAACTCTTCTCCCAACTTGAACTGATCAAGGGAAGAAGGAAATACGGCACAAAGATCTGGAAAATCAGAAAATACTCTGGAGTTGATTCCCAGTTTAAACACCACAGCTGCTAACGGCCATGGTCCATGACCTTATCTAAGCTCCTAGTCTTCACCTGATGTGCTGTGGCTGCCACACACACCTTGGCTGTGAAACCACACAAATCTATGTGCCTCTTTTTCACAAGGTCTAAACTTGGTTTCTGAAATCACCTGCAGCACATGCACCTTGAAGAGACTGTAAATGTTCTCTGCCAGATGGACTGATTTAATGTGAGGGCAGTTGGTTTGGCGTCCTCTCAGCAGGTGCCCAGGGAGGATGCAGTGAGATGCGCTGCGGTTTGGTGAAGCACCTCATTGTGTCTCCTCCCCAAAGTCCTGTTCCAATACAGCTCAGGGCAGCAGTGCCAGAGCTGCTGGCCACTGACCCATTCACCCAAAGCATAGCAGCTGGGGCCCAGCATCATGGCCTCAAGCTCAAATCATTTCCATTCCTTGGGCAGCCACAGGAGGACACAGAAAGGCTCTGGGGATAGCTTTGTCTCACCTCTCCCAGCACCGTCCTTTGAGGGCAGGTTGGAGAATAAGCTGTGCAACCACAACCTCGCTACAGAAATGAAGAGCTGCTTTTACAGCAGCCCCGGAATGGTATTTCCAGAGAGGATGGGACAGCAGAATGTGTTCTGCAAGCCCAGACAGGCTTTTTCCCTATTAAATTTGCTAAAGCACAGCTCTCCTGAGTGCCCACCAGCAACTGATATTCAGTTTGGCCCCTGTGCACCACTCAGTGCTGGGCAGGCACTGATGCTGCAGTTCAGCACTCTGCCAGCAATAATCAGCCCCCACCAGCACCACTGAAAACAATGAAAAATAAAACTGACTATGAGGTGAGAAGCTCCCACTTTGGAGGCAAGAAGTGACTTTAATAGCTGGAGGTAATTGGATGAGCAAAGAGAAAACACAGTTGCAGTAATTATTAAGAGGGACTAATTGCTGGCAAAGCAAAATGAAGAGACCTCCCTGCTCACGCATGGTGTCTGACTGACAGGCTTAAGGCTGGATAGAAAATGCTCCTCTTGCTGAGCACACCCAGACCCAGCAGGTCTGGAGCATGGATCACCCTTGTGATGAAGGTTAATGCTGTCCAGCTCCAGGGTGCCTGATCAGGCCCTAACCCTTCACTTTCACTCCCTTCCCACACTGGGCCACTCACTACAAGAAGGACATCAAGGTGGTGGAGTGGGTCCAGAGAAGGGAAACGAAGCTTGTGAAGGTTCTGGAGAACAGGTTCTTGACAGGAATGACTGAGGAGCTGGGGTTGCTTAGTCTGGAGAAAAGGAGGATGAGGGGAGGCTTCTGGTGCACTGCAAACTCCCTGAAAGGAGGTTGGAACCACGTGGGGGTCAATCTGTTCTCCCAAGAAACAAGAGACAAGAACAAAAGGACTCAAGTTGTATCAGGGAAGGTTTAGGTAGGACATAAGGAGCAATTTCTTCCCCAAAAGGGTTGTCAAGCTCTGGGCCAGGTTCCCCAGGGCAGTGGTAGAATCAACCCCTGCAGGGATTCAAGCACCACACAGATGTGGTGCTGAAGAACATGGTTAGTGGTGCCTTGGAACTGATGGGCTAACAGTTGGACTTGATGATCTTGAAGGTCTCTGGATGAGTTCCAACTCAAACCATTCCAAGAATTGTCCACCCTGGCAGCCCTTCCATGGAGGCAGAGAAGTTTGCAGGGAGAGGAAATCTCCAGACCCCCTCTGCAATGCCCAGAGCCAGGCATTGCAGGACAGGTTAGTCACCTCACTTTCAAACTGTCGCACACTGATGGCCCCAAAGAGACTGAAATGAAAAGCCAGGGACAGCTTGGTGGTGGCCAGCCTGGGGAGGGGGGCCTAGCCAAGGGACTATGGTTGTGCCACGTTGATGGCTGCCACCACCAAGGCAGAGGGGGATTTTGGCAACCCAAGAACCCTGTACCACCCACTCTGCCACATGTCCAGCTGCTGAGAGCAGCCCCCCAGGGCTGGTCCTGACTCAGAGCTGGGAGAGGAATGGGTCGAGGTCCAAGAATATTTCCATTCTCTGCCCTGCCTGGGTGTCTCCAGGATGGAAACCCTAGGTGCAGCACATGTGCTGCAGGCTGCAGTCTGACCCCAAGCTGCCCCAAATGTGTTTACTTCAACATCACTTCTCAGAGAGGACAAGATGAGGTGACACACCAACCATGAAAAACCAAACCACCTGCTGTTGCTGCTGTGGTGAGGAATTGATTCCTTTTCGCTGCACAATTAGTCACCATGCCACAGAGAGAAAGGTCTGAGGTCAGGCTGCTCTCAGCACGTCCCACTGCTGGCAAGGTGACTGTAACAGGGATGAACCTGTGCTTTGCTCTTTACCCAATAATCAACCCCAGTCAGCAGATTGTTAGGGGCAAACTATTAGGGGCATTATTAGGTACACAGAATCATAGACTAGAATCATAAAGTTTGGAAAAGCACTCTAAGATCATCTAGTCCAACTATCAACCCAACACCACCATGCCCACTAAACCATGGTCTGAACAAGTGCCACGTCCACACATTTCTTGAACACCTCCAGAGGTGGTGACTCCAACACCTCCCTGGGCAGCCTGTTCCAGTGTCTGACCACTCTTGCAGGAAGGACATTTTTCCTAATATCCAATCCATCTGCTCCTGGGAGAGCTTGAGGGCAATACTGTCACTGGGGATGCTGTGAGACCTGAAGCCCACAACTCAAACACAGCTCTGCACAGTTGAAGGGCACCTCCAAGTTCTGATAAATCTCCCACCTCAGGTCCCCATGCTTTGTCAGCAGACACCTTTGCCCTTCTTTTTCCCATGGTGTTGCACCAGGAGCTGCTATGACAAGAGATCAACCCAGCACCTGCTGCAGACCGTTTTGGGTGCTGCCTGCAAGCGCTGGGGCCAGAACCCTTGGCAGCAGCAACTCATTTCTCATCTCAAGACACCTCTTTCTCTTTTCTCACTTTTGCTGCACTCACATTGCCCCAGCCTGCTGCAGCAGCAGAAAGGAAGCAGGGAAAGTTAAAGCAACCCACACTCAGGTTGCCCTCATCCAGTCATACACCCCTCCAGCAAAGCCAGATTTTGATAGCAGTAGCAGCAGCAGCAGCATCTCCCTGGCTCAAGGCTGGGCTGCCCAGTGTGGGTGCAGCACAGAGGGATGGAGCTGGCCTTTACTCTCAACATCACCAAGAGTTCCTCCAGGCAGCAGGAAACCACATCTCCCATGACTAGAAGAGCCCTTCTGTCCTGTGTACCCCTGTCTTTTGCTGGTTCAGAACTGTCAAACCAAGGGGAAACAATAATATGCAGCTATTAATTCTTGCTTTAATTCTGCATGGATAATGCAGCAAGGAGATGATGAGGTTAGGAGGGACATAGCTCATACAAATATTGCCCTTGCTCAAGTTTTCATCCAGACATTGTCCTTGCTCAGGTTTTTCTCCAATATTGCCTTACTCAGGTTTTCCATAGGATCACAGAGTTTGGTTGGCAAAGCCCTCTAAAGACCGTGCAGTCCAACTGCTGGCCTAACAAACACTCCCATGGCCACTAAACCATGCCCCCAAGCGCCATGGCCATGCATTTCTTGAACACCTCCACGGATGGTGGCTCCACCACCTCTCTGGGCAGCCTGTTCCAGTGCCTGACCACCGTTTCAGTAATTTTTTTTTCCCCCTAGTATCCAACCTAAACCTCCTGTGGTACAGCTTGAGGCCATTTCCTCTCATTTTATCACCTGGTACAACGGAGATGAGATTGACCCTGGCCTGGCTCCAGCCTCCTTTCAGGAAGCTGTAGAGAGTGAGAGAGTCCAACCCCTCCCAGCTCTCTCAGCTGCTCCTCTTCGGCCCTGTTCCCCAGACCCTTCCCCAGCTTCCTTGCCCTTCTCTGGACATGCTCCATCACCTCAATGTTTCTTGTAGTGAGGGGTCCAAAACTGAGCTCCGTATTCAAGGTGTGGCCTCACCGGTGCCCAGGAGGACAGTCACTTCCCTATTCCTGCCCTACACAGCACTAAGGATCCAGGCCAGGATGCTGTTGGCCTTCTTGGCCACCTGGGGACATACTGCCTCATCTTCAGCTGGCTGTCAGCCGACATCCCCAGGTCCTTGTCAGCTGGGCAATTCTCCAGCCTCTCTCCCACAGGCCTGTAGCCTATTTATCCAACACTGTCCTTGCTCCGCTTTTATTCAGTATTGTCCTTGCCCAGATTTTTATCCAAATGCTGCCCTTGCTGAGGTTTTTATCCTGCACTCTACATTTTGTGGCCGATGGAGAGTGTATTCCCTCAGCTCTTCCCTTTCCCTCTGATTTCTTTCAGTTTCTTTAAAATCCTGCTCTGCTTTGGAGATGCAAAGCAGGCACTGGAGCAGCCCAAATCATTTCTGCATGTTGGAGTTTTGCCTTAGTGACAAAACTCAGCTCCCAAGATGCTGACTGTCCCCTGCGACTCAGATGCATGTCACAGCGCCAAGCATCACTCGGGTACCAAGGGACAAGCTCCCCGGCATTTAACACCTTCTGTGCCCCAGCAGCCAAAGGTTGCGTCTTTCCAGGCACGACGCAGCCAAACACAGGGAAAGAACTTCAAAATCTCTAAGAAGTTCTCTGTGACCTTCTGTGCTGCTGCTGGTTTCTGTTTTTAAGCACTGATGGTTATTGTGAAGTTAAAACTGTAGGGGAATTAGCTGAGCTTTGCATCGTTTACGGGCACAGGAAAAGCTGTTTCACTTCACAAGTAAGAGAAAGATGTAGGTGGTTCTTCATGAAGACAGAAACAAAAAAGGCATGGAAAAATCAAGCTCAAACATCCCTCCAGAGGCTGCTTTCTTATGGGGACAGGGGTAAGTGTGGAGGCAGCTATGCCCCGTATCAGAGGAGAAAGCCCCTGAGAAATGAACTTTGGCATCAGTGCCCTCATGTTTACAATGAGATTTGGCAAAAGAGCCACCTCACTCCAGAAGCCTTCTCAACCATGAAGGAAGCTCCCTGGCTTGCCTTGCTTGGGAAACACTGCTGCTGTGATGCTAAGCAGAGCTTTGTGTGAAAGAGTGGTCAGGCACTGGCACAGGCTGCTCAGGGAGGTGGTGGAGTCACTGCCCTGGAGGTGTTCAAGAAACCTGTGGCCATGGCACTCTGGGACATGGTTTAATGGTCTGGTGGTCCTAGATTGATGGTTGGACTGGATTATCTTAAAGGGCTTTTCCAAGCAAAAGAATTCTCTGATTCTTTGGTGCTGTATCTGCTCAGGAGGAACAAAAACATCCTCTAGTCCCAGTGTGCTGGCTGCCACAAAGGGCAACGGTGACATTTGGCTTCATGGAAACAAGTGCTGGGGTAACATAAGCCAGGGGCTTCACCACACCCCTCTGCTCCAGCTATCTGCTCCCCAGCACTGAGGCAATATAACCCTGGAGCTGCATCATCAACCCGCTGCTGCACTACAACATCTGGTCATTGACGCTCTTGTCCTCTGGGCATCAGAGGAGAAAACTCTCTCCACTTGGTCCTTCTGTGAAACTGAACCAAAAGCCACAAAGCCTGGAGTTCCTGGTAACTCTTGAGCCTTCAAAGGAGGAGACTCCTCCTGGGCCCACAGAGGCTGATAGTATCTGACCTCCTTTATTTCACTGCTTCTCAAAGACCAGAGATTGGTCAGATACCCAGAATTAATCAGGAAAATGTCCAAGAGGGGAAGGCAGGGAAAAACCTAAAAGTGTGCCACAGAGCCAAGGCTCCTCCTTTGACAAGGCTCCAAACAGAGCAGATGTGGCCATCGCCTGGGCAGCAGCAGAGTGCTCTGCCAGCTCAGCTGCAGTTTTTTTCTCCTATTTAAAACAAAACCAAAACCAGCCCAGGTACCTGAAAGGGCACAGGGGGCTTCATGATAACACCCAAAATCTCTGCTGTGATTTTAGGCATTTCCATTCTCCAGACATCAGAGATGGTGAAACCTACCCCTTTGTGCTGCAGCAGTGCCAAGGCGCATGGCCACCATGAGTGACACTGTCCTGCTGGTGTCACCACAGTGTCTGGACAGGAGATCTGTCACAGGACTTTTGTCCCTATCTCTAGGCTTGAGATGGGACAGATGCCAGCCCCTTCCTGGCAGGCACTATACTCCTTGGGGTTTTTTTGTGTTTGTTTGTTTTGTGTTTATAGAATCATAGAATGGTAAGGTTGGAAGGGACCTCAAGGATCATCCAGTTCCAACCCCCTGC
>WBNM01006518.1:0-27089 GCA_013399055.1 Ramphastos sulfuratus | reverse complement strand
TTCTATGATTCCATGATATGTGTATGCTTTGGTTTTCTGGGTTTTGTTGGGTTGGGTTTTTTTTTTTAGTTTTCGTTTGTTTGTTTGGGTTGGGATTTCTTTTTTTGTTTGGTTGGTTTGTTTTTCCTAATTCCAAGTAACTGCTTGGGATTAATTTCTTCTTGCTTTTGGCTGAATGTAAAACAGTATGTCTGGAAAGATTTTGAAAAATTATTTACCTTTCAGGCACAACAGATACATATATCAAAAAACCATAACACACGCACACACACCCCCCCAAAAAAAAAAAAACAAACCCAAAAAGCCCAATACACTATTTGACCATTATTTTTTATAGTTACAGTCTACAGAAACGGATTTGTAAAACAAGATTCACATAATTGACTTTTTGGTCCAGTGGTCAAAGGTGTAGAACAGTTGTTGTTTTAGATATACTAACTTGTAATTGGAATTATATATTTCTTATGTAGGTCGGACCAAGACTCAAAAGCCTCTGCAGCTGGTAGTTGGCACTCTCACCCCAACCTCTGTGTTCCTCTCTTGGGGCATCCTAGTCAACCCTAAACATGACTGGACAGCAACAAGTAACTGTGCTAGCGACAGGTAATGTAACAGAAAATAATGTTTAATTATGATCATGGTTTCATTCATTGTAGCTATCTGGTATGGCTGAAATAAGTTTGACAGCTTTAAATTAAAAAGCTGGAAGCAGTAGTTCTGAATGTAAAGTCTTCTCCCTTACTTAAATTAGTGATTTGCAAGTCTTGTCTTGAATGTAAACTTAGTCTGACATCTACATGCTGACGTACAAATCTTGCTAATTCACACAGGATCCTTTGTTCTTCTTACACTAATAGACTTTGGTCTACCTTCATTTTCATCTGATCCACTTGAAAAAACTTTGTTAAATCATAGGAAATATATTGATTGAAAGCTGGCCAAATAGAAGCAAAATAAGTCTTTTGCTATGCTATGACAGGGGAATGATGCTCTGTTTTAATGCTATTTTGTTTCTTGTGTTTGGTCTTATCACTATACTACCTTCCTGATATTGATACAACGCAGCTTTCATTATTTTTCTGTTGTAAGTAAAAGATCTCTTGCACTATAACATTTTTTGTTTGCTGTAATTATTTAATAAATGGGACAGTAAGTGGGGAGTTCAGGAAGACTCACCATGTAGCAGTTTCAGGAGACATCATAGCACTGAGGAGCTTCTCAGTTAAGTGCATCATTACATGTTAGGCTACTCTTGACAGAGAAGTAAAATTCATCTGCTGCAATTATTAACATTTTTAATACAGATATTTTCTCTGCTCTGTTGTTTTGATGTTCTCTTTGTATTCTCTTTGTGATAGAATATTTTTTTCTTCATTTACACCATGTGAAGTTCTATTCATTTCAGCAGTATTTTGTAAAACCAAGAGGAAACTTTGTGGACCCATGTTTGGGATGCATCTACATCTTGTTTCCAGCTATCATCTTTTGTTTACTTAATGCATCTTTGCATTACTGAAAAGACATTTTTTCCTTCCTTGTCTGTCTAATTTTTGTCTAATTTGTAAGTCTAATTTAAACTCGAATCTGCTTACTTTCAGTGTTGATAATGAAAATTCCATTAATGTAATTAAACTGGATGTCAGACACAGATTATGTTAAAAGAAAACAAACAAACATCTCAAGCAGCAAATATGAGCTTTTTCTTCTCAGAATTTTTTCGACTAACCCTTTTCAAGTTTCAGGGATTCCTCATGATGAATGTTCATCACCAACCAGAATGTCAAACCCTACTGAAAAAATGATGTTAATGTTTATTAGGAAGTTTTTAGGGACAGTCAAAGCATAACTGTTTTTGTTTGCTTGTTTGTTTGTTTTGATGGTAGAAGTAAAAATTGGTTTAAGCTTAAATTTTGTTCTCTTAATCAAGAAAGAAGCATAGAATTTCCTACAGTTAGAATTTAAACAAACGAGCTGACCATGGAAGAGTCTGTGAAGTCATTCTACACACATAATTATTTTAGTACCATATTTAGCATGGAATTTACCTTCTCAATGTGCTGCATCAGCACCAAAATTACAACACCCTTTGTGCATTGGGAAGGAAGAAACCTATATCCTGTATTAATTCACCTAGAGATTCAAGGCATGTAGTACCCACCACAGAGCCTTCAGCAGGTTTGGGTTTTTCCCCTGTAACTGCATATTATGGTTGGACATTGCTTGCCTCAAAGTCTGCACAATTTTTTAAACATAGCATTTAATGTTTTCCACTTTGTGCAGTGCTCCTGGTGTCTTGCTACATTTAGAATACATTCTATATATTTGCTACTCTAGTGAGAGATTTGCTTTTACCATGTATTCATGTCAAGTAATGGTGTGCATCTCCCAAGATTCTCATTGTTTAATTAAATCTTGTTTAGTCCAGTTAGTTGATTTGTCTTGAGTTTTTGCTTTTAATGCTCTCTCCATTTTACTGATAAGTTGTCAGGCTCTACCATAGTACTGCCTGTGTATTTTAAGAGCTGTATTGTTTGATTTATATCCGTGCTTAAACTCTAAAGATACACCAACACTCACAAGTAGCTGTTTAAAAACACTTAAATAAAATTGCAAATAATCATATCCAACTACAGGTATAGATCCATAAGTAAACTTCAATTCAAGCGTATCAATAAAGTTAAAAAAAAAAAAATTACCTAAAATGGTTGGTGCTTTTACCTTGTTTACCTCTACTGAACTAAAATGCTTTTGATTTGTATGAAAGATGAGAACAGATCTCAGTCATGACCATGATATGTATTTCTATAATTTCAGGCAAAAATTTAGTTCAGATATATTTCTCAGTGTATAGGAGAAAATTGCTTAATTTATAAGAATAATTTCAAAGGTAACTGATAATGTGTAATTTAAAAAATTAAATAAAGGAAATACCCCACCCTTAGCAAATTAGTCTTACGTTGAAAGTGCAAGACTAAAATGAGATAACGTGCTCATCAACATTTATCTCTCTTGCAATCCACTTCATCATTTTTCATCTGGCATGGTCTCCATTATGTGGCACATTGAAATGTACTGTTAATCATCCTCAAAACTGAATAGTGACTAACGTCTAATCTTTGACATTGGCAGGGTGTGGCAGTTTTGACCTCTTAACTCAGTTCTGTCAGTTAATATCCACTAAGTATTGGATTTGTAACTGTTCATGACCTGAAGTGAAGTCACTGTTCTCAACTTCAGATTTGACTGTCTCCGGATGGACACTAGGCTTTTGTACAAATGTTGCATAATATAAGTTAGCTGAATATGTTACTGAGTCAGAAGATGGAAACCATATGGAACAGCATGGATCTGTTGGCTAAGATTTTCTCCAGTGCAAGTCTCAGTGGAATGTTCCTTAGAAGTTCTGGTTTTGTGAGCAAGTAAGTTTTGAATAAGAGATGAGGTGCTCTCAAATAGTGTAGATACTTTGTATTGCTTCAATGGAATTATTCCTAGGTGATAGAGGGCATATAGTGTTCTTCTGTACCCACAAAATGCTTTATGAGTAACTCCAATGAGGAAAAGTTTCCTGTGCCATCTATTGATAAACCATTTTTTGGTTACTTGAATCTCTACAGATAAAGGGCATAAGTCAATAGAGTGCTATATGTTTCCTGCAAAATAATCTCAAATTCTAATTCATTATGGAAGCAAAGATAGTCATTGTCATTTGTGTAGACCAAAGGTCTTTGTAAGGACAAGTTTTAAAGCCTTCTTGAAGTGGCTATCATCTCTGGTCAGAGCCTTAGCACTAGAATGCAAAACAAAACAAAACAAAATAACCCTATGCCCCCAAAATCAAGCAATTACTTTTGTGTAACTGATGAAAACTACATAATATCAGAAAGATTCCATGAATAATGTGGAGTTCACTTCATCAGCATCTTCTGTTTTCTGACAGTAGTATGAGGTAGCTAATGAGGGAGGACGGCAAAGTCCTGATAACCTGTGGTCATGTTAAGTTCCTCTTTTTATATTTCTGAGACGTCAGAGTGATTTGTTTTCTCTCTGCCTTTCAATGTCCAAACAACCAATAGTGGACAGGGCTGTCATAATAAACAGACTGGGACTATGTTTACTGTGCATTTAGGTCTGAAAAAAGAGACTACAAACTGTCGTACAGACTTCCGCCTCCCCACCCCCCCTTTTTTTTTTCTTCGATTAGAAGAACTCCACAAGTGCCAAAATGAAGCAGAGGGCTGGAAAAAGGTGGAGTTTGACCTTTAGTTCTTTAAGAATCATAGAATCATTAAGGTTGGAAAAGACCTCTAAGATCAAGTCCAGAGAGAGTCAGGGGAGGGAACAGAAAAAGTTTTTTCCATACAAGACAAAAACAGGGGCTTTAGATAGAATACTATATTTAACTGCACTGAATTGGTATAGAGAAGCAAACATGCTTTCAGATACATGTGAAATAACATTTTAGAACCTGAAGGTATGGAATTTTTCATGATGTACATCTAAGTTAGAAGCTTTCACAAAATCACATTTCTATTGTTTACATCTGTTTACCCCATTTAAATGTCCCAATACTGTATTTGCAAGTAGTACAGATTGTCTTACTTGATTTGTACCTAATGCTTCAGAAATAGAAAGAAAAGGAGAGAGAGGGAAAACCAGAAAGAAGCCTGTACTTATTCTTTATGCAGCACAACACATAGAAGTAGCAATTTAAAAACCTTGAGTTCATAAAGATATGTTTTGTGTCTATCTACAAATCTGTGTCACTATGCAGCTGCCAACTTTGTGTTGTAAACGGTACAGAAAATGTGTTTTAAACTTAGCAGAATTCTTTAAGGGAAAATACATTGCGGCAAATAAACTATTTGAATTTCAGATACTCTTAGGTTACGCCTGCAGGAATATAGGCTAAAAGATTGTTTAAACATGGAAAGATTTGTTGGCCTCTCATTCTTCAGAACCTCTAACTCATCAATTAATTTCAGCCTTTCTATTAAAATTTTAAGTGGAAAAAGTGAACATTAGCTATCATGTAAAAGTGAAAACTTAATTAGAACATACTCTGCAAACTTAAATAGTGGCCATCAGCCATGTAATTCTTTCCGTCGTTTTATATATGTCAGTGTCTGTTACTTTAAAGTAAACTTGGCAATAAAAGGGAAACAATATAATCCACTTAATGTGGTGATTTGTGAAACACTCAATAACTGAAAAATCATAGTTCAAACCATTTCTTTTATGACTTGCTAACACTAAATGGATGTTGTGTTTCTAATGAAATCTAAATACAAACAAATAAATAAATGCGAGCATGTTCATAGCCATCTTTAAAAGAGTCTGATTACATTCCTGTGCACAGAAAACACAAAATCACAGAGCAGGAATGTTCTTACATCTCCAAGGCTTAATTGTTTGTTTAGTGTTATGTGTGACTAAAATAGTCACGATTAAATTGTTTGGAGTTTTGGTTTGGATCTAGTTCCAAATAAACCCATGATATTTAGACAAAGTGACCTAATCTGGAAATCTCATAAACCCATCTGACTTATAAGATTTCCAGTATATAATTGTTTGTGCCCAAACATTTGACTGTGCAAGCATTTTCTGGGAATGTGTCGGAAAAGAGATTTGGTGAACAATTGGGGGAAATAGCATAAATTTCTTGGCAAGACAGTGTCATTCATATTGATATATGAAAACTTATGTTTTGCCTATCAATCCTACAATTTTACTTCTCTTAGCAGCAATCAAAATTTCTTTGATTTGAAAAAAGAGTAAAACCACAAGCTGCTGTTTTAAAATGGTAATTGTGTTTTGATTCCCTGTGTAATAAAAAGGCTAGCTCTAAGCTAAGAAAGAAGATATTTCTCTGCCTTGCACTGTAGTTTTAAAACCCCCCAAAGCTATGTAAACTGAACACAGAAAGGATAAAAATGCCCTTTTATATTAGACTGATGGCCTTTCACAGAAACATTGCAGATAGAGTAATCACTGCAGTGACTCCTCTGGAGTAGTATTGTATTCTTGTGGCTTCTTTTATGTGAGATTGGATTTGCTTCTATTTCTCTCATTAATTCACATTTTGTGTGCATTATGGGTGGAGGCAAGTGAAGTCAGAATATTGTAAAGGAGTACTTCAAGCTTGTTAGTGTAGACAGAACTTCAAGAATGCAAACATTAAGTACATTGCAGTGTTGCACAAATGCAGTTGGAGAGAAAGCACCTCTGTATTTCTTTAGTTTCTTTGGGTGCTGTGTGTATGTTGGTAATTAATTCTAAGTAGAATAGTTCACCTCACCTGCTCATGACATCTTCTTTTTAAACTGTTGGACTTTATTATCCCTTTTCTTGTCTAGTAAAAACAGAGAAGGTAAAATTCCTCTCTGGTCACTGCGATGGGTTGCTTGGAGGTATCTTCTGAATGAAGCACTGCCTGTTAAAGAGAGAGATTAATTTTTATGGAGCATAACAAAAGAGTTCTAATATTTTATAGAAAGAATAGAATTTCACTGAACCCTGGAATCTTTTGTTTTGTATCTGTGATAAATAGGAATACAAGTGCTAATTCAGTAAACATCGCTCTGGAAAAATGTACCCTTTTCATATTCCCCACCTAAACAACAACTACTACAGGAACAACAACAACAGCGAATGTAGATATGTAGACACTTTGGGATATGGTTTAATGGCCATGTTGGTCTTACATTGACAGTTGGACTTGATGATCTTAGAGGTCTTTTCTGACCAAAACAATTCTTTGATTCTGTAAGAATCAAAGTTAAAAGCAGTTAAATGTTGTCAGGTCCCTGTACATGCTGAGACTCTAGACTAAAATAAACTCTATTCTGGTGTAACTGCCTGTGCCACTTCCTTGCTGAAACACCAAAGCAGCATTCACATCTATAAATTGCTGGACCTGTTCCCATTACACTTCACTTAAATGACATTAATTTCTTAGATGTTTTTTCTCATATCATCTATTAGAGTCCTGCGATATGCAATTTTTTTTTTTATATTCACAACTTACAGAGATAAGGAAAGTGGTCAAGTTTAGACTGGATATCAGAAAGAAATTCTTTACAGTGAGGGTGGTGAAACACTGGAACAGACTGCCCAGGGAAGTTGTGGATGCCCCCTCCTTGGAGATGTTCACAAAGGGCCTTACCTGGTCTACTGAAAGGTGTCCCTGCCCATGGTAGGAATATTGGCACTAAATGATCTTTAAGGTTCCCTCCAGCCATGCCCATTCTGCGATACTATGAAGTGTTTTTTCTGAGCAATAGTGTAGTGTACCTTTCTCCTCTGTGTGAGTGTGGCTGTACTCCATTTCAGCCTGCCTGGTATCATTTTGGAACCTAATCTATGGAAAGATTTCTCTAAATGTTTGCAATCCAAGAGGAGCAGTTTTGCAGCTTCTGATACACATAGCAGGCCAGCTGTGCAAATTTTGTGCTTGTATGTCACTGCCACGAAGGGATTGATATATGTGAGTGGTGACTGGATTTTACTACTTTCTTGTGTCTTCAGTTATGCGTGTTGTTTGGCATTTGATTTTTTTCTAAAAGGGAGGTTTGAAAAGGGAGATATTAAAGTGACACAAAATTGAATCAGTAGAATGTTTTCAGGCAGGCACTGAAATTGCACTGTATTTGGCAGCTTGATAATCTAGTTTAACAATGAATTGTTGGTTTTTTGATGACAAAACTTGGCGTTTCTGAGTTTTTTACTCTATAAACAAATGATTGCATTTCTCCAAGATCACATTGATGTTTACAGTTTGGGTATTAAGAATATTGAAATGACTGTGACTTGCAAGTCGTTAAATGCTTTTTACTGAAATAATTGAGGAAATTCTGTCATCACAGTCAGTGTTTTTAGTACTTGTTGTGTCAAGTTTCCACTGAAATGATTACATCCTTGGTAAAGGTTTTACAGGCTTGGAAATCCTGGGACTGAGAGCACATTTCTTCTATGCTATATGTTTCTAATGGCAGAGTTTGGCACAACTATGAAAATCTTTTTTGTCATGTTTTTAATAATCTTGATTCTCAGTGAAAGATGTTTAAAGATGTTTCTTGATATGCAAATGTTCTTGGTATTTTAGTTTATGTTAGGGAGAAGGAATGTGAAAGTGTAGACAGTATTCAAAAATCAGAAAATTTTCTACAGCAGAAGCAAGTGGAAGCAGCCACTTAAAAGCCTGTTCATTATGAACAGATTCTTGAGGGGGAGGGAGGGATGTGTTCCTCTGATACAGCTATTCATTTAGACTGTTCAATAATTGAACTGTAAGCTGTTTTCTTTCCATCAGATACAATCACTGCATTTCTACCCTACTCAACTAAAACAGACAGGAAAAGAAAATGATTAAGACAAATGCAAATAAAAGTCCATCTTTCAGGAAAGCTGGGAAGTAGGTGACTCTTCTACTTGTGATTCACATTTTAATAATAATCTTTTTAATCATAATCATCATGATTCACATTTTATATCCTACAGCATCCTCCTGGAGAAACTGATTGCACAAGGCTTGGATGGATGGACACTTTGTTGTGTTGAAAACTGGCTGAATGGTCAGGCCCAAAGAGTGGTGGGAATGGAATTCAATCCAGATGGTTGCCAGGCAAAAGTAGTGTTCCCCAAGGTTCAGTACTGGGGCCAATTCTCTTTAATATCTTTGTCAATAATCTGGATGAGGCAATTGAGTGCACCCTCAGTAAGTTTGCAGATGATACCAAGCAGGGTGGGAGTGTTGATCTGCTTAAAGGTAGGAAGGCTCAGCAAAGAGGTCTGGACAGGCTGGATAGATGAGCCAAGGTCAGTTGTATGAGATTCAACAAGACTGCGTTGTACACTTGGGTCAAAACAACTCTGTGCAACCCTACAGGCTTGGGGCAGAGTGGCTGGAAAGTTGCCTGACAGAAAAGGACCTGGGGGTGCTGGTTGACAGCTGGCTGAACATGAGACAGCAATGTGCTCAGGTGGCCAAGAAAGACAACAGCCTCCTTGCCTGGATCAGGAACAATGTGGCCAGCAGTGAGGCAACACCTCAAATACTGGTTTCAGTTTTGTGTCCCTCACTACAAGAAGGACACTGAGTTGCTGGAGCATGTCCAGAGAAGGGCAACAAAACTAGGTGGAGGGTCTGGAAAACAAATCTTATGAAAAACATCTGAGGAAACTGGAATTGTTTAGGCTGGAGAAGAGGAGACTGAGGGGATACCTCATTGCTCTCTACAGCTCACTGAAAGGAGGTTGGAGTGGGAAGGGGGTTAGGTCTCTTCTCCCTAGTACCGGCTGACGGAATGAGAGGAAATGGCCTGAAGTTGTGCCAGGATAGGTTTAGGTTGGGTATTAGAAAAAAATTCTTTACTGCAAGAGTTGTCAGTCTTTGGAACAGGCTTCCCAGGGATGTGGTGAAGTCACTGTCCCTAGAGATATTCAAGAATTGTATGGTCATGGCACTTTGAGACATAGTTTAATGGCCATGGTGGTGTTAAGTTGATGGTTGGACTTGATGATCTTAGAGGTCTTCTCCAACTAAAACAATTCTTTGATTCTATGATGTCTCCATACCTATGCTAATTTTTCTTCATTTTAATGTTGTCAATGATTTCTTTTTAAAAGCACTCTTTGTCAGCCCAACTGATAAACCTATTGCTTGACACATGAAATTTGAAAAGATCATAGTAAGAATGCAGATTCTCACTTGGTAGTCCAGGAATTGATAAGAAAAGATGTTCACTACTTAGCGTATGTATTTAATTTCCTTTTTCAAGGTTTGGGTTAGACTGTAGCTTGTTTTGAATGCAAGACAGTACAGCTAACTTAGAGATTTAAGTGAGCCAACATAAATACCAATTTTGTAATCCAACAGAATACCCGAATAAGCTGAATCATAGCAACTGAAACAGAAAAACCTGTATTTTTGGCGCCAAGAAGACAAATTTGACAGTTATGAGATAAAATACACAAACAAAGTGAATCTTCTTGCATGAAAATATTGTCCATGAATGCACTTGCATTGTCATAGGTTGTTTTAATAATAGTTGAATTGGAATTTCCCAGTGCTCAACACTTATCTTTCACATATACTCATTCTGCTCTGGAACCACTCTTTCGTAACTTTGGCAAAAGCATCTATTGTGCACTAACAGCATTATATTTGGTCCATTGCATCATTTTAACCTGGACTTTTGGTACCTTTTCAGCTAATCAAAGAACTGTGTTGGTTGTTTTCTGAAAGTCCTTTCCTTTCTCTCCTCGTATTTTCCCATATAACACCTGACTTCGATCTCAGAACTCAGTTTACGTGTTCTTTTTGCTTTTGATTCCTGAGCATATACCTGGGGTTTTAGAATTGATTTTGGTTTATGGCTTTATTTTGCTCTATTGAAGTGTGGAAAAATACCACTGGAGCCACTCATTGGTTTTTCAGCTGATGTAGATGTAAGATGGATACACTGTATTTACCTTATGTGTAATAATTTTCAATAATACTTAGATTTAAAAGTTGCCAGATCTGTCTCAGATTTGCTTTTACAAAACCAGAAAACCTCACCCCATTCTGGCAGCACTTCAGCATCTATATTGAAAATGAGACTGTAACAGACAGCAGAGTTCTTAAGTCATAACTACAACCATTTACATTACATTGTTTTATACCAGCTAGCATTGCAGTCATATTTTTTCAGGGTGGTGCTGCTCAATTGAATTGGGCAATTTCTGTAGGAGTGTTTTTTAATTTCATAATCTGTTAATGATAATCATGTTACTAGTTTTAAGTGGTGAAAGTAATGTTTGGGTTTATTTTCTCATTTGAAATGTGAGCAGTTCATAATGGGATCACTGGATGAGGAATGTATTATATAAATGTCAACTATTACTGGTTTTCCCCTGAGAGTATTTTTGGACTAATTTTGAGGGAACACCTTCCTCTGGGTGGGTATAGAAGATTTTGAGAAATTGATTGAAGCTTCCTGACTAATAGGCTCATGATTCAATTCACTAATTCTGGCATATGTCAGAATAACAGGAACTACTTGCAAGATGAGTTTGCACTTTGTGGTCAGAACCTCACACACAGTTGTTTGTGGATAAGGAGATTGTTCTTCTGCTCTTTGCATAATACTCTTAATGTCAGAACCTGTGTGATGGGGAATATACATATTTGAACATACATGTTTCTAGGAGATGACTGGCTAGCACTGTTTACAGGAAAGATATGATGTGTTGTCTGGTATTTGATAACCAAAAGGGCCAGAAAGAACAAGAACGATGGTAGTTAGAAGCTATTTTAGTAATTCCTAACAAAAATATTTGTAGGGCTGGAAGACCTGCCATATGAAGAAAGTCTGAGAGAACTGGGTTTGTTCAGGTATAGAAAAGCCCTTATTATCATGTACCAGTACATAAAGAGTAGCTACAAAGGTGGAGAGTCCATTTTTACAAGGAGTCCCATGGAAAAGACAAGGGGTAATGGGTACAAGTTACTCCTGGGGAGATTCCCATTGGACTCCAGAAGATGTTCCACCATGAGAACAGTTAGACACTGGAATCATCTCCCAGGGGAGGTAGTGGATTCCCCTACAGTGGATAGTTTTAAGACAGTTTGGCAGGGTAATGGGCCATCTCATTCCAACTGTACTATCACCTGGAAAGGTTGGACCAGATGATCCTTGAGGTCCTTTCCAACCTGACACTCTGTGAGGCCATGATTCTTTGTGAATATTTTTTGTGTTTACTGTTTTTTTGTTTATTTGTTTTTTGTCAAACAGGTTCTATACAGTTCGCTACAGAGAAAAAGGTAAAGACAAGAAATGGGTTTTTCAGCTTTGCCCAGTTACAGAGACAGTGGTGGACAATTTGAAGCCAAACACACTTTATGAATTTGGAGTTAAAGATAACATGGATGATAGTATCTGGAGCAAGACTTTCAGTCATAAGATAGATCTCTCTAGTAAGTATTTGACACTAATTAATCAAATAGCTACCCAGTTTGACAGTATTGTTTACTTTATTGTGGTATTATTTAAGGTAAGATACTGATCAGGTTTTCATCGTTTAGATGCTATTTCTTATGCCACTAAGAAATCCTTTTAGGAATTGGTGATACTAGAAATAGCTTGAAAAACTGCCATGTACTGTTCTGAAAGATGGTCTCATTTCAAATAGAAGAGGATCTACTGCAGATTGATAGAACTCTTGACTGTTTAATTTAAATAGACATGAATTATTGAGTGTATATGTTGGTGCTTCTGCCTGGATACCAAGCTTTTTCTTTGGGCCAGGAATAATAAAGTCATTACTACTTTGATTTGATGGTGAGTATTACCCTTGTTTGAATCTTCTATATTTGCTTTTATGTTCAAGCAGGTTAAAAGCTAGACAGGGCCTTTCCTATCCAACATGCATCACCATGGGCCCTTTATGACTCTGCTAGGAAGTTGAATTAAAAGGTACTTTTCAGTGAAGGAATTAGGTAAATCGTGTTCAAGGCATGTACTGTCATGTACCTTTTCCTCTGGGTTTTTGCAGAAGCAGTGTCTGGCATCTCTGTCTGTTCTTTCAGTCATATATTTTAATCTTTTTCTCCAAAGTGACAAGACAATGCAGGCAAAGTGGCATTAAATTAAGTCTTGAAAAAACATGTACTGCTCAGAGAATCACTGCTCTCAAGGGAGGAAATAGCAGTCTTCCTCCTTCTAAGGAGAGGAGGAGAGGTCTTAACAGACATTGTTCAATTTAATTTTAGGACAATTAAATTAAAGACAATTCTGATCATGATGCTGGTCCAAAGATGCTGCAAACTCCTATGCTCAGCTTTTCTACTTGACTCAAAATGTAAAGAATGGGATTTCTCATAAGAGAGCCTCATTAATTTGAGATTTCCAGTTGAAACTTGATTTGGACCTCAGTCTCAAGTTTGTAGGCACATTATACTGCTCAATATACTTGAGAGTAAGGCAGATGAGCAGTAGGATGGTTGTAACTCTGCAGAAGCCCTCATACTCCTTAATAAGGAACTTTGCTTGCCTTCAATGTAAATTAGATAGCTGTAACTTTGAATAATGCCATTGTTATCATAAGCTTAAAGTGGAGAATAGTGACAATCTTTTCCCACACTTGTCTCACAAAAAAAGAAACTCTTATTCCCAACTCTAGAGAAGGCTTACTAAATGGCTGGCTTTCCTATGTTTTAAACATTTTAAAGTACTTTAAAGTAATTCCAGTGAGTGATGGAATATATTTGAACACTAAAAATAGAGGGAAATTAAGAGCATCTAGTGTTTGAAATGTAAAATTGTATTTGAAACTGATTGAAATGCCCACTGGGATCACCAAATTTGCTTTAATATGTAATGTATTTCTAATTGCTGTTTCTCACAAATGGAATACACTTTTAACAGGCCAGGAGAATCACTCCCATAAGTTATGGAGACAGACTTAGTCTGGTAGAAGGGTATCCTGTAAGTTCATATTCTATTTAGATAAGATGTCTTTTTTCCTGAGATGTGGGTTTGTGTATTAAGTGGATGCTTCTGCAGACACTAAATCCAAAGAGCTTGCTGTTACCCTATACACCTTCTGCTCTGCTGATAAAGTATCTTCAAATCAGAAAGCTGTCAGCAAATTTCAAATTCAAGCCTTTTGTGTTGTCAGTGCATAGCAGGAAGACACAAAGACTGTGAGCAGTAAACAGAGAGTGGATATTTATAAAGATTTATAGCCATCTGTCTGCATAGGAGTTTACCAATCAGCACAAATGGTCACTGTTTTTTTCTGTTTGAATGTTCTGTCTTGCAGCAACTTGAAGTCTTTTCATATAGTAAGAAACATTTCAATCTAAACCAAACATCTTTCACTGTAGATTTGCTTTCCTCACTGAAGAATATATATATTACTATAAACAGAAACTCCCGTTGCACATTCTTGTGTTTGTTCAATCCACAGGCCAAATCGTTGTTATATACTAAACATGTTGGGAGGCATTGAGAGGAGAATCTGGTTTTAATTCATGATTTCAGGAAGACATTAAAGGCATGGCAAATGTTCAACATTTATTTAACTAAAATTTATCAAAAGAGATGAAAGTAGATTATTTCTGACCATCTTAACATTACTTTCTCATGAAGCCAGAGTGAAACTTGTGAGTTTTCTCTTGTCCTTAGGCCAGTAGTAGGTTCTGTTCCTGCGACTTTGAAAGATTGTGTTTTTTCTTTCAGGATACCATGCTGGCTTTGGTGTCCTCAATAGATATTTCTTTATACTTGCATTTTTTTATATTGCTTATCAGTTTGGGGTGCCTATGAAGAAATATGATAACATTTAGCTGGACTCTTTTTTACACAAAAGGACTAGAATCATGTTAGAATATGAGAGGTGCTGGAAGGGGCTGTTTGTCTTCTGTACTTAGCTGCATCACAATAAGCTTCTATTATTAAGAAACTAATAGGTAAAACCTCAAATAATTCAGAGATTAAATCCATGAGTTGCTTTGATCACAGGGCGAGATAAAGGAAACCATGTCAAACCCAAAGAGAAGTGATAAGCCTGCTCTGTATTGCCAGTGCTATATGTCTATCTTGTAGAAAAGCACACTTAAAAGCAAAACTATTGGAGACTTTAAAGCATGTTGCTTCTAGCCAGTCCTAGTACAAGCCTGACAGATGAGATGCAAAATTCCTCCTTCAAGTTTCTTCTTTGCAAATTAGTGGTGCAGTTATATTATTTTTATTATAGAATCCCCCTAGGCACCTCTAAATTTTCCTTAGTAAGACCCAGACTATTTCCAATTTCTTACTCCCTGCTATAGAACAAGAAAAATAAATTTTATTCCATCACTGTCACATTGTGAAGAGCAGGCTTTGCAGATTAATTAATAAATGTGGAGATACTGGACTAAAGAAAACTCTGATACCTTGTAATTAAGCCTCCTAATTTTCCTAGCTGTTAAAAAAAAAAAACAAACCCCAAAAACAAAAACAACAACCAATTTTCTGTATTTATTTATCTTTTTTTGTCAATTCAGATAAAAAAGGAAATGGACAATTCCTGAACATGTACAAGTTGGTACCTAATTCCCAAACACAGGTATGGAAAACAGTCTTTTTTTAAAACATTTTTGTATTTTGTATAATCAGATTTTTACTTCTCTGTCAGAGTAAAGCAAGAAAGACATTGTGGCCACAAATGATCAATATCTTAAATATCTCTTAAATCTAAGACTAGATAACTGCATGGAGAAGGGTTTATGCATGTGGATTGATGAAATGATAGAGAACTGTAGCTGAGATGATTGCATCCATTGATTCTAGTTTAACAGTGATGAAGGTGATGATCTCTGTGTGTGCGTTCCAAACATTAACATTTCCTTATTCCTTTGTGGTATTCAGGTTTGTTACCTGGTGATCTTTTCACCTTGTGATACAACAGTGTCGTTATTTTACAGACTAAAGTTGTGTGTACTTGGGTCTTCTAAAGTCGTTCGTTGTCTCATTGAATTCCCTGATAGTTCTCAGATGTGAGGCGTCTGTAGCACCAGAGGATGCTGGAAAGAGCAATTTAGTTTTCTTTTCAAAATTGGTAGTCATTTCATTAAACCCTTCCAGGTGGCAAGGTACAATTTTTAATTGTTTCATCAAAACATTTGAAGATTTTTGTAAATAAATAAACATCAACATTTCTTACTTTCCTCTATTTTTTTCCTCATCTGGCATTTGTCACAGCAAGCAATCGTGAGTTGATTTCATGAATCACATACACACATTTTTTCACTTCCTAGATGTGAAGCAGAAATAGTCCACAAATATTTTTAAAGTTACACATGACAACCCAAGACCAGGTAATTCATCCTGGCATGTGGAGTATATATTTTATTTATCTTAGCAAACTCTGTGTGCCAGGACCTTGACTTGGTTATGCAGCTTCTGTAGAAGCAGGGATTCTATTTATGCAAGAGAAGTCCTGAGAAAGTGAGCTAAAACAGTTTTCCAAATATTTGCACAGCTTAAATATGAAAGGAGGACTGCAGCCAACATCTAGTCCCTTTCATCAGCTTCACAGGGCTTAGCTCCAGTACTGTTTTATCCACAGAAACATCAGGAAAACATTCCCTAGATAATTCTAAAAATTCTCTTATCATTCTCACTTTGGTGCTGCAAAAAAACCCATAAAACTAAGGCTGGGAAGCTCTTAAGTTTACATTATTACTTTAGTTTCCACAGAATTAGGAGGGGTATGTTTCAGTAGTGCAGTTGTGCCCTCAGTGCAAAGCCAGGAGTGTTATTTAGGCCAAGATTTGTTTGTGCCTTATTTTGCTCCAAAGACACAACTGGCTCATGTCAGCATGGTCCCAACTATTCTCTGTAAAGAGACATTTTTACAGACTGTTTATTGAAGCATCATTATCAGTTCATCCAGTCATTCTGCCCTTTCAACACTGGTCACATATCAGCTTGTGGTTTTTTTGGCAGGTTCATCCTTTAAGTTTAACTAAGCTCCTGGGGCTATGTGAGCTACAACTAACGAGAGAAGGGAAGAAAATGAGAGCTCTAGAGATGGTCATTCTTTTATTTTCCTAAATAATAGGTGGTGGCAGGGTGTAGAGCATGCAGCAGAAATTTATTTCCTCTTCTGTCTGATTAGGTTCCTATAATTTCATAATTTTTCCAGCAAAAAAGCAGGACTGTTAGCTTCTGTCATTTAAAGTCTAAAAGCTAAAGTCTAGAAGAAAGTGTGCCTGTTCTTCCAGAACTTATTTGATCCAGGTTGACCCTAACACTTCCTTGAGGAGTCTCTTGCCTATATCCCAGGTATTGGAAAACCTTGAACACAAGTCTTAAGAGGCACACCTGAGGGAGCTGGCGTTGCGTAGTCTTCAGAGGAGAAGTCTGAAGGAAGACCTCATTGCCCTCTACAACTACCTCAAAGGAGATTGGAGGGAGTTCGGGCTCAGTCTCCTCTCATATGCAACAAGTAACAACAGGGGGAACAGCCTCAGTTGTGCCAGGAGAGGTTCAGATTGGATATTAGGAAAAGTTTCTTGACAGAAAGGAATTGGAATTCCAAGAATTGGAACAGGCTGCCCAGGGAGGTGGTAGAGTCACTATCCCTGGAGGTGTTTAAAAGACATGTGGATGTGGTGCTTAGGGACATGGTTAAGTGGTAGTTGTTTAGTAGTAGTGGTGGGATTGCAAGCTCTAGGCAAGGCTAGACTTGATGATCTCAAAAGTCTCTTCCAAGCTCAGTGGTTCTATGGTTTTATTATTCTAAAAGAGACAAAAAGGACATGTCTCTGAAAGTAATGTTGCCATATGCTCTTTTACAGAATGTCTGAGAATCTCATATGCAATATGCCACAAATGCATGGTCAGAAGTCCAAATGATTGACTTGTGGTATAACTTCCATCTTAGATTTTCCTCAGAAATTAAGAAATACCATATTTGCCATCTTCTTTCAGCCATGGAGATTCCACAACCTTTTTAATAACGATTGTTCCTGATACCTATAAGTAACTTTTTTGTTTGGAGAATATAGTTAATAGTGCCATTCTTACAGATTATATGCTGATGTTTTTGAAATAGTTTGTCCAAGCAATAAATTTTACTACACCTAGAAATATCTAAAGTAACCACTTTTTGGAGACTGAGAAGAGAGGACTGACAACATGGTGATAGATTTTTAAGTACAGCATTTTCAGAGTCACACAGGTCAGTGGTGTAATTACAGCAACTGCGGAACATGATTTTTGTGTCAATGATTCACTCTTGAGTGGGAAACTAAATTCCAAATGTGTTTTTAATGTATTTAACAATTTCATATAGCTGTCATTACAGTCATCCATTGTTATTCAACAAAGGATGGATGCTTTTCACAATATAAGCATCTTTTAATGATAATAATGATAAATAGTTCTGCATTGCAGTTACACACATGCTCACTACAGCCCGAGAGGTGTTTATAAGATTGTAGGGCTTCTGATGAGAAATAAAATAAAATTAACACCTGATAAATGCACTTCAAGATTACTTCAAAACCTGATTATCTTCAACACAGCTTTTTTTGACTAGACAAACCAGAAACTTAGATCTCACTTATAATAAAAAATAGTAGGCAATAAAAGAGGAATATTATTTTGTATTCCCCATTAATGACCATGATTGACACTTCCAGTTAGTTTCAAGCCATGTTCATGCCAAAGAAAAACAGTTATTAAGTAACAGAAAGTGATGGTTTTCGTAGAGTAAGCATCCTCCATCTATTTCACTGAGTGAAAGGCACATCTTGTTGAGATTTGCCCTCTTTCATCTTCTTAGATTTTAATATGTGTTTGATGTGTACTCAACCATTGATTTTAAAGCTTTTTCAAAATTTTTTAGGATTAAACAGGATTGGGTAAATAATTAAAGCTTTATCATCAAATGCTGAATTTTCATGCAAGAGTTCTTTTGCATGAAGTAGACCTAACATCGTGAAGTTCAAAATTAACATTAACTGATTCCGATTTTAATGTTGTACATGTGACAAAGAAAGGTATTTGTGTGAGTCATTTACTTTCTTGTAGCGCAGATATAACAAAAGTTAATAATTCCACTTATAGTAGAATTTCTATATTGCTGGCATTACAGCCTACCTCCTCTCATCTCCTAATTATATTATTATGCTTTCAAAAGTTGTTCCTAGTACCCACATCTGGTTGTGAATACTGGTTGGGATGAGCTAGTTTGTTCCTCTGAATAAATGTGTGGTCCATTCATGTGTTCCCTATTTTTGTGGTATCGAATTGCTGGGAAAGATTCCCACTTAGGCAGAAAAAGTAATCCGGATCATAGAAAAGTGAGCAGCTGAGAAATTCACTGATTCAGCATAAAAATGTAAAAAGAACATGTGTGGCTGGCCAATTACACTTTGGAAAAAAATCTCACCAAATAAATTTCTCTGGGTTAGTCTACTTGAAGCAGACAATGCACCCAAAAATGGCAGATAACTTACAAATAGTTCTGGAATAGTTTGTGTTCTAAATAAGGTATTCCCCAGAATATAATTCTAACTTGTCCCCAAATTTGTAATTGTGTTTATTTGAGATGTTTTGTTGCAGTTTAATTTCATCTTTTCTTAGCTTTCTGGACTAGTTCCCAGTGACTACTCAAAGATTCTTAAAAATAAATTTTAAAAAAATTAAGAAGATTGGGAAATCCTAAGCTTTTGGATACTGTGTTTTTATGAAGCAAAGCATCTCAGGCTGAAAAAAAGGAAATCAAAATGCAGTGTTACTCTACTAGCCCATGGGAACTGAAGCAATAGTATAACCTTCAGTGAGTAGGGCCAGAGCCATATTCAGCATTAATTTGGGTCAGGCGTGGTGTTGGATTAGAGCCCTCTGCTTTTGTTACTAAGAAAGTTCAATTACTATTCTGGCAATTATCCCAAGGCTTTTTTTTTTTTTTCCTTCCCTCTTCTCTCAGCTTACACTGCGTGATAATAAGAAGTTGATCCCAGTCACAATAATCAAACAAGGTAAAATTGCATTTTTAAAAAATTGATTCTTATGCTCTGTAAGAGCAATTTAAAATTAAAATGAAAATAAATTCTGTCTCATCTGAATATCATGAAAGTTTCATTTTAGAATGAGTAGAACTTTAAAAATTATCATATCTTGTAATTAAAAATACTATTAAGCTGTTTCTATCGATGTTAATAAAATGAGCAGTTACACTGCATTATAAATAACAACTTTATTGAGTCATTGAATGAATACCAGTCAGTTCTGATTTTTGCTAGTATGCATTCCTTTTCAATTGGATTGTCTGGGTATGTTGGTCTCCCAGCTGTGCATAACTGGATAAGGCAGGCATAAAGGGCAGCAGTACAGGTAAGTTTCATGCTAAGTTTTTTGTGGATATATTTAACTGAATCTTTGAGTTAGACTCCCTCCTGTTCCTTTCCCTGGTCAGTGAAGAGAGGTATCTTGAGGAGAGTAGATTTAGACTGGATATTGGAAAGACATTCTTTACAGTAAGGGTGGTAAGACACTGAAACAGGTTGCCCGGGGAGGTTGTGGATGCCCCCTCCTTGAATGTGTTCAAAGGCAGGGTGGATGAGGCCTTGAGCAACCAGCTTCATCTAGTGGAAGGTGTCCCTGCCCATGGAAAGGGGGTTGGAATTAGATGATCTTTGAGGTCCCTTCCAACCTATGATTCTATGGTTATTGTCCTTTTAGAAATGCTTGTTTCTCTCTTGTAGTGAGACACAGTATAGTAGTGTAATCTTCAAAAATTTACAACTTAAAGAGAGCTGATAAAAAAATGAGCTGCAGATTAAAACTTGCTACGTTGAAATTGTACTGTTTACATTTTTAGGTAACAAAGATCAAGTTGTCTTTGAAGATAGTTCACAGTTCAGGAATAGGAAAACACTGCAGGGGGCCTTGAAAGCAAAATGCTATAGTTATTAAAATATGACTGTATTGGCATTTACTTCACATGCATATTTTTTTGAAGATTTGTGAATGTGAGGTGGCCTAGAACTGGCCCTATGTTAGCGTAACTATAGAATGCCATTTTTCAAACTAAAACTAGATATAAAACTAGTATGCTAGGGGGAAGACATGCACAATTAAGAGATGATGTAGAGGAAACACAGTTTGCAGTCCTTTAAACCAAATGTAAATACAGAAAAGATTAAAATGGTGTCCTCACCTCCAAAGGGAACAATTTTGGGATGCTGAAGCTTGCCTCAGCTATAGTTTTGTCTTTTGTTTCCAGGGGTTTTTTATTATTTTCTAATATCTCTATGTTCTTTCCACAGTCATTCAAAATCGGACACAGTCAAAAACTGCAGATAGTTCTTCCCTGCCAGGAGCAATATTAGGTGATTAGAACTTTTTTCTTCATTTATTTCTTTTCTCCCTCATCTTTGACTGAAAATTAAAACTGTGTAAACAGTAATAATTTTCTTCATCTAGGTAGTTCTTTGCTTGCATATCAAAAGATATTTTGCATCCGGTTCAGACAGTATTTGGCACATTTTATGGTGGTACAGATAGTTCAAGGATGTTGTAGCCCAAGGTAATTAGAATCATTGTATTTAAAAGAAGATACTGTCATTGCTTAAGCCAAGAAGTTCTTTCATATTTCAAGTAAGGTTCTATGGTAAAAATCATACTGAGATGAAGAGTTGTTGAGTTTGATTTTTTTTTTTTTTTTTTTTTTTTTATAAGATAACCATCTACAGGCACAAACCTGCAGTGGTATATTTTACTATAGTGGTATATATAATAATCTTCCTTGCATTTGGAGCTTGATATTTGATATTGAGGGTTAACTCTTTCCCTCAAGCCATTCAGTATCGTGGTTTCTTTTCTTGTTTGACCTATAACAATATGTAATATCAACTTAGAACATCAAAATAGGTTTAGTATAGTGAACTACTGGTCTGCCTGAAATGGAGAGGAATGGTTCACTGCAACATGTACCTCATGAACTGGATTCAGGAAGATGTTTAGTTCTTTACATATAGGGAAATACTTTATACAATTACTTTGGCGTACATTTGCTTAGTGTGAGTTTTAATGTATGAAAGTGAATCAAGCAGATTTTTACTAACTACCTTTGGTGTGGAGTCTTTTTGGACCATCATTCAGAATGTCTCAGTACATGTGATACTGTACTACTCCAGGGTTATATGCTTCAGTATTGAATCTTTTTCAGCTATAGTTAATCTTGAAATGATGGTGATATAATGAGTGGTATAAAGTGGAAGCAGCACCAAATGGGAGTGATAATCACTGACTAGAACTAACTCATTTCCCAAATACTCAAACTAAACTCCCAGTGATTCAGTAGCAGTTGTTTACAAATCTCAGAGGGCAAACTCTATATTTTTCATCTCTTCTGGAATTAACAGCTCACTTCTTTCTCTGCAGTGCACCTTATTGTTCCAGGTCTCAATGAAACACAGCAGAAACTTCCTCCTCTCCTGACAATAGATGATATACCTCAAGCATCCAGGAAAAAACTAGGTAAGCAGGAGCAAACTAAGCTTGTGTTTGTGAGCAGTATCAGGAGCATAATGATGTGAGATAGTGTGTTCATGCTTCTCTTTTACCTTTTATTCTCTTTGTCTAACTAATGGTTAGCTTGGACTTATAGGGGTTCATAGAAATTAATTTATTTTTAAACATCTGAACAGGTTTTTGAAGTTTTTGAAGTGTTTTGCAGAATATATGAGGACAGGCTGAGGGAGCTGGAGTTGTTCAGTCTGGAAAGGAGGAGGCTCCAGGAGGACCTAATAGCAGCCTTTCAGTACCTGAAGGGGGCCTACAGAAAGGACAGAGAGAAGCTGTTTACAAAGGCCTGCAGCGACAGGACAAGGGGCAGTGGGTTCAAGCTTGAGAAGAGCAGATTTAGATTAGGTTAGGAACAAGTTCTTTACTACGAGGGTGATGGAGCACTGGAACAGGTTGCCCAGGGAGGTGGTTAAGGACCTTGGAGACATTCAAGATGAGGCTTGACAGGGCCCTGGGTGACCTGGTCTAGTGGGGATGTCCCTTTCCGGCCCAGACCATTCTATGGTTCTATGGTTCTATGATTGTATACTTTAGCTTTGATCCGCAGAGGGAAGGAAGGAAAGCAGTCACATTTATGGACTTTAGGAGTTTTGTTTTACAATGTAACATGTTTAATTCATAGATTTTATACTTCAATGTATGTCTTTTAAAATTGAAGTTTATGTTTCTATTTTAATGATTAGATTTTCAGCGAATTTTAGTTTTATGAATTCTGGCTTGAGTATATATGAGAAATGGTTTCATGAACAGATTCCTTTTTATTATCTGAAATTAAATGGGTGGGGAGAAAAAAATGGTAGCCAGAAATTAGAACATTCCAGTACAAGTTTCCTGTATATCTTGTGAATGCAGAAACCTTCAGGAAAAAGATAATTTGATACTTTTTTTAAAGACCTGTAAAACTGTAAAATTGTGTATCATCTGTGAAATAATGCAATCATGGGAAAAGCAGCTATCTTTTAAAACTTTAATAATTGCCCCAGTGCATCTTTCACAGATCCCTTGAGTACAGTTCTAGAGCAGATGACTTTTGGCTTAGCCACTCTTAATACTTCATTTCAACTCTGAACAAGTGGATCAGAGTTTTGCTTTTCTCATTTCTGCTTTGTTTAATTTATTATGTCGCTCCGTTGCTGGCCATGGCTTGCTCTGCAGTGAGAAAACAGCAGTGCTTATTCTTGTTAAGATAGTGTGTATGCTTAAGTGTACATCTACACAGTAGAATAACATTTGAATACTTTTGAGTAAGAATATGTTTGGACTAAGTATTTGTCAAACACCTACTAAGTTTTCTTTTTAAGAATGATGTCTGGAAAACCAAACAAGCTAACAACACAAAATATATTGCCGAAATCCTCTGCGGACAAAAAGAAAAACAGTTGTACCATTCAAGTAAAGATTAATTAATTTTCCCTATATGCATTGCTGGAATATCTTTATATCCGTTGGAATAGACTATCAACACATGACTGTAATTGTTAGAAGAAACTAAGGACATCTAAGAAATCTGATGTGTGGATCAAACATGTGTCCACACATCAGATTTCTTCTAAAAGGCAGAAGGCAGAACAGTGGGGTTCACAGAAATGTGAGAAGCTCGTGCCTCAGCTCCTAAACAAGTACAGGTTGTCTGGTGGGGTTGTGGGGTCTTCCTCTCTGGAGATATTCAAGACCTGCCTGGATGCATTCCTGTGTGATCTGGGACAGGTGATCCTGCTCTGTCAGGAGGGTTGTACCAGAGGATCTTTTGAGGTCCCTTCGATCTGCTAACATTCTGTGATTCTGTGACATGACCGCGTTGACAGTTCCATTGTATCTGAAACATGAGACTATTCTTATGCAACTTTTTTTGCTGTTCATGCTCAAATGCTAGACAAAAGAAAACCACTGAAAGTGATTTTGTGCTATGAAAGTAAAGGCCATACATTTTATTCATTAGGAATCTTTTAATGAACGTTTAATTTAGCTAGACTGATGCTTGTACTGTTTGTGCAGTGGAAGTTCATTGATTCCTAAAGGTATTCAGCTTTTCATACACATTCATGTTAGCTTATTTTGGCAAACTGAAGTGGGACAAAAATAAATCTGTACTAGAACAGAGCAGACAGATACAGCTTTGCAATTACTCTCTAATGTCTTTTTGCCTTTAGCTAAGAATGAAACTCGAGTATGGCCTGCTGAATCCAAAACACCAGAAGTTCAAGAAATCTCTCCCCAGTCCCTCCCAGGTAATGAAAATTTTGATTTTGGAAACTCTGCAAAATATCTTTGCCAAATATATAAACTAAAGTTAAACCCATCCTTGCATTGTTTAATCTGCAGTTAAAGGCAGTAGTTGGAAATTTAGAGTAATGTAGCTGAATTGGTAGCTCTGAGGTGGTAGATGTGGATAAAAATTTGAATCTCATTTTGAAGGGAAGTTTCAGATGCTAGAATTGTTAGGCTTATAAAACCATGTAGAATTTGAACTATATTGGATACCTTGAAATAGTGAAAACAGCAAAATGGGTTTCTTTGTGATGCACCAAGAACTTCTAAATCTTACGTTATTTATGAAGAAGAAAACTATAGATAAAAGCATAATTGTTCAAAACACATGCATGAGATTAAGATGGAACAGTCACAATAAAAAACTCTATTTCAGAGATGCATTGAAAATCAGTTTTGAATACATCCTCTTTGTGGACGTACTGATCCCATTAAAGTGAACAGGGACTGCTCACATACATGGGAAGGGAATATAAAATTTTATTGTAGACTCATATTCAAGATTATCTATCAGTGAAATGTATATTACCTTGTATATTTCAAGGTTTTTGTCGTCTGCTTGTGACTGAAAAATATTTTTTTAAATGGACTTACTCAGATATTAATTTCATAAACAGTTTAAAAATATGAAGTAAAATTTTAAAACTTACAGGATTTAGTGCTTCCATTTGCTTAGCAAAGAGATTAGTGGAACATAGACAGATTATCAAGATGTGTGAAAAGTATAACCCTGCAATTTACATTTCCTATTTGAGGGCAAAAAGGTTCAAGAGAACTAAATTGTTTATAGAGTTAAATGATGAAGAATGATTTTCCACCCACCTTATCAACATACATTTTGGAATTGCTTAAAATTGGCATACATCTATCTTACTTTTCTCTAGTCTGGATTTTATTTTATAGCTGAGACTGAAATCTTGATTCTGCTGTCATTAGAGCCAAGAGTTGGCTTCTGGTAGCTTCTTTGCTGAAAGGTAGAAAGGAGGCCTGAACAGTGGCAAGACTTTAAAATGGAAAAGGAACTTGAAAGAGTGAAGCAAATGTTTGCTTTGGTCTAGTTTGATCGTATTATATAATCTTGCTGACATTATTCCCTCTGTGAAGTATTTCTTGGCAGGCTGAAGTGACATATCACATTCTTCCTTTGACATCATGGGATTCACACAAATACTGCCATTAAACATGATTGTGTTTATTTTCTCCCTAAGTATATCAAACTTAATATTACAGATTAGGGGCTGACCTACTGGAAAGCTGCTCCATAGAGAAGGACCTTGAAGTCCTGTTAGGCACTAAGTTACCTATGGGAAAGCAATGTGCTTTTGTGGTCAAGAAGACCAATGGTATCCTGATGTACCTTAAGAGGAGTGTGCCCAGCAGGTGAGGGGAAGTTCTTCTCCACCTCTACTCTGCCCTGATGAGAACACATCTGGGGTATTGTGTCCAGTTCTGGGCTACCCAGTTCAAGAGAGATGGGGAGCTACTAGAAAGAGTTCAGTGGAGGGCTATGAGGGTGATTAATGGAATAGAGTATCTGTCTAATGAGGAAAGGCTGAGAGGCCTGGGGCTGCTTAGCCTGGAGAAGGGAAGACTGAGAGGGAATCTTAATAATGTTTATAAATATCTGAAGGGTGGGTGTCAAGAAGAAGGGGACAGTCTCTTTTCACTGGTGCCCTCTGAAAGGATGAGAAGCAACAAACTGGAACACAGGAAGTTCCACCTCAACATGAGGAGAAACATTTTTGCTGTGAGAGTGCTGGAGCACTGGAATAGGCTGCCCAGAGGGGTTGCAAAGTATGTTTCTCTGGAGACTTTCCAAACACCTGGATGCCCTAGATAATCCTGCTTTGGCAGGAGGGTTGGACTTGATCTCCAGAGGTCTGTTCTAACCTCCACCATTCTATGACTCCATAACTTATTCTATATCATCAGATCAACTTTTTCTTGAATTAAAGCATACAAACAACCCAGCACCACCCAAAAAATATGTAGGGAATAAAAGAGATGTAGGATGAAGCAACACAGCAAAATCATATCATGATTGAGAACTATCTTTTAGATTAAACAATAATTATTTTTTTCTCTCTGAAAGCATATTAATAATTTTATTTTTCACTCATTAGATACATATATTTTCCAAATTCTGCATTTAAACATCAACTCTACAAAATCTCTTTTCAGTTCATCGTAAGTATTACAAGGAAAACAAAGAAATTGTTCTCTGGGAGTTTATTACCAAAGATGGCGCTGAACTTTACAAGTTCAGCATATGTGTAATTAATAGCTTGCTTTCAATTGAAAATGTTTGGGTACTTTTTAATACTGTAAACATATTTTAAAAAATTTTTTTTACAGTCTGATAGTTCTTCTAGACTCAAATTCTGCAATTAGTTTGCTAAATTATTACTAAATTATTTACCTTGTCCAAGTAACTGTGGAACAAGCAATTTATAAATATATTTTGTCAAACTTTGCCATTTTATGAAAGGGGGAACTAGAGACCTACATTTAGTAATTGTATGTCCTGCAATGTCCTAGTCTTTAGTCTTAACACTTATCAAAAATACATCATTCTTTGTGCTGTGATGTATTTGCACTCTGATGTATTAGTGAAATCTGGCACCAGAATTGGCATAAACCATGGGGAGGACAAAAATCAGTCCGTTCTGCTTCCTTTCTTTTGTGTTCTGTATTTATGTATTTGATATAATTTAGGTTTGTGTACCTGGCATGCAGTATCACAGTATCACA
>WBNM01006516.1:42207-78139 GCA_013399055.1 Ramphastos sulfuratus | reverse complement strand
ATGGAGCCAGGCTCTTCTCAGCGTTGTCTGATGACAGGACAATGGGTGGAAGCTGAGGCATAGGAAGTTTCATTTAAACATGAGGAGGAATTTTTTCCCTGTGAGGGTAACAGAACACTGGAACAGGCTGCCCAGGGGGGTTGTGGAGTCTCCCTCTCTGGAGATATTCAAAACCTGCCTGGATGCATTCCTATGTGATCTGGTATAGGTGATCATGCTCTACTGGGGGGGGGTTGGACTGGATGATCTTTTGAGGTCTCTTCCAGCCCCTGACATTCTGTGATTCTATGATATAATGTACAACTGCATTTTAAAAGCTATATACAACTGCTTTTAACTGGTTGATGTAAAGGTACCACTTTAAGTGTTTTTTCCAAAGCATTAGTTTGGAGGCATTTATAGAGACTAGTGTGTTTCCTTCAGTAGAAACAGAAATAGGCCTAGTCTTGAAAATTACAGAGGTATGGGTTAAAAAAGCAGCTCCTGAAGTAGAACATTCATAATCCTGCTTTGTGACTGCCTGACCATTCTTCCTGATGTGCCAGCTGAGAAGCATTGATCTCCATATACAAAACATGCTGTCATCTCTCTGTCTCTGGTAACATGCCATGACTTTGCTTATTCACCTGTTACAAGCTATCCTTTGAAGATCTTTCAGATTTTTAAAAATCAAAACTGCTTACAGAGGCAGAGTGTATGTGTCATCCATCATCTTATCTGAATACTGGTGCAGAACACCAGTGACTGGTTAATAGATCTATGGCTGAAACATTATGAACAGCACAATCAGTAACTACTGTGATGCTGACTTATTTTTTAAAAGGAAACTTTCCTGGTTTGGAGCTGTTTGTAAAGTCAATAAATGAGTAAAGGAAGAGCTGTAAAATAGTTGGACATCAAAAAAACCCGCAACATTTTATTGTGAAGATTTGTTTACATCAAGGTTTGATCACTTATATTAAAGACAAATGAAAAGGTCAGATGAGGAAAGGATGAGTTAGAACATTGTATATTCTCAGAGAAAATATATTTTCTGACTATATGCTGCTGGAATTTGACTTGTCAGAACTTTATTAGAAGTAGCTTGTGATATTTCAAACACAGCAAAAGCCTCCAAAAAATAAAAAATCTTACAGAAAAACTTCCTTACATAAGGCATGGAAAGGGTTGGTATTGCTATGCAGGTAATTGGAGAAGAGATGTGATTTGCTAATACTTCTCTGGTTACCAGGAAAACCCCAGTAAATAAGAACTCCAGATCTGTGCTTCCAAATCTGATACTGATTAATTATGTCATTGTGGGTAAATAATTTAGTTTTTTTTTCATTTCTCTATTCCTGACTGCTGTGGAAGGTCAAAATAGGCTGTTGGGGGAAGCAACCACAGGAAAGGAAGACAAAATGCCGTCGTACCCTTGAGTCTTCTTTCCTTCCAAACTTGTAAACACATGTAGATACTGCGTTTATTCACTTGGTGTTCTGCCCTGAAAGGATTAAAGCAAGCCCTGACTTTACCTAGTACAGTTAGGTTTGGCTAACTGCCATTTTGATTGGCTGATCTATGGCCAAAGACCCATTAGTCTTGGGCTACATGGATAAAAGAGATGAGCAGGTAAACACAACATGCTCTCTGCTTCTGGCAGTGCTCTGCCTTAATGTGATTATGCCAGTGCTTTGCCTTAACATGCCCTGCCTTAATGTACTTCTGCCATTGCATCCTGCCATGCCCTGCAACATTCTGCTTGCTACATAAGAACAAGCCCTGATACTTCAGGTTTGTGTACCTGGAAACCGCCTTTTTTCAGTTTACCAGAAGATTGGCATTAAATGCCTTCATGCAGTAGGCTTGCTTAGCCAGCATGACATTGTGCCCATCTGCACATGTGCAAGACATCCTGCCTGCCCCTCTGCAAAGCTCTGTGCTGAATCTGGAGTCCAAGAGGAACCAGGATCAGGTCAGATATCGTCTGCCTCTCTCCCAGCACCTTGCTAGAGCTGACAGAAGCAAGACACCAACAGAACTCCCTGCAAGTGTTCAGGTACTGTCTGGAAACTGTAGTTAGCCCTGGGAATCCAGAGATACTATATTTTGTGAGTAAATACTTAAAGCCTTCCCTAATATAATCCAAGCCTTCTGCCTTAAGCAGAAAGCAGTGTGATGGTTTGGGAGTTCCCCACCCCCCCACACTTTGTAAAATGACCCAGACTAGAACTCAGCTGGCTGGAAGTTAAGGACTGAAGCTCTATTTACAGCTTAGTACAATATACAAGCAGATATATGCACTATATACAGGAATATTTACAGAAATATACAAGTTAAAGGTGGTAATACAGAAACACAACACCCCTCCCAGAAATCAGAGACCCCAGGAAGGGCTCCCAACCACCCTTCCACCTTCTCCCCACCCCTATACCTTATCCCAAGGTTTGCCTTACGCGCAAGGACAATTTTGAGGATTGGCCAGGGGGGATTAGAAGAAAAGTGGTTAGTGAGGTTACTCAGCAGAGAGGAGAAGCCACCCGAGATGCTGTGCCCCAGAGACACTGACTGCAAGCCCAAGTGGCTTATCTATGGTTTGAGTTATTTTTCTTAAACATCTCAGCAAGCCTATGAGTGAAGTAGACATCACCATTGTTTTCCTTTCACAGCCTGTAATATAATTTTCTCTATTAAAATATTCCAATTAGCCTCAAACCAGCACAAGCAGCTTCTCGAGTCCCTCTAGTGGGCAAGAGGTATAATTGACTTCAAGAACCTCTTTTGCAGTTCTAATGCTTTGATGTTTGTTATATTATTGCTAGCTATTTCTTAAGCGTTCTAGGTTCTGTTTTCCTTTGTGTAATGTTCTCATGACCACTGCAAAGAAACTATAATTATTAAAAATTGTGGCTGGTGGTGAGAATCCTGAATATCAAAATTAATAAACTATATTAATTTTTAAAAATACCATCTCACAGGCACACCTTACTGCCACTACACTGACACTTACTGTAAACCAACCAACCAACCAACCAACCAAAACAAAACCCTCCAACAACATTAAACTAAACTAACAAATATGAGGGTTTTGGGGCCCAAGTGCCTTTAAGAAGACCACAAAGAAGAATTCTTCCAAAAAAGAGGTAAGAGAGTCTCAAGGGATGGACCTGGTCATCCCAGGATATTATTACATTGTTATTCCATTCCACTTTCTGGTATCACAGTTCATAAAGCAGTGCCTTGCTGATGTCGCTCCCTTCTCCTCCCTGCATTTCTCCTCTCTTGGTGGAGAGTGCACATTTATGCTTATCTCATGGTTTGTGTGGGAGAGAAAGCTTCTAGCTGGCAGGGAATTTTGAGCTGTGTTATGAGGCCTGCTGAGGCCTTATAGGCCTGAGGTGGGGCTTTGATATGGTAAGCTTGGCCTAGTTTTTGAATGTATTCATTCATTCTACCTGAATGCCTTCCCTACATATGTACTTGTAAATAGAATCTCCCTTTTAACTTTCAATCTGTGTTCAGTGTTTTTATTTTTACTCCCCAAAAGGAGTAAACAGCATTTCTGTCCTCTGGTCTTCAGTAGCTCATGGCTCTAAAACTAGGACAGCAAACAAAAAAAACACCACTACCACCACCACCAAAAGAACCAAAGAAACCCAAAAAAACCAAACCATGCAAGAACATTGATATCTGAATATCCATTTTTAAAAAGTCTTTTCAATCTGTAATTTTAGTCAAATATTGCCTTTACTTTCAAGAGTAGGGCCTCAGTTTATGTGTGGTGTCCACAGTCTTCTGTACAGGGACCTGCTAGAAAGAGTCCATCGGAGAGCCACAAGGGTGACTGAGGGACTTGAGCATCTCCCCTATGAAGAGAAACCCAGGAACCTGGGGCTGTTTAGTTTGAAGAAGACTGAGAGGAGATCTCATCAGTGTGTACAAATATCTGAGGAGTGGGTGTCGAGGAGGCCAATCTCTTTTCGGTGGTCCACAGCAATAAGATAAGGAGCAATGGGTACAAACTGGAACATAGAAGGTTTCACCTCGATGTGAGGAGGAACTCTTTACAGTGAGAGTGATGGAGCGCAGGAACAGGCTGCCCAGAGAGGTTGTGGAGTCTTCTTTGCTAGAGATTTACAAAACCTTCTGGAATGAATTCCTATGCAAACTCTCCTATGGGATCTTGCCTTGGCTGAGGGGTTGGGCTTGATGATCTCCGGAGGTCCCTTCTAACCTCTAAGGTTCTGTGATTCTGTATGCATTACAAACATTGAAGAATTTTGTAATCTTATGTGACATAACAATATTTTAAGAAGCTGAAATAAATGCAATTCTCATTATTTTGGCAATGGTGCATCTCAAGAGGAAATTTTCTTCTAAAGATTAGTCACAGCTGTGCTACTAACTAATTCCACCTAAACCGAGCGTACAATCTAGATAACCTGCTGGTCATCAAGTTTTCTGACAGGCAAGTCCATAGCTTCCATAACCAGTTATTAATAATTATTGTGAACTTAAGTTTCTTTTATATAACAAAACTTTAAAAAGGATCTTATAGTAGCTGTTTGAGTGTGATGCCCTTAGAAATTTCTTGAAAGTTTTAATTTACTTGATAAGTAGGAATAATGATATATTGTAACAAAGGGAAAAAAAAATCCCAGAGAGCTTCCTCTCAAAACAGAATTGTATCAGGCTGAATAGCAGTCTCCAAAGATTTGTAGGGTAATCCTTGTTTGGAATATTTTAAAGCTTACAAGCCATCAAAGAGAAAACTACTTAGAGAATATCTTGAATTCCTATTGGATTGGATCATTACTGTCATCCTATTAGGAGGAATCTCTTTTACTTGTTTTGGTCTAGAAAATGAATGGAGGTATAACAGGATGCCAGAAACAATTTTGTCAGCATGAATACCTAGTTCTTCAAGCAACTGAATTAATGAAGTCTGCTATCTGCATCCTCTTGCATGGGAAGATTGATTGAAAGTTCAGACTGATTTTGTTACAGTTTTCTCTGTGTGTACTCTCTGATCTCTATCAAAATAAAAATTCATACTGTTGCTTTTACATCTCTGAAGGCACCAGGAAAAGCCACTCTCAAAATCTTTCTCTGTAACATCTTGCTGCTCCTATTCATTTCACTTGCAGGACTGTAACCCAGTCTGGTCTCTGTTTCTGTGCAAGGTTTGCCTGAACCAGTGGGCTCAAAAACTGTTACGAAGATTTCATTAAGCTCATTTCTATAGACACCAAGGCTAAGAATGAATGCATCTTTTCAAAGAACAGTAGAAATGATGTGCTTATGTTGATACCTTACTGTATACAATCAGATGGGAACAAGGACATTAAGCTAAAAGAAAGTAAAACCTAAGACAGTTACAGCTACTCAGGCTTTGCCTATATATTGAGCTGTTTTAAACAACAAAATGATAGCAGAGAAATATTTCATTTTTTGAACAGAAACCATTTATTTTATGTTGCGTATTCAACTGTGTTGCTCTTTGCCACACTTACAAATTGTTCTCAGCCAGGGAATTTCAGATTTTGCTAAAATTTTTGAGAGCACCTTACGCTCAGTCATGTGGATTGGTGAATAGCCTTGCACAGACACCTAGTGAAAGGGGCAGATTAACTTCTGGAAACTGTCTGTAATTGGTTTTGCACTTACCTGTTACAATACATTAATAAGTAATAACTGATTTTTGTACAGATTCAGTATATACATAATCCCCCAGCTCCGCAAACTGCCTTTGGGAAGTGCTAAAGCACAATTACTGAGTCACTATGGGATGAAGTACTGCTGTTAGCTGTTGTAAAATGCAGTATATGTAGAAGCGTTTCCAACAGTAGTTGAATGTAATTTTACTCTATAGTACATATAGGTCTTTATAGCTCTTCCTAAATAAATTCTCTAGATGAGTTCATCAAAAGAAAGCAATATTGCCTGGCAGGATATTTAGAAGGGAGATGAGGGGTCCATAAGGTTGCATAAATGTTATTCTTACCATGGTGCCAATTTTAGGGCTGCTGCTAAAGCAGCCCCAATGGTTTTCTCACTTGCTCTTAGTTATTCAGAAGGGCCTAGAGGCAGAAAAGTCAAAACTATACTGTGTAGTCCCATATTCAGAAACAAAATAAATGGGACAAAAGGATGACCATAACACATGGGAGTTTTCCTGAAGATGTATGTTTCCTTTTGAAACACATTTCTTGCTTTATTTTTAGTCAGTTGTTTTTTTTTTTTTTTCCAATCAGGATTGTAAAAGGATTGAAATACATGGGAGAATCTGCATATGGGAAGTGATCTGTTGTTCCTGGAAATTCTCAGGTACGTTCTGAAATATGGCAAAATTTACAGCACCAGTTGATAATGATATTACTTATCTGTCTGAAAATGCTGTTTGTTTTCCATAGTGTTTGTACTGACAAAGTGTAAACCTAGTATGTGGTGAATTGTAATAGGGACTAAGATAGCATGAATGGAGAATGAAGAGGAAGGTTTAGGTATGGGGGGCACCAGAAGGGACACGCAGCAGACAGCAGTGTCATCACAGCCTGCATCACTGTCATTCACATTAGCATATCATCAAGATCTCAACACATTTACCTGAAGTTTCACAGAATAGAAAGATCTGCAGAAAAAGAACAGTAAGCAAATGCTGATGATTCACAGAACTGGGATACAGTGAAGACACAGGTCATTGTCAGTTCCAAAATGGCACACTTGAGCCTGCACGTGGTTGTCAGCCTATGAATAGTCTGGGTAAGTGAAGAAGTATTGGCACCTGGCTTCCCTTGTCCTCCAGGGTCAAAGCCCTAACAGCTGGAGGAAGGCATTGTAGAACCCAGTGGCTGACTGGATGCTTGATGCCCAGCCCTGCTCTGCTACCTGACAGCTGGACACACTTATTAAGCATCACACTTTTCTGGTGCTTGTAACTGTGAGAAAGCAATGAGAAACATCTGTATTATTTTAGATTTTGCTTTTAATAAAACCATCTTCCCTTTCTGTAAAGTCTTCCATTGGTACTGGATGGATTGCTGATCTAATGTTGGAGCAGCATGCATCATGAGCATGCTTCTTTGTTTTGCCTTTTTTTTTTTTTAATTTATTTTTTTTTATTTTCCCTCAGAGATAATCTATAGCTCTGATTAGAAACTCCTTGTGGTAACAAATATAGTCATGTTTCAGTTCACCCAGTCTGGAACCCTGGCATTAGAAGTAAAGTCACCATCTATGTCTGTTGCCAAGTCACAATCTCTGCCCATAAGACAAGGTTTAGCTGGAAGTGTCTTACTTACTGGGAAGAAAACAGGTGAAAAAAACTTTTTATTTTTCCTGAGACTTGTAGCACTTTCACTCAGCTTGTGTGTTTACAACCAGTTTTATTTTAATAAGGCTAAATGTAACTAACTGATTACATTTTCAGGAGTTACTTAGCTTACATAATTTTTTTTTTTATATTTGTGATTTCTTTTTATATATTTTTCTATGCATACACAAAATCAATGGCATTTCTGAATTATTTTCAGTGTAATTTAATAATTATCTAGACTTCAGTAGGCATTGTAGTTTTTCACATTCGAGTTTAGTTAAACTTACCAATCACAAAGTACTTCTTTATTTTTAGAAAACAAACAAAAAAATCTATTACTTGTTACTTATAATGCATTTAAGCTACTATAGACTGGCAATTTCAGAGGGCTGGAGCAGCTCTCCTATGAGGACAGGCTGAGAGAGTTGGGGCTCTTCAGCCTGGAGAAGAGAAGGCTTCCAGGAGACATTATAGTAGCCTTCCAATTATCTGAAAAGGGGCCTACAGGAAAGCTGGGGAGGGACTATTTACAAGGTCTTGCAATGACAGGACTAGGGGCAATGGGTTTAAACTGGAAGAGGGAAGATTTAGACTAGATGTTAGGAGGAAGTTCTTTCCAGTGAGGGTGGTGAGGCAGTGGAACAGCCTGCCCAGGGAGGTTGTGGCTGCTCCCTCCCTGGAGGTGTTCAAGGCCAGGTTGGACGAGGCCTTGAGTAAGCTGTGCTAGTGGGAGGTGTCCCTGCCTATGGCAGGGAGTTGGAACTAGATGATCCTTGAGGTCCCTTCCAACCTTACCATTCTATGATTTCCAGGCAACCTGGAAATTATCCCTCCAACTGATTACAAACCTCCATTTCTTGGTTCAAAACCATGATTGCTATATTTTGGCTTTGAATTAAACATTCAAGAAGTGTTTATTTTTCATGTTAATCCATGCTGTAGCTGATTTTGCTGTTTCTGTCATCAAATTCTGCTAACAAATAATGCTATTGTCTGAAAAAAACAAAGAAAATATAAAACATCTCTTGTTATCTCATGTCCCTCTGTGGGATTTTATGGCAATAAAGTCATTATGCCACGTGAAGCCATGAAGCAGTTCAACAAGCAAGTTCCACTTACAGTGCCAGTTATGTTTGTTGTAAAGGCATTGGTCATCTGGGGTTTCTTTTCTATAAACAAGTGCATTGCTCCTGCTACTATGCTTGTAAAGGATTTCCATGCCTACACATTTGTTACACTGTCACTTTTCTGAAATAAAATACAGGAGTTTTAATTCTTTGCATGTATGAAATACTTGTTGTTGGTTTTTTGTTTTTGTTTTTTTAAGTAGTGAGATTCAGGATAGTAGATAGCACGATATCAACTTTGCTTTCAGGACTTTGGGATGCAAAATTGTGAAAGACAGGTAAAGATTTTGTTATAAGCTCTCAGGTTCTCTTCTACTGATTTTTTTTTTTTTTAATTTTCTTTGCACAGACACAACCATAGATAAGCCTAGCATTGAGTGTTTTTCCCTGTTTTGCTTGTTGTGTCCTTTCAAGATGTATCCTTCTCTGTGCAGTGAACATACAATCTCCTTCCTGGGATTGCTTGTCAGTGCACCACCAGTGAACAGAATTGACAGATACCAGATTCGGTGTCTGATTTTATGTGGCCAAATTCCACACCCAAATTCTACATTCCACTTTCTACTTTTTCTAGCAGTTTTTCCAGATACCTACACAGCTATTGCACAAACAGTGGAATACCACTTACACTCTCCTCATCTGTATATAAATGAAGTGACTCTCAATCACATCACAATGCATCTAATGCTCACTGTTGAGTATTTGTCAAAGTGTATACATGTGATTCCTGTGTCAATGTTTCAATGTTAATAACTGAGCAGTAAATATAGATGTATAATCCACCAGTGTAAGAAGGGCATTATAGATCTATAGGGATATTAGAGATATAGAATTCCTCCAGTGTGAGAAGGACATGGAACTGCTGGAGCAGTTCCAGAGGAGGGCCAAGAAGATGACCAGAGTTCTGGAGCACTTCCCCTATGGGGACAGGCTGCAAGAGTTGGGGGCTGTTTGGCCTCGAGAAAAGAAGGCTCCAGAGAGACCTTATAGCAACCTTCAAGTACCTTGATGGGAGCCTATGAGAAAGCTGGGGAAGGGACTTTTTACAAGGACTTGTTGTGATAGGACGAAAAATAGGTTTAAGCTTAAGGAGGGCAGATTTAGACTGGATATTAGATAAAAGTTATTTACAGGAAGGATGGTGAGACACTGGAGCAGGGTGCCCAGGGAGGTTGTGGATGCCCCCTCCCTGGAGGTGTTCTAGACTGGTTGGATGAGAGCTTAAGCAACCTGATCTAGTGGAAAATGTCCCTGCCCATGACAGGAAGGTTGGAACTAAATCGTCTTTAAGGTCTTCTCCAGCCCAAACCATTCTATGATTCCGTAATTCTGTAATACATTTAAATGTATAACCATATGTATAAAAATGTATTTATGTGCGTTCTCAGTTTCACTGACTATTTACATTTGAACTGAAAGTTGAGCAGACTTGCAGCTCTTTCCTTCTCCTTTTAAACTCCATTAATTTAAAATTTCCTCTCTCCTTCCCCAGAACATTTCAAACCGTGAGTGCTCAACTAAGGAAGGGAGGGGAAAGGAAGACAGCAGATTGCTTCCTGCAAACTGTGCTCATTGTAAAGGCTCTGAATGTTCTCCATTCTAACTATGGTAACAAACTGTGCATGCCCTTGTTGGCTGCCACGAAGACAGGAAATGCATGAGCTCTTCCCAAGTTTATTCTATATCCTGTGAAGTTTTATGTTTATATAATAGATTTTTCAAGATAAAAATAATTGGCTAGTTAATACTCACGTCTCTGAAGTATTTTATAAGTGGACTAAAGTGATACATGAAAAAATAATTGAATTTCCAATAAAGGAGAATAAAAAGGGAACGGGAGCTTTGGAAAACAAAAACATGAGTGCACTTTAGCTAATATAAAGTAATTCCAAAGTGGATGCTTAGCAAATGCTGGATTTTATGGGATTTTCAGCAGAAGCAGTTCTTAAACACCAGTTTGAAGAAAGTTGAGCAAACTTAATGATTTTAAAACTCTAACATAAACACAAGCATTGGAAAATTTTCTTGTGAGAGAAATAGGTATACGGAAACTGTGTACTGTTGGTACCTTTGTGTGAAGGCTAACATCTTCCAGCATAAGAGTGGCACATTATTATTTTGGCACTTACAGAAACAGTCTGATTGAAAGTATTTTGTGAACGATTTATAAATCTGCTCTGATTAACAAAATTAGTCTTGATGGGCCTTTCTTGCTGAAAATATGAAACTGCAAAACATGCCAGTTTTGACACACTTTCTGTTACAGCCCTGTCAGGGAAGCTTTTCATGGAAACGTCATTCTGACAAGGCAGCATTATACTCTTAATATACTGAAAATTGATGAGATTTTAATGAATTCAAACACATATTCTCTTAATTTTCCTTTGGCTTTGAACTCTTTTTGTTCATATTGGTTCACTGGGTTTACTGACTCTAATAATAGAACTATGATTACAGAAAATCTATGATAGTGTGTGTATATGTCTATTCCTTCTCAGATATATAAGGAATTTTGCTGGTACCGGTGCCTCTAACTATAGAGAAGGTTGTAGTTCTGGCTAGACATACATGATCCAGCTCTGTTAGCCCATATGTCTGTGATTTGACAGCCGTATTTGCAGAGGCGAATAGGAACTGTTACTCTCAAGGCTAAAGAGAGTAGCCTGACTACCTGATTAACCAGGGATGTAATGTTTTTTGTGCTAGAGGTAGCCTGCGTAGATAACTCTGTACATCACTGTGCTGGGTCATGGGGACATGACCCTTAAATGTGCTACAGTCTTAACGACACAGAAGAAAAGGCAAGGAAAAGTCTGAATGACAAGCTATCTGGTTTCCTTTTACAGTCCCAGGCATCAAGGGTTGGGTTTTTATCTGCTTCCCCTTATCAGTTCAGTTTTGTTCACTTAAATTTTCACACTCTTGGGCAAGAACAATAGACATAAGAATGCTGCAAAATGGAGTAATGTGGTCTGACTCTGCCTAAGAGTCAGAAAGAGTTTGATCACAATCTTGAAAGAACCATGTGAGTGATAGTACATAGGGGCTCATTTGTCATCATACTGCCTGATGTGCCTACAGAGCCAAGCGCAGTGGCTCAGAAGAGAGCTGCACTGTGTTACATGAACGTGTTGTCCTGTGCTGGCAGAGCACTGCAGAGCTTTTTGTACTACACTCTGCCATCTGATGTAGACATCCTCTGTGTGTCTCATGCAATGGCACAGCTCTGAACACTGTGTCACACTACTTTGATAATAATGCCTGTAGTTATTATTCTTTCCCTGTTGAGAATATATTTCCCTTCCCCCCCCCCCCTTTTTTTTTTCCTTCTTTTATTAATGGGAATGAAAGCAGATATGCTTGAGAGTCTATAAACTTGAAGAGGCAGTTAATAAAAGAAAAACACAAACAAAATAGGAGAGCTGATGAAAGAATGCACAGAAGGGAATAAGGATTTTCAGAACTTAACATCTTCTAGTTTCAGCTCAGTCTGCTGCTTGTCACCATTTTCTGTCCTGCACTATTAAACGCTCAAGAGTAACATTGCATTGTCAGTCTATTTCACAGGCGTTTTGAGACATGAAGCATCTGAAATCAGGTGGTCAAAATCAGTGCCTTGCTGTAGAAAATGTCCCAGAGCCTCAGTCATTTGTTCTACTAAGGCAGTTTCAAATTAAATACATTTGAGCAAAAGCTGCTGCAACACTGTGAAATGTCAGCATATAGAGAAGCTGACAGCTATAGGGTTATCATCTGGGGAGCACTCACCGATAACCTTCCCTCGCTCTGATGCTAAGGAAGTTGGTTCATCTCACAAAATGGATTTGCTACTTGAGTTATTTAAACTAAATCCAACTAACTAATGTTAGCTGAGTTGCTGCAAAGGTAGCATGGTAGGCTGAATAGGTGTATCCATGAGAGAGAAGGAAGCATATAGATACTTTTACAGGAATGTTGGATACAGAAGGAAAATGAGATTAAATTAAATGTTAGTTTTGTCCCTAGCAAAGGAACTTATGTTTTATGTTCCAAAATAATGTTTTGGGAAGAGATTACACAGGAGTCAGGAGTACCTTCAGTCTTTGTGCTGGTGATTGTGCAATATGAAAACCATATACTGTGCTGTCATCCCGCAGATCTGACACATGAAAATCACATCTTGTTGAGCCACAGGAGCCACATCGGCAGTAGGTTAACTATGACCTGATACAAATTTAGAGAAAGATGATTCTCTTTACCTCTGACTCAATGTGATTATTTAAGTTTTGCCTATTTCTCATGAATGATTCTATTTTATATCCCAAATACCTGTCTATAATAATTTAATCTGAGGAGCAGGATTTGATTGGGGTTTTTTTTGTTTCTTTGGAGTTTTTTCTTCTACTCTATTAGATTTAGGGAGATAGAGATTAGATATTGGCTTTTGAAGATTGCACTTAACCAAAAATCTCTCACTTTTCTGAAGGAGAGCGGTGTTTCTCTTTTTTCTGTTTTCGCAGATTGATTCAATGAGATGTAATGCTGGCATATGATCCAACACATTGGCTTTTGGAGATTGCACTTAATCAAAAGTCTCTCACTTGTCTGAAGGAAAGAGTTGTTTCTTTCTCTTTTTTTTTTTTTTCAGATTGAGTCAGTCAGATGTAATGCTGGCCTATGATCCAACACACACAAGGCAATCGTGGAGCAACAGAGAATGGATTTCATCAGGAATATCACAAAGGTGTCAAACTAGGATATGTTCTCCATCTGCACTATGCTCTGTATCAGTAAAATATGTGAATAGCTTCTCTTCACTTTCTGGTTACCCCAGAGACATACAGGTAGGCCAGAACAGGAAGATGAAGAACCTGCAGACTGTGTACACTTCAACACCTGGTAAAACCCATAAGATTTCATTCTGAAGCCCATACCTTGTCTTTGTGCTCCTGCTTATCCTGACACAGGACCTGTCTGACCATGCTGCAGCTTCCTTGAGGCTCTTTTCTAGTGACCTGGTGACGTGAGAGGAGTGTGGAGGATGGCAGACTCCTAGAGCCAGGTGGAGTTAACTGGAAAACACTCCAGATGATTTAGACCTAGATGATTCAGACCTGTTGGCACAAAATCATAAGTCCAGATGGGTGGGATAGTACAGTGTGTCGACACAGAAAGATATAATATGTCAGATACAAGGGGGGAAAAAAAAAATCTCCCTTGTAAGTTAGTGACAATGCCAGTAACTACATGTTTCCTGAGATATCTTTTCTAAAATGATCAACACATCATTCCCACTAAAGCTTATGAATACGCTTTAATTATTATAACCAGTGGATTTACCTTAAGATGACACAGATTTATCAGGTGTTTCACTTGTGTATGTGCTTGTGTGCCATTGACTCTAGTCTTAAAAAAGCTGTGGAACTGACTTACCAGGCTTAGTGGAGTCAGCATCTCTAGGCTTCTTGCTTGCTATATCTATGCATCTATGTGACACTTATTGCCATCCTTGTGGCAGGACTCAGGCAATTTACAGCTCCCTGGAAGCTACCATAAATTGTTACTCAATAGTCATGGCAGTAACTATGCTGGACATTGAATATTTGTCCCATAGTGGTATCTAAGCTACTTTTTTTGTGTCTTTGGGTTTTGGGGTTTGGGGTTTTTTGTGTGTGGGTTGTTGTATTTTGGTTTGTTTGTTTGACTGATCTCCTCTGTGATTCTCCTCAGTGACTGTTTTATTAATTTTCCACCATAAGAGAGCAGAGGGAAACACACATACACATTTAATTATGTGACTGACACTTAATATCATATTAATTTAGAATTTTGAAATTTGAAGTAGGAATTACATGTTTTTGAAAAGGCTAATAAAATTTCTTGTCATATATATTCCAAGTTTTTGTTAATCTAGTCCTGAATTAAAGTGCCAAATAGTCTCTACAATTGTTAATAAATGTGGTTGTACATATGTGTTTTAACTTAAATAAAATGAATTTATCTCATTTGCAGTCATTATGATATCCATTCTCCTTCAGAAGTTATTTTAAAAAGCCAGTATATGGCGAAACAAAAGAAACCCTAAAATGTGATTTAAAATATTAAAGAAAGGTTGCATGTGATTATTAACCAAATATCTCTGCATGTGAAATAGATATTCCCTGCATCAAAATATCTAAATAAATTTGCTTTAAAGCACATCTAACAAAACCTGAAAACATCACCAAAGAAACAAAATTTTAAACCTGAATTACTATTAGACTACTTTTACTCCGTTTATTTCACGTAAAAGGGGATTTGTCTGTTCATTTAATATCACCTTATGTAAGAATTTGCAAAACCTATCTATAAATTCACAGCTTCAAAGAGGCTATTCTGTGTCTTATGTACAAAAGTACTTGTTCTGCAGCAGCACAAAGCTATGAAAACAAGTGTTGCATGACCAGAATACATTTGAAGGAAGACGATCTTTGTGCTGCGCCAGATTATATTGGGCGGTAAGAGATAAACATCCCAAGTGTGACTGTAGTAGAGGCACTTTTTAAAAGTTATGCTTTATCTGCAATACACTTTCACAAGTAAACAACTATCTATCTAGAAAAGCTCAGCTCTCTTTATTACAATACTTTGTACAGCATAAGCCCATCTTAGATACAAGCAAATCAAAGTAATGTGATTTTACAAATATAAATTCATATGCCCTGATCCTGGTTCCTGTGCTATTTGAATAGCCAGCATTTTGAAGTGCAGATGCATTAAGCTGAAATGTGTATAATTTTCTCAGTACTACATTCTGAAGATTATAACAATGCATATCTCTATTTTACAGGAGAGTGGAATAGAAATAATCTCAATTTCTTTAAGAAAGTGCAATATCTTTCAATTGATGGTCAAATATCCATTTCCTTAACAGAAGATTAACAATGTCTCTCCATTTGAGTATAAATACTTTCAAAGATAAAATTAAATACAACTGGCAATCTTCAGATTTATCATTAAGCAACATTTCATTAAATAATAGCAGTAGAAGATGAAGGGGTTTTTCCTCTGGATAATCCTCAAGATAACCATAATAATGTTTATAGTGAAGGATCTGTTTATTCATATGAATATCTCAATTATAATGTCACATATATAATATAAATACAGAAATATAACTTTAAGATGAATCTAATTATTCATAACAGAAAGTACTGCATAATCAAAATGTTAAAATCTAGTTCATAAATGCATGTGACTATTTTCACAATATAGCCCAATAATTCTTTTTAGTATTATATCTACTTATACTGTTCTCATTTGAGCAGTATCAACTGGACAATGCACATGAGCTTTACTGGTTGACATTCAGTGACAGAGCCCATTGACTATGCTGCCGACTACCAACATCTTACCATATCATTGCATCCATACCACCCTGCATCCACCTGCTTGTCATACATTTGCTGTGCAGATTCTATTTCAGTATGTCTGTGTCACAGACATTGGTATTAAGGAACATCTGTGTAAAACTTTCAATGCCTGGCAAAATGTGTAGGATTGTAACAGAATCCAAGCAGGCTATGACTCAGAGAATGTTACTCAAATAACCCATTCTGAGTGAAAAGCTGTTTATTTTCAGTCTTACTGAAGCTAAAGATGAGTTAATAACCAGTAGTTATAGTAGAAAACATAAACCAAAGTACCAGATTGCTAGACATTTTTCAGATTCATGATAAATACTGTCCCATCCGTGAGGATTTTATAGCTAACTAACATCCTCTCCTCCTTATAACACTGAACAAGAAGAATCTATTTCTAAATATCTTTCTACACAATAGTCAGGGTTCACTAGTTTGGAGATGGGTTTTTCCCTGAAGTAAAAAAAAAATATAGGTTATAACCCCCTTAGTGCTGTTATTGACACAGAGTATATAGTCCTCAGGCAAAATGCAGGAACTTTTACTTTATTTCTGCTATCTTCTTTCATTTCATTTCATACCTCTTCCCCCCTCCCCCCAGCCTTCTTTTATGTCTCAGTTTAGTGGTCAGGATGTGCTACAAGTATAAAGACACCAAGAAGGAAACTGGTTTGTTCTTTCAATTATCATGTTATATTATGTACAGTAAAAAGACATGAATTTAAAGCTCCAATGCTTAAAAAGCTCTAACACAATAGTCGTGCTTCTGTATCTGTACTTTTTTTGGTATGCTACTTGAATTCACATTCACAAAGGTGATAACATATTCTGGTTTTGATGTGGATACACTGACCAAAGCTGGTTAGCTGAGTTCCCTGAATGTGGAGAGGGACTTAACACTTAGGAATTGGTTTCCTATAAGCCAAAGCACCAGTTTTCTGACACTAAGATATGCCCGAGGAAAGGAATGCCTGAAACTCACCTCTTACTGGACTTTCAATCATCTCCATAATGGCACTGGAGAGCTGTCTTTCAAAACCAGAAGAGGTCATCTTTTAAGAGGCATAAACTGACTTTTAAAAATCCTCTTGCATTCAGAATGCTATCTTTTCTCTTAAAATATCTTGATTTACTGCTGTTCAGTGTTTAAGATATGGTGACTTACACAGTGCTCCTCTTTATTTAGGGATATAGTGCTTAGGTTAAACCAGAATTCAAAGAGCAACAACATCTACTGCATTTCCTGCTACACCTATTGTGTGATATCTCGTATGTAAAAAGCAAATACTTCCTGTTAACATCCAAGAAGCTGGGTTGCTGACATCATCAAGACATTTAAGCTCAATTCCTTGGCTTCCCAAACTATGAAAAGAGAAAAACAACTCCTGCTGCATTGCTTTCTACACAGCTTCAGGGAGCAAGAAAAAAACAAGAGAGTTACAGAAAAGATACTCCATTATGAGAAAACTTTCTAGAAGGAAAGAGTTCAAGATTTTGGTCCATGCCCCTAGCATTATGTAAATAAAATGAATTAATAAGTTGACTAAAATATACAAATGTCGTAGGATGCTTTATTGGCAAAATACCTTTCCTATTGGATTATGTATTAGTCCATCTCAGACTCTTAATAGATTAAATGGGAAATTGTAGTTGCATTCTTATGTTGAAATAGGTAGGTATAAATTCTCCACCCTAAAGAAGCCTAATAAACCTGAATCTTGGTTGGATATTCAGGTCAGTAAGACCAGTGGAGGCATATTTCTCCTCTGCTTCCCCTAATGGAAGTGATGTGTTTTTCTGCTGTGCTCTCACAGCATTGAAATATTTTAAAATGTGAGCCTCACCTCAATCCCAAAAAAGATTTGAGTAGTGACTGAAACATCATCAGACATTTATTTGGCTATGTAATCTGATAAGTGTGTATTGTTGGAACTACACAGCAAAAATAACATACGTTTTGTAGATATTGATGGATATAGATGGCAACCTAGATGGAGTTGTAAAATAAAAAAAAAAACCAAGCTATGAAATCTACTTATCTTTATGGACATAAAGCTGCTGGCCAGCCCATGCCTCCAGGCATGTGAATCTACAGCAGCAGACCTCAGGGGCTTGCAAGGCAAAAAGCTGAAGTTCTTGGATAAACAAGCATTCTGTTTTAGCAGCTCTCTTGGAGTTAAAAGCCAAGGGAAACAGAACCAAGACATCTGTCTCTTGGTGTCTGAGCTAGACAGAATGGAGCTCCCTGTACAACTAAAAGGGTTGGTACAGTTTATACTATACCAGGGAAACCGACTGGTCTCTAAACAAACCTTTGTAAAACAACGGATTTAAGAATTCTCTTAATCTTTAAACTAACACATGAAATGGGAGGTACTTGTTAAAACTGAGGACACAGCTTCTGTGTACCAGACAGTTTCTCGTCAGTCTGGAAAAGTTTTTAAATTGTTCACTTCATCATCTCCGTTTAAACTTGATGTAAAACCAATTACTCAGAGAGATTATATTGGATCATAGAAATCAGTGTTGTGCCCAGCCTGCCAATATTATGTTTCTATATGAAGAAATCAGGAAAAAAACTGTGTGTCTTCCTGGGGAAAAATAAAGACAGAAATTATAGCAATATTTCTGTTAAAATATTGTTTTCACTGTCACTGTAGTTGTCAGCTCATGACTGAAACGTTTTCTTAAGAAAGGCCAAAAAAAAAAAAAAAAGAAAAAAAGAGTGAAAGCAGTTTAAAAATTCCTACTCTCACAGAAAACACAACATTGAATTAATATTCTTATTTTACATGCTTGTTTGGCCAATGGTTTCTAAATAATTAAAGAGTAATCGTACCTTATATTGCTTCTGAAAATGAGCATGGATGATCGACATTTCAACAACACCAAAATTTCTTTATTTGCGTCGCTTTCCCTGTTGGATTTCTAGGTGCACAAGTTACATCTGCTGCTGGCTGCTGCTGGCTGCTATTCTCCCAGAGAACAGTATTAAGAAATTGGCCAGCTATGAAATGTGCCACAGAGACCAGAGATTGTTAAAACAGGAGGGTTTTTTCCATAAATTGATACTTTACAGTTGAGAATAACTACACATGTACTCATATAGAAAAAGAGAAACTACTCTCAACATTACTTAGATGAGTAATTTAAACACACTTGAACTTGATTAATCTGACAAAGACAACAAACTTTTCAGGGTCTGCAATCTGTTAAATACCAGAACCTCTCTGAGTGTACTTGTTCCATAGCTATGGATATTATTATCATGATACATGAAGTGAGATTAAACCCAGAAGACCATAAACATTTTACAACAGATTAATTATTTCTATGTGTCCCAATAAGCTTTGGGTTCAAACTATTCCTGGATCTCACTACTGCCAAATACATTAATAACCAGCTGAATGAAAATAAGTAAAGATTTTTTAAAAATGGTGAATGGGAATGAAAAGGTTATTTGGTCTCAACTACCTAATACTTTTAATGCAGATGTTTGTAGCAAATTCAAAAAAAATGCTAAAAGAGGTTTTGGGGCAGAAAAACTAAAGCAAATTAATGAAGTAAAAAATAAGGCAATCTGAAAACTCATAATTCTTTTAAAAAAAATCATCATCAACAACTAAAAACAAAGTTTAGAAAAAGCTAAAACAAGACTAATAGTGCATCCTGTCTCTGTAGAATAGAGAACATGATGGTTTCAGGACAAAATGACATTACAGTTTATTTTTGCTGTGCCATTATGGTGCATGCATTTTAACTATCCCTGAAGTGGTGGTACATGTATATGACAGAGATTTTGACTCCTGAGAGCAAAGATTACAGAAGCAATCTATGTACCTATGGTAGGTGCTGATTGGAGAAGGTAAAAGTATGGTTGGAAGGTTATAAAGATCAAAGAGTATAATACAATTTTAATGTAAGAATAATAATATTAAATAAAATATAGAGAAGTAATAAAATATAACCTGACACTTGAGAATTTAATTTTCAAAAGAGTAACACTTAACTGGACTAAAGCCCACTGAAATAATGTTAATGATTATGATAGATGAGAAGTAAAAACTTGGTTCTTCTACTACACTGACATAGAGCCTATTGACTTGACTAGGATCAAGCATTCATCTCAATTTTACACTGATAGTGGGGTGTTCTAGAGGTAGATCTTAGTAACTGGAATTAGAATTTGTGCTGCAGATACTAGTAATTATTGTGTCTGTAAAAGCTGCTAATAAAATTCTGTTTTTAATCAGCCTAAGCTTAGTGAAGTCGGTGGAATAATTCTGACTGTACATTTGTGAAAAATTGTACTAAGACTTAGTCCTTACTTGCTTCTTCTCTTACTTCTTACTACTTCTGAAAGATCCATAGTGAGGCCAAATGATACCTTACAGCTGAGAAAACCATAAAATCACAATGGTTCCTGAAACAGTAAGCTTGCAGTCGACTTTTTATTGGAGACATCCAGCATATATGTAAAACAGCATGAGATTTCCAGCAACAGCTTCCAGCAGGACTCATTATGCTGGGTTAACACTTGCTTGTTAACAAGTATACACATCCCATGGAAGATATTTTCCTGTCCTGGCACATCACAGATTGTAGTCAGTGGGAAGCAATGTTCACTACCTGGTTATTCATACTTAAACACTTTGATCATATTTCTTCCTACCTAGTGTTGGAGTGGGACATTGTTTCTACAGAATGCTCCTTTGCTCCAGTGTTGTTCTCATTTATTATTAATATGAATCTAAAAGTTTCATTCTGTGTTTATGTGGACAGAGTGGCAGGAGCAAGAAACCCACAGAAACAGGATCAGTGTTACTACAAATCTCTGAAGAAAGTATGAAGGCTCTGATTTGTAGAAATCAGAACAGGACTTCTATTTCAAGACCATAAGCTCTGTAGTGCCAAGTAACATTATGGCCTGGCCACGCTACTTGCAGATTCTTTATGTGAACCTAGAAAATCCTCTCTGGGTGAGTTTGCACTCCAGACAATAAATTAATTAATTTGGAGTGGCATGCTTTTGTGAGTAGTACCTGAGTCTGTCTGTGTGTCAATTATTTTCTTCAAAGTAGTTCAGAATTCTATTCATGGAACTGCCAAATAGATTTGTCTTAACCAGGATTTGGTTTGTGTTTTCCCATGTGAGTAGAAAACATCACTGTATGAAAGGTGGACAAAAGAAAACATGCAGTAGTTTGAAGAAAGAGCTTTCCTACCTTCTGCAACAGGCTGAATCTGTGAGATGTAAACAGCCCACAAGCAGGATAGCTATAGCCTGCAGGAATGGAGGCTGTGTATCCTGTGTTGCACTCTCCTCAGGGCTAGGCAATACTTAATTCAGTCAATATTGCTTTGTAAAAAAGAAAAAAGTTATATTTACAGAACACATCCAGCCTCACAGGATTATTTTTATAATCTGAGCTATAAAAGAATATGTTCCCTATTCTATCTCACTGACTGTAGAAACATTTTCTGAGTAGAGAAGATGGCAGGCAATGGACAGAAATACAAGGCTGGGTCTTTTGTAAAGCACAGAACTGAGTAATATTTGCCTAGGACTGAATGATAGTTCTGTTCTTTTCCATTACTGTTACCGCAGTGGTGAAAAGAGGAATTATTCCCATATTATTTACCACCAGGAATATAATTGGTAATATATCACTTAGATGAGTTAGATAAGGAATTTCATGGTGCTTTCTCTGCGTGTATCAAAACAAGTTTTGATGATACACAAGAAAGTAAGACAAATATGCCTATTTTTCTTCTAGTACTTTTTATTTTCAAAGCAAAGTACTAGGCCAAAACAAAGACAATCTAGTTTAGGTTCATAAAAGAAAAAGTGTCTGCTTAATCAGTTGTTACGAAAGAATCACCAAAGGTATTTACACTCAGAAAGCCAGGCCAAGATCCCATCTCATTTTTCTTTCATATTAGATAGCAATTAAACACTTATCATTTATGTGACAGTATTCCCTGCAGAACACCTGCATACCTCATTACACTGGTTATTCACTGCAACAATTCAACCTGTGGAGTGACACTCATAAAATTTCCTTAAGTCTTATTTTCCCACAACATAAATTGAAGACAAGCAGATCTCCAACTCCTTTTGCTTCTCACAGTTTTCTTTTTTTTTTTTTGGGTAATGAAAATATATGCTAAATACTGTGATCTTACTTCATGCAACAGCCAGGTTCATGCAATGGTCATGGAAACATTATACACATGATAACATAGGATCTAGAATGTTTAAGAAATACCTAGCAAAAATATAAACATTAACTCAATTGAACTGGAAGAAAAGGTTCCTGCTGTCAGTGTACTGCTTGCAGTTAATTGTACTGCTTGTCCACTAGATGGACTCAAGGAGCTCTTTTCTGGTCATGGCAGAAGGCAATGGTGAATTACAAGAGGCTTTAAGTGTTCACTCACAAAAATTATCTCCTGACTCGCTGGGCTACCTACAGCTTCAGACAGTACCCAAATGCTTTCAGGGAATTCTCTTGGTGTCTTGTCAGCCACTGAGGCTTCTGATTCTTCCCAGGCTTCACAGGCTGCTGGGAAAGGAAGCAGACGATCTCTGACCTGGTCCTGGTTTCTCTGGATGATCTGTGTGTCTCCAGGTCTTCCTGTCTCGGCAAGAGACTTTCAGGTGTAGGCAGGAGGTCTTGTGATGTGCAGTCTCAGCACAATGTCACGCTGACTGTGCAGGCCTATCACGTGGAGGCATCTGTTCCTAGTAAACTCGAGGCAGGCAAACAAACTCAAAGCATCAGAGTTTGTTACTTGGTGGCAGAGCTAGCTTATAGTTTAGCATAGCTTAATGCTGCAGAAGACAACGGCAGAATCATTGCCAGAAACGGAGAACAATGGCAGCAGGCAACAGCAGACAAGCAAGCAGAAATACAATGGCAGAGCAGGTTGTGTTACCTACTCATCTCCTTTTATCCATACAGCCCGAGATTAATGGGCCTTTGGGCACAGAATAGCCAATCAGAATGGCAGTTAGCCAAGCTTGACTGCATTAGGTGAAACCATAGGCTTGCTTTACCCTTTTTAGGGCAGAACACAGGCCTTAAATGAGGCAGGCACAAGTCAAGTGTATGTATCTTGTTCACCACAGGATGTAAACAGGAACAAAACAAATCTGGGCAAGCCATGGTCCTTAGACTCAGTGCCTCCAGGTTCTTTGTCCTCTTTCTTGTGGTTGCTTCTCCCTAAACTAGAGAGAGATAAAGAATATGTCTGGGCAAGCCAGGACATGTATAAGCCTATTTTGGCCTATTCAGGCCTACCACAACAACATAGCACAGAGAACATGTTTTAAAATAATTAGCAACTGTTTTGAACGAAATTAGATAGCATCAGATGAATTTAATCTACCGATTTAGCAATTATTCTCTTCTCTGTTAGCATCTTTGAAGGCATTACTGAAGGTACAATATCCATCCTTGATTTTAAGCAGAGGATCCTGTTACCACCCTATTCAAGTATATCCTGAGAAATGTTCACATATCCTAGAAAACCTCCAGAGATTTCAATGTTTTTTTCTAAGAACATGTATGATCTTGAAGGTTTTAATAGCCCTGGAGAACATTTCTGCTCTCGGATAGCTGAGTGAGTTTCCAAAAGGTGAGCCACGCATAATGACAATACTGGTAATTCATAGGGGAAATAGAGTTGATATACAAATATAACCCAAGTTTTAATGGTAAGATCTATCTCACTTACAGATGGGTTGTCAGCAAATATTAAGTATTGTGTGAAATTTTCTGTCTTCTAAATATCTCAAGAGAATAAAACTGTTAAGAGTGCCTGTCATGCTATGTGTTTGCTTTTTGGTTTTTTGTTTGTTTGGTTGGTTGTTTTTTATTAAAATGAAGTTAAATTCCTTTTGCCTACAACTTGATCATTGATACATATTGGCAAATAAAATGACTAAAAACTACCAGTAGAAAAGTAACCTTAGGCTGTGCCTCCAGAATTTTTAATGGTAATTATTGAGCGTTAAGAACCAGGCACCAAACCAAAAGTAACTGTGCTTAAAATATGTATTCTAAAATGGAAATTCACTAATGAAATAGTTATGTCTTAAAATTGAGTATAGCACTTGAATGTTAAGGTCTTCTGGCTCTTAATGTGTAAAATTCCTGTGGTAATTTGTGCTGTTTTATTAGCTCTTAGTATAAAGTCATACTTGGCTGCCTAGCACCGTCACAAGTGAAAGGCCTGAGAACTGTGGCACCAGGTTTTTCCTCTTCTTATATCCTGGCTGTTTTATAGCATCTTGGGCTTAGACTCTGAAGGAAAACTGGGTCTCTTTACAGGAAACTAGTTACTATTCTTCCATGACAGCAATTCAGAGGAGCAAAATCTCATGTTATCTCGCGCAAGTAAAGCACAAGTCTGTCAAGACTCTAAAACTATATCTGTAGTCTAACTAATATATTCTAATTTAGCCATTTACTTAGGCAAAATAGCACTAACTAAAGTTTCTCACCACTGATACATTACTAAACATTAATTTAAAGATATCTATTAATACATATAATGCTCCTTTGATTGGATGGCACTGACTCACTCTGCAAAGTCCAATTACTTAAATGTCCTGCTTGATATGGTAAATTTTATTATTTTGATTTGAATTACCCTGTACATCTCTTGAGTATTGAGTCTCAACCCAGGGAATTCAGTATAAATTACTGTTGATTAACAAATTTTTAATTACTGATTCACATACTGGGGAAGAAAAGAGAATGCAAACAATTAAAAAAACCCCCGCATTTAAGGAAACATCTTTCATAACCTCTTCCATGTCTGAGCTGCATTTGTTTACCACATGGGAGTAGTAAAGACTGTAGGTGATGGTTTATTCATTCTTTCACTTTTACTAATTTCCCTCCTTTGATCCTTGTTTCTTACTGCTACCCCACTCCAGCCTGGATCCTAGGATCCTAGAAATTCTGCAGTTCCCCAACAGCAGTGCAATTTTTTCCCATGCTTTCTCCAGCTGATTCCCCACAACATCCCCTTCCATGTGTCTCCTTTGTGCCTCACCATGGGTGTCTACTGCTCTTGAAAAACATTGTTTTACAATGTGACATTTGGTCTGTATTTTGTAATATGCCTTTACAAAGCAGTAGCATCTAAGTGGGCTAGAAAGATGCTTATTTTTATTTACTCTCAGGCTAGACCACCTAATTTACACCAGAGTACGTAGTGTGGTCACAAAAGTGAAAATAGCTAATGCTAGAAAATTCTGTTTCAATGTTTAACAAATGCTTTCATGGAAGCTGATTACTGAGAGGATGCTTGGAGAATAGTGACCAAAAAATCAGTGTGGATGCTTCCAGAGTAGGAAAAAGGTATCTTTGTTGCCAAAAAGCCATATGAAATGTCATTAACTTTTTGGTTTTTTGTTCCAGTTTGAAAATTACTTAACAGTTCTAAGTAAAAGGCTGGAAAACCATCTCTAGTGAATGTGAGAAATGAGGCATCCCATGCTTTCACCTCAGCCGTGCAGCTGAAGTGCACTGCAAACTACCAATTGTTGAGTATTGACACTGACATGCTATGGCAATTTTTTAACACTAACTCCAGAACTGTATCTCACCCTAGCAGGACTTTGTTTTACGTGCAGTTCAGAAATGAATTTAGCTTCCTTTGAACTCCTGTTTTTGAAATGTTTTTGGAATTATTTCTAGGGACTTCCTTCTGATGAGACAGGTATCTGGTTATTCTGACATAAGAGAGGGTGTTCACACAGCAAGAACAATTTCCATCTACTTTGATAAATTGAAGACAAGTCTTTGTTAGTCTTCTTAATTTTTTTTTCCTTTTGATGTATGTATGCAAATCCTTTTTTTTCCCTAAATTGCTTCAAAGTTCTAACTATTTATGCCATTCCCAGTCAATGGATGGTATTGTAAATAGCTGCTAAATTGTAATAAACTAAATTATATTAATAATGAAATAATATTGGGAATGGCTAGAATGCAGAAGTCTCAAACACAAAGCTAGTAGCAAATCAGTACAAGAGGGAATATTCTACTCTAAAAACTAAACAAGGTTAAGGACACAGAAATTAATCTAGCTGGATCATTAATCAGTTACAGCTATTGGAAACAAAGGATGAATATCAGTCTGCAGTGTCTAAAGCTAAAAATAGGACTAAAGAGAATCTTGTAAAAAAAAAATCTTCCTTGTATTTTACTCACTTGGAAACCACTAGGGCAGCTGTTTAGAGAAATAAACAAAGGAAAAGATTTGGTAAGACAGCTCTCGCCTCACTGACCTCCAACTAACGCTCCTGCTTGTTGGAGTGACAAACCCACACTGCAGATTTGACAGGTATGTGGTACTAGCTAGTCTTGAAAATGTACATGAATATCAACTTCCAATATACCATAGGAATTCTTATATGATGTAAACCTCAAAGGTATGATCCTGCTAATGAAAGCCATGGACACTGACAATCTAGCAAAAAGTAAAGTTTCTGCTCTTTTCAAGTTTTGACATTAACTTAATGAAATTATTTTTTTTCCATTAAAAGACAGACAGAAACCAATCAATGATTTAAAATGGAATAAAAATTGATTGCTCTGTACAATGACTCTATATTATTATTGAAAAACATGTATTCCCTAGATAGCATTTGTGTATTGCACATTTTATTACCAAAGCAAGTCAGTGATATCAAGAAATATATTATGTTCTTTGGCAAAAGATATATTAATACTTCATTGATGCAGGAAAAGAATGTAGTCAACATTGTCAGCTGCAGCATCTTATCCAGTATACCTCAATGAAGATAATTGAACTTATACTTCAGTTACCAAATACCTGAATATCCACAACTTCATCTTGCATTAACGGCTATGAATGTTCAGTACTACAGGGAAATAAAAGTACCTCAGGTTCAGCCTGTAATTCAGATACTTACTAATTTTTTTTTTTTTTATTTTTTTTTTTTTAAGAGGAGAGAAGCTGGTCTGAGATTTGGCTCTAAAAAGTCAAATGTGGTCACATCTTCCTAGGAGGATGATTTTGATCTGTCTTCCACGTATGTAGATTGTGATGGGACCACAGGGAAAACAGTGTCAATATGCTTGAGTATAATTAGGCAAACACAAACTTGGTCCTAACTGATACATACAGCATGAAGATGCTTTCTTTTTAAATTCAGATGGCTGCAAAACAGTAGCTGCATTTGAGATAAGCATGAGAGTATTGCTTGTTTTGCAGTGATGCTTTAAGTTCGAAGGATGCTATTTTCCTTAAAGGTTTATGTTTTTACAATTCAGATAATTACATGGGTTTGTGGTTTACTGGGTTATACAGACAATTTTGGACTTAAACCTACTTCAGGGCTCACATATAAATTAGCTACTTGAATGTGAAGGGTAAAGAGTTTGATTAATAGATGGATAAAAGGGATTTTGCTTCACAGGATTAATAATACCAGAACTGTTCTGGCAGAGCTGTGTGTTAATATTTGATCGGCTGTATTGTTCTGGAGTGGTTACAGCCAAAATGTGTTTAACAGTTTCCACCCTTGTTTACCCTCAGATTATTGCTGTCCTTTATCCAGATTTGACCCCACCTCAGCATAGCTGTCCGTATAATGGCTTCCTGATTTCGTTCAATCAAGATGTTAATATGTTAAATCCAAACCAGGACATCCACACTGTTAAAATATATACTCTAGTCTGATTAATCAGTCTGACAGAAATGGAAGAGGGAGTGACTGCAAACATAAGGTTATTTTGGACAATAAAGAGTTTGTTGTAGGAGAATAGGCACAATAAGAGACTAGGAAAATCCATCTGAACTGCAATTGCAACAGTATTTCTATCCACATCTCTGATTACATTTTTTGGTCTTGTTCTACTTATTTGATATTGAAGATTTGTACTGTTTAAGTACAAAGTCATCTTCTTCTTCCTGCTCCCCACCCCCCATCCCCCACCCATAACTTATTGATGTTCAACCAAGGGTTTTTCTTCAGAAAATTTCCTTGTAGAGTACCCATATATTTAACTGAGTAGGTGGGCTGCCTTGCATGTGTATAATACATGTGTACACATGCTATGAGAAGCAGACTTCTCTATTACTCAGATTGTCTTTGATAACTAAGGAGTACATGAAAGTACTGTGAGGATAAATCATACCATAATTCAATCATCCAAGAAGCAAATTACAGTATCACAGTATCACAGTATAGCAAGGTTGGAAGAGACCTCAAAGATCATCAAGTCCAACCCACTACCACAGACCTCAAGACTAGACCATGGCACCAAGTGCCACGTCCAAACATGCCTTGAACACCTCCAGGGACGGTGACTCCACCACCTCCCCGGGCAGCCCATTCCAGTGGGGAATGACTCTCTCGGTGAAGAACTTTCTCCTCACCTCCAGCCTAAACTTCCCCTGGTGCAGCTTGAGACTGTGTCCTCTTGTTCTGGTGCTGGTTGCCTGAGAGAAGAAAGCAACCTCCTGCTGGCCACAACCACCCTTCAGGTAGTTGTAGACAGCAATAAGGTCTCCCCTGAGCCTCCTCTTCTCCAGGCTAAACAATCCCAGCTCCCTCAGCCTCTCCTCATAGGGTTTGTGCTCGAGGCCTCTCACCAGCCTCGTTGCCCTTCTCTGGACACGCTCAAGCACCTCAATGTCCTTCTTAAATTGAGGGGCCCAGAACTGGACACAGTACTCAAGGTGTGGCCTAACCAGTGCAGAGTACAGGGGGAGAATGACCTCCCTGCTCCTGCTGGCCACACTATTCCTGATGCAGGCCAGGATGCCATTGGCCTTCTTGGCCACCTGGGCACACTGCTGGCTCATGTTTAGGCGGGTGTCAATCAGCACCCCCAGATCCCTTTCTGTTTGGCTGCTCTCCAGCCACTCCGACCCCAGCCTGTAGCTCTGCATGGGGTTGTTGTGGCCAAAGTGCAGCCCCCAGCACTTGGATTTGTTGAAAGCCATCCCCTTGGACTCTGCCCATCTGTCCAGGCGCTCGAGGTCCTGCTGCAGAGCCCTTCTGCCCTCCAACCCACCAACATCTGCCCCCAGCTTGGTGTCATCTGCAAACTTGCTGATGACTGTCTCAATGCCCTCATCCAGATCATCAATGAAGATGTTAAAGAGGATGGGGCCCAGTACTGATCCCTGGGGGACACCGCTAGTGACAGGCCTCCAGCTGGATGTGGCACCATTCACCACCACTCTCTGGGCTCGGCCCTCCAGCCAGTTCCTAACCCAGCACAGAGTGTTGCCATCCAAGCCACGAGCTGACAGCTTAGCCAGCAGTTTGCTGTGGGGGACAGTGTCAAAGGCCTTGCTGAAGTCCAGGTAGACCACATCCACAGGCCTCCCCACATCCACCAGGCGGGTCACCTGATCATAGAAGGAGATCAGGTTGGAGAGGCAGGATCTGCCCTTCCTAAATCCATGTTGGCTGGGCCTGAGCCCTTGGCCATCCCTCAGGTGCGCAGTTATTGCCCCTAAGATAATCTGCTCCATCACTTTCCCTGGCACTGAGGTCAGGCTGACAGGCCTGTAGTTCCCAGGTTCCTCCATCCGACCCTTCTTGTGGATGGGGATCACATTGGCCAGTTTCCAGTTGTCTGGGACCTCTCCGGTGAGCCAGGACTGGTGGAAAATGATGGAGAGCGGCTTGGCCAGCTCATCTGCCAGCTCTCTCAGCACCCTAGGATGGATCCTAGGATGGATTATTAATTGTAATGATTTTTTTTCTGGGTTTTTTTTTTTTTTTTTTTAATGGTTAGGCATAGGCTTCTAAATTTGTACCTAATATTCTAACAGATGAGTTCATTGTTAGAGTACTGAAAACCATTACAAAGGCAGTAGGAGAAGGCATTTATCTGGAGACACTAAATGAACATGTTAATGTAAAGCTGGAAACCTGTATCTCTGTAGAACAAAAGCTTGTGCATCACTGTAAGGAAGGGTAAAAGGACAATGAGGCACAGGAAGAAGATCTTTACCTGAGGAGGATGAATCACTTTATAGTATCACAACTGCAAATAAACTCTTCAGATGTGATGAATGCACTTTTTGTCTGCCACATTTTTAATAAATTGATCTCCAAAGGGTAAATAAATCTGCAGTCTCTCTTCTGGTATTTTTTTGGTATGAATAGAAACAACTACCATATAAGCTGGGAGCTGGGATTGTTTAGCCTGGTGAAGAGGAGGCTCAGGGGAGACCTTATTGCTGTCTACAGCTACCTGAAGGGTGGTTGTGGCCAGCAGGAGGGTGCTTTCTTCTCTCAGGCAACCAGCACCAGAACAAAAGGATGCAGTCTCAAGCTGTGCCAGGGGAAGTTTAGGCTGGAGGTGAGGAGAAAGTTCTTCACCGAGCGAGTCATTCGCTACTGGAATGGGCTGCCCAGGGAGGTGGTGGAGTCACTGTCCCTGGAGGTGTTCAAGGCACGTTTGGATGTGGCACTTGGTGCCATGGTCTAGTCTTGAGGTCTGTGGTAATGGGTTGGACTTGATGATCTCTGAGGTCTCTTCCAACCTTGCTTATACTGTGATACTGTGATACTGTGATAAAGACAAGCTAGCTCGTATTACATAGCTCATAGCTTACTACAATGTGCTGAAAACTTTCCAAACAGATATCTGGTAATTTTTTCTTCTTCTTGTATAACCCTACATGTTTCCTTGTCCAAACTTAGTGTGAATTTGAAATGAACATATATTTGAAATGTAGAGAATCTATTATTTGTTCTCACGGTAGCATAGCACATCTTTCTGAGGTTGTAGCTTGTTAAATAGGGAATGAGCTAGATGTGCCAAATCCAATAGAACAGTAACTGAGTTATTATCAGCAAAATAATTCACTGCCAGTGATAATAAGACATGATCTTGTTCCTCCAGGATCACAAACTGTGTGGGTTTTCTGCTTTTAGTTCCAATAGACTATCTTGCTGTCTGGACTGCACATACCTATAAAGAGTTAACTACAGAGGTCTGTGGGGAGCAAATCTTTACGAATGTTTTATAAACATTAGCATGCTTTAGAGCAGATGTTTTCTGCATGCACAATGCCATCCTCATAGACATTCCAACCTCAGCAAATAAATTGGTAGTACATACAAGCACAAACATTATTAATCAATGTGACAGAGAAACTTCCTGTAAAATTGTATTATTTTTCAGTCTAATTTTTAAAAGAAGTCTGCAGAGAGGTTTGTTGTGTTTTGGCTTTCTGGTTGTCTCTTTTTGTTTATGCATAGCAATCTTCTAATGATCAGCCAGGGAATTATTTGTAGCAAAGGACTAATAACAAAAATTCACTTTTCACAATGGCTTAATAACAGTCTCATTTCCTGTATCTCCACCCTCCTCCCAGTGAAAAAGAGCAACATAAAATGCTTCAGGCATTAAAGCTTTGGAGTGTAGGCGATGGCTTCAGAAATTCAGACCTGTTAGAGCTTCAGAGTAGCAGAAGCACAGTCTGTCACTGGTTTTGGACCCCCAGGGCTATGACTGTGCTGATTGCCTTCTGGCTTCCACATCAGCTTTCTGACACCTCTCAGGTCCCCAGCATGGATACACTACTCTATACTTTGCTGCTGGAAGCTCTAAAGCTTGATTTCTCAGACTTGTATTGCTATCCTGATCTCAGAAATATTCTCTCTAAACCATACAAAAAGCCTGACTAAAGACACCCCCATGGCAGAGAGGTAAAAGGGAGCACAGGAGGGTTTGCAAATATTTTGTAAACCAAAATTGGTACAGTCTTTGACCTGACCTTTCCTAAAGATGTATGGTGAACAATTTAGTTCAACAGCATTTCATAGTTACAGAATTCCCTTAAATTTTTTTGCAGATGTCTAGTGTCTGAAGACAGGTGAGGCTTTCACAGTTCTCACTCACTTTGATGGTGTCCTAGGTTTGACTAGGATAGAGAGAAATTAATCAATTAATTGAGTGGTTTATTTATTTGTTTATTTATTTTCACAAATATATACTCATAGTGATTTATTAGTACTTGTTAAATTCCAATCTCTCGATTTCCTCTTAAAATTAATTTTATAACAATGATTTTTTTCTTCCCTATTTTCCCTTCTATTCAATGTTTATTAGTGTATAGCTTCAGAAAGCTTATCTTTTATTCTCTTTGACATCCTCTTAATACACCTTTAAGCTAGCTTAATGCTCTGCTTGCCTGCTATACTCAATACACTTATTATCAATGATAGGTGTAATAGAAAATGTGTTACTTTTGAGAAATGACTGGACATTTCATTACTGTCACTTCACTGAGAAATAGAAGTTTGTGTAATGCATATGAAAAATACCAGCAGAAATAAAAGATCAAAAGGGATAAAAAAAAAATCAAAGCAATTTTTCTTCTTTTCAGATGCCAGATTGAGATTCCTAAGTGTACTTCAAACAATGATTTATTAGTCTTTAGAGATTAAAAAGTTTGTGTCTTATTAAGCAGAAAGTTTTCTTATCCTAAAAATAAAAGAGTAATAGCAATATGTACTAATTATTCTTGATGAGAAAAAAACATGGCTTCAGCATGGCAACTAATATACTGTTTTGCCATATCATTTTGCATTTCATTCACTATTTAATTTTTGGCTATAATCATCAAATTAGTTTAGTTCCTTGGAAAATCTCCTGTGAAGATAAGAAAATTTCCAGTACACAGTACATCTATTTGCATGCAGACTACACAGAGTTGAGCCATCTCACTTTAGTCAAATTACTAACACTGGACTGGTTCTTGAATAGGTTTTGGTTTTACATCTTTCCTTGGTTATCTCTGTCAGAATGCTAAAGAGTGAAAGAATAGTTAAAAGCTTCAAAAAGGCAGAAAATGTTCATTACTATTCAGCTGAACTGATGAACAGACAGTGATCATATTAGTTATATGGAAGACTGGAGGTACCAGAAAACTTCTATTCATTTCAATTTATCATCAAAGAAGAAATAGAAGAAAAAAGAGAAATGAAAAAACTGGTAGGAAAAATTCCAACGCATTTCAGTCAATTAAATCTCTTATGTTTCGTTTTCTAAACATATCTTCTCCTTGACAAGTTTATATGTCTGTTTTTCTGGTGATATATGTGGGACTAATAACTTTCTTAAGGGATTTGCCACTGGTTATTTCTACATGCAGAGAATAGATTAATTGAGCAACAACAACAAAAGACACCTTCTCATAGGGCTACAACCCTTCTATAACAGTTACTTTGCTTCAGCAAGGAAATGACCAACTTTAAAATTGATTTTAGAGTGATTAAGAAGAAAAAGAAAAAAAACCCAACACAACCACATAACCAACAGCAGAAAAAACAAAACAAAACAAAACCAACCCCAAAACTGAAAAACCTAGGATGATTTTACTGCAATTCATGTTTAGATTTTAGTACACCACTCTATTCACTGGCTGAAAAAGAACTGAATATTATATATTCTGAAAAAATAAGCCTATCATTTATGGATATTTCTATCTATGCATATTTATATGGCCCTGATTCATGGATAATCCCTTTAGTAATCATCAGCATGAAGAACACAGATTCACAGAAATAAGAGATGGGGAAGAAACACTGTTTAGATCACTGGATTTATTCCCGTGCTAGTAGAGCAAGATGGATTAGGAGGACACCAGTAAACTAAATATGGAGAGTTTTCAGGCACATAAGATTTACCACATCTCATTAATAATTGAGTTTCTAGAGTGTTCCTGCTAGAGGGCTCAGTAAACATTCCATTTAGTTGAGGTAAGAATGTGTTTGTTGATCCAAATTTGGCATTTCGACCAACCTCAGAAAAACAGCGTTTTATTTACTTATTTATCTTTTGCAGAGCCTTTGGATATTTTTAAGAAGGGTTACTGAGGTTTTTTTTCATGAAAGTGCCTCAGCTGGCCATCAGTCTTTCAGACAAACAGTGACCTAGAGGATTGAGAAAAGGTTGCCTTAAGACCAACATTGTTTATAGATTATGTGTCTTTTTCTTTCATATTTTGTTTTGTTTCCTATGGTTATATCTATCTATCTATCTATCTATCTACACAGCTAGTTGTTAACCAGACATTATATTTAAAAAATAATAGCAACTTTGAATATATTTGATTTTTTTATTTTTTGTTAAAATTTGGTTTCGGTATTTTTTTCAGATGTATACGGAGTGTCTACTTCTGTCTACAAAGAAGAGTAGCTACATTTTGTAAGGCCTGTTTGATGCCACAATACATGTTAAAACACATGTCCAAAATTTTGCTTTGGCTTTGAATTCAGCAAGTAGCATTGGTACCAAAGTGCCAAGGTTTAGACATATTTTAGATAGATCAGATTTACTGAGCATGCATAAAGCATCTGTGCAGCATATGCTCACTGAGACTTGATGGGTCATGGATGAACAAGTGAAGTGATTATTTGTTTGGGATCCTCTGAAATTCTGAGCAAATCAGCCAAGGCACTATTTCCTGCACAGACAAGTGGAAAAGGGAGACATACCCTGAGAGCTCTCTTCAAGATGTTGTAGGCAGATACTTGCAAAAAGTGGAATATTTTTTCCTTGAAGTCACTTTTCTGGCTGGCTGGCATTGCCTATACGTAGCAAAGTAGCTGTAAGGAAATATGAAGAGTTAGGTTTCCTCAAGAGAAAAATAAAACCTCATAGAAGTTTACTTACCAGGTCAGCCTTGACTGAAAAGAAATAACACTGCAGGAAGGGCTCTTAATACCTCTTTGTAGGTCTGAATAATAATAGATATTAAAAGTTCTTACCAGTACAATACAAATCTGGATATAAAAAAATAATATTAGAACTGTGAAAGTATAAGCTTCTACATTTATTAATTTCTCATAAAGTATAATTAGTAGTTAATAATAGAAATGTTTAGGCAATTTCAAGGAATTTGGGGAGTAATAGGAAAGGCAAACTCTGGGATTCATTCTTCTGTAAAATGCAGACTCTAGAAGGCAGCTTCATAGTTTCAATCTTCATATACTCTTTTCCTCTACGTTATTTTCTAAGATACGTATATAATAATAAATTGCTGTGATCTGGACTGATATTTTTATACACAAAATAGTTAAAATGGATATAGCTGCAAGTTAGAAATGCACAATGAAAGATAGAATGCAAATCTCAATTAACTTTTCAAAAAAATCAGTGGAAATATACTTTATCCAAGATGTCTATTCGGAATAAGGATGATCATCAATCACCTCATGCACTACTTCATAGTTGTCCTGGCTTGAGATAGAACAGAACTAATTCTGTTCCATGGTTTTACTTTACAGCTTAATCTCTTCTAAATAACTGCACTTTCTGCATTTTGTGACATGTTTTCACAGTCTCATTTTCCAGTAATGATAATGCTCAACGTTTCTAGTTACCGCCAAGGACTGGTGTACAGACCAAAGTCACTGCTAAATTTGTTTGCCACATTGTGGTTGCAGAGTAAAAGGCCACACCTTCTGGGAGGAGGGGATAGGACAGGTGGCCCTAAATTGATCATCAAAGTATTCCATATACCTCATGTTTGATGTAAAGCTCAGGGTCAAGGTCTCTTCTTCAGTGTCCAGAATCCAAGTCTCTTTCTGTTCTGCCTCTGCTCCAGATCTGTGAGCTCCTGAATTCAGTTCTGGAATCCATCTCCTGAATCTGCTTCTCTTCTGCTGCTGAGTCCACTCAGCGATTTCTGCCACATCAGTGGTGACAGTTAAATGTCAGGGAGGGTTAAGTTGGATATTGGCTTTGTATATTGTTGTTGTTATTATTATTATTATTGTTAGTAGTAGTAGTAGTAGTAGTAGTAGTATCATCGTGTCATGGTAGGCCTAAATAGGCCAAAATAGGCTTATACATGTTCTGGGTTGCCCAAACATATTTTTCTGCTCTCCCCGCTTTCTGCTATGGGGAGAAGCAACCACGAGAAAGAGGACAAAGAACCTGGAGCCACTGAGTCGAAGGACTCTGACTTGCCCAGACATGTTTCCCTGCTTCCTCTCCTTCTATGCTGGGCGAAGCAACCACAGGAAAGGAAAACAAAAGCCCTGGATTCACCTAATATGGTCAACTTGGCAAAGCGCCATCCTGATTGGCTAATCTATGTCCGAAGGCCCATTA